>MU968363.1:28812399-29205216 GCA_034641835.2 Pinus albicaulis | reverse complement strand
TAAACCTGTGATAAAATCCATTGAAATCTCCTCCCAACGTTGACTTGGAATGGATAAAGGTTGTAGAAGTCCCGGGGTCTTAATTGTTTCCACTTTATTCTGTTGGCAAACCAAACATTCCACCACAAACTTTTGAATATCAGATTTAAGGCCATCCCAAAAAAATTCTTTCTTCACCTTGTGGTAAGTTTTTAAAAATCCTGAGTGTCCTCCTAAAGGAGAAGTGTGCAATTCCAAAAGAATATTTTGTTTTAGTTGAGAATTCTTACAAAGATATAAGCGATCTTTGTACCATAAGGAATCATTTTTCCAACTAAATGTATCAGATGTACTAGGATCTTGCTGTAACTTTTGAATGAGTATCCATACATCTTTGTCCTTCTTCCATTCATCTCTTGCTTCAGTTATCCAATCTGGTTGGATAATAGAAATGGCACAAAGCAATGCTTCCACCTCTTCATTCTTTCTTGAGAGTGCATCTGCAACAACATTAAGCTTTCCTCTTTTTTAGATTATTTCAAAGTCATAACCCAACATCTTTGTGACCCATTTTTGTTGCTCTTCTGAAGATAGTCTTTGTTCCAAAAAGTGTTTAAGACTATCATGATCATTTTTTACCTTGAAGTGTCTTCCCATTAGGTAAGTTCGCCATTTCTTTAGTGCATGCAGTATTGCTAACATTTCCTTCTCATAAATAGGTTTATGTAAATACTTTCATTTGATTGGACGACTTTCAAAAGCAATGGGTCTTCCTTCCTGCATTAAAACTGCACCAATTCCATTTCCTGAGGCATCACATTCCACAATAAAGGTTTTTGTGAAGTCTGGCGTAGCTAAGACCGGTGCTAGGCACATTGCCTCTTTAAGATGTTCGAAGGCCTTAGTTGCTTCAGGAGTCCATGAAAATGCATCTTTCTTCAATAATGTTGTTAGAGGTGCTGCTATTCTCCCATAATTCTTAACAAACTTGCGATAATACCCTGTTAACCTGAGAAATCCTCGCAACTGCTTTATGGTCGTGGGGACTTTCCATTCCTTAATGGCTTTAATTTTGTTAGGGTCTACTTTAACACCCTCGTGAGATATAATATGACCCAGATATTCCACCTCTTGTACTCCAAAGAAACATTTGGATGTTTTTCCATATAATTGTTTCTCCTGCAATAGTTTGAGCACCCTGTCAACATGTTCAACATGATCCTTCCAAGACCTGCTGTAGATTAGTATATCATCGAAAAATACTAGCACAAATTTTCTAAGGAAGGGTTTGAAAATGGAATTCATCAACCCTTGAAATGTAGAAGGTGCATTGGTAAGGCCAAAAGGCATGACCAAAAATTCATAATGACCCTCATGAGTTCGAAATATTGTTTTTGGAATATCTTAGGTCTTCATTCTAATTTGATGATATCCTGAACGAAGATCCAACTTGGTAAAATAAATTGCTCCATGTAATTCATCCAATAAGTCGTCAATCACAGGAATGGGAAATTTGTCTTTAATGGTGAGCTTATTGAGCTCCCTATAATCTGGACACATTCACCATGATCCATCCTTCTTGTGTACCAATACTACAGGAGCAGAGAAAGAACTTTGACTAGGTTGAATTATACCCGCCTCTAACATTTTTGCAATCATAAGTTCAATTTCGCTCTTTTGGAAGTAAGGATATCTATAAGGCCTGATGTTTGGAGGAACACTTCCTGGAATCAAATGAATAGCATGATCATGATCACGAATAGGTGGGAGTCCTTTGGGAGTTTCAAACACCATGGAATGATTGTCCAAGACTTGTTGGAGATCTGCAGAAATAGATGATTTTGATGTCGGAACTTCTAGTGAGCATAATTGTGCAATTACACCTCATTGTTCTTTCTTTAGAAGCTTTATCATGACATTAGAGCTTATTATCCTTCCCGGCTTCCCTTCAATACCCCGTAATTCGACTTCCTTTCCTTCTTGCAGATTTGACATTATGTGATTTGTGACATAAGGGTGATTTTCTGAAGAATTGACATTTGAATACAAGTTTTCCATCATTGCAAAACATCTATTTGAAAGAAAATTCAGCTGCCTTAAAGGCTTCTTACACAAGTGTTTTCAGCTGCACATTTACAACATATTTTTGCAGAGATATTGTATTGCTTTGACATTGTATTGTGAGTAGATATTGCTTCTTCATAGTTGCAATCAATACTTGAGTTGTTGGATTATTCATTGCCCTCCATCATTTGAGGAGAATATTTTGTAATTTGAGAATTCTTTGGAGTCATTTGTACTTATTGTTGAATCACATTGTAAACGGGTGCATTTTCGGTTGAAGCCGACACCCTTTCATTTTTTAGCCTAAGTTGTTGAAAATGGCCAAAATCAATGAGACATTAGAGTTGTTGAATGACCTCATTCATTCCAATGTTGATGACATGATAAAAATGAGCAAGAATGCTCTTTGTAATATTCAGAATTGTTTACGAAATGCACAAGAAAAGATTGAGTTTTTGCAGTTGGAAACTCAGCTTCAGCAAGACAAACTTCAGCAAAAGAGTCACCATTCTGAACCTGTTTCTGTTCAGAATATTGTGAAGGAATCTCATCAGAAGAAAGAAGATAAAGTTGCAATTGATTCCCATTCAATTCCTTGTACTAGTGCATATTTACATGCAGATGCAGCAGTTCAACCTGCACTTCTCAAGTCCATCATCAAACCTTGGGAAGAGCTTGTCCACAACAAGCACCGACCTGGTCTTGGATATGACAAGGATGTGTCCTTTCATATTCCAGACTACACCAAGCCCATCAAATTTTAGAGTGTTGGATTCCTGTATGACAGTTCACCTGCAGCTGTTCCAGATCCTGTTCCGCTTTCACAACAACAGATTGTAAAATGCCAACATTGTGATCGAGTTGGCCATATGAAAAATCATTGTTTTGATCTTCATCCATGCAAGAACTGTGGTCAGCACAACCATTCTTCACACAGATTCTTCATAAACAAGCCTCCTGCAAGAACCAAGATTCATCTTGGATGGATTGCTTCTTGGCAATGGGCATCAATAGCCAAGAATATGTTTAAGTCGCATGTCAGAACATGTTCACAGATATTGAACAAACTTGCAGTTGAGTTTTCGCCATCATCTCACCTTGTCCCTGACAGGGGGGGAAATGGTGGTCATGTACAAGCTTCGACGACAGATCAAGAGAGCCTGAGCCACAATCTCTCATTCCATGTTCAGAGTTGTAGCCGGCGGTTCGAGCGAGCCTAAGCCACGATTCGTCATTCAGAGATGGGAGATGTAGCCGGAGACACGGATGCCCATGAGCATGCCTTCGGTTGGTGGACAACCTTAAACCATCATCTTTGGTTGGTGGACAACCTTAAATCACCACGGACGTAGACCTCCCTTCTTTTAGGTCGAAGGTCTCCCTTTCCCTTATATAGGGAACACTTCCTCTAGTAGAAGCCTTTAGCTTCTTGCCGGCTTTAGTTGATTCCGAAATGCTTCAAAGCATTCCCGAGTTGTTGGTAATCCTAAAACCATCAGGAATAGTATATCTCCCTTCTTTTAGGTTGAAGGTCTCCCTTTTTTATGAGGGAAAATTGCTCTAGCAGAAGCTTTTAGCTTCTTGCCAGTTTTGGAAGAGTTCCGGGAACTGCAAAAAGTATTGCGTTCCAGTGTTGGTGGTCATCCTTAAGCCACCTCTTTTTTCCAACATTTTAGAGAGTTGATTCAGCCCAAGTTCTGCCATGTATACTTTGCAAATTTGTATTACAACTCTCTTCTTGGACTCACACATACCCCTTCGGATTAAGGGGGGATGTTGGAACACCTAATCCTACATCAGTAGGTGTGGAATGCAAAAAGTCACAATGGAGTCCAAGTGACCTTGTAATATGAAACCAAGAGTCACACCATTGTACTATAAATGTACATCTTTGTATAATGGAAAATATGAGCTACATGCTTATCCTTCATTGTGTTGAGTTTCTTGTTGTGTGTGTGTTTGTCTTCCTCATACACCATGTGTGTGCTTAACATGGTGTTTAACACTTCGAAAAAATTTCAAGAAAAGTTCTTGAAAATTAAAACCTATCATCCCCAAATATTGTAACCATTGTCCTAGTACAACATCAGCACGTCCCATTGGAATGGAAATCATTGGACTATTCGGTACATATTCCGCCATGGTTAGCTTGATATTATGGCATTTTCCAGAGCAATTTATAGTTCCTCCATTTGCAACCATCACTTGACATTCTGGTGCTGGGTATAGGAAACAATTTAACTCCTTGGCTACCTTACAATGAATAAAATTATGGGTGCTACCTGAATCAATCAACACTATTACCTTTTTCTTCTTGATTTGTCCTACTATCTTGAGAGTTTGAGGAGTGGTAATTCCTGCCAGTGCATTACACGATATGGTCGGATTCATTTCTTCCTCTTCTAGGGCTGGTTCCTCGTGTATATCCTCTTCTTGTTCATTTTCTTCTTCCTCTTCACAATCTATGTAAAATAATTTCTTCTCAGCACACTTATGACCTTTAGTGTATTTTCTATCACAACTGTAGCAAAGCCCTTTTGCTCTTTTTTTTTCCAATTGTTGTGGTGTCAACCTTGTAGGTTGTGGAAATCTAGGTGTAGCAACACTTCCTTCTTTATAGAATTGAGTGGTAGGCTTCCTTGTCGCCATTATTTTACATTCAACTTTTCTTGCCAACCTGAATGCCTTCTCCAATGAATCTGGTTCCAAAACGCGAACTTCATGTTGGATATTATCCTTTAAAGTGCCTATGAAGAGATCGATCCTATGTTCCTCTAGAATATCAGTTACCCTTATATTCAATTTTTGGAATTCCTCAATGTGCTGCCCCACTAAACCCTTTTGTTTGAGATTTATCAATTGGCTAAAGAAGGTGTTGCTCTTTGTATCCTCATAATGTGTTATCATTTCTTCCGTAAAAATTGACCAAGTGACAATTTTTTTACGGGAGCAAATCCATCGATACCATACAAATGTATTTTCTTCTAAATGTAAAGTTGCAATGCGTACCTTTTGTGTGTTTTTCACGTTATGGAGATCAAAATATTGCTCCATCTGTAGTATCCATGTTACAGGATCCTTTCCATCAAACTTCCTCATATCCATTTTTGGAATATGCTGGTTCTTCCCGCCAACATTAGAGTTTATGAAATCACGATTAACATTTATTTTGTTCTCATCATGAGGTTCTTCTACTATCTTTTCACCATTAGGAAACATTTCTTGTATCAACTTTGTCAAACCTTTGATGTCTGTTTTGAGATCATTCTTCATGTTTTCCATGTTGTCTTTCATGTCCGCTTCCATGCCATCCATCTTAGCTTCCATGCCATCCATCTTAGCTTCCACGCCATCTATCTTAGCTTCCACGCCTTTCTTCAAACCGTCCATCTTCACTTCCATTTCATTTTTTGTTGCTCTTTGCGAGAGTGAAATTTGTTGCACTTGCTCTTGTAATTTTGATAGATCATGTTGCAATTCTTCATCTTCATGAGTCATAGTAGAGCCTTCTGAAGGCTTAATGGGTGTTGAATTATTTTTACGGTGCATATTTTAGAACCCAATACCGATATCTATTCTGCAATATGCCCTTGGAATCAATTCAAATTGATTCTTCTTCAAACAAGACTTATGCACCAGAAACAAATATTAATAAACTTTTTCGTTTTTGAGGAGCTCGATATTGAAATTGATTCTATTTGTAATTGCAGCACCAATACTTTATTTTCGGTACCAACTTATCAACTTTAGCCCTCCTCGAAGCACCTGTTTCGAATGCCATGCGTTCGAAGGAATTTGTATTTCAAGACAAAGTTGTGTCCAATCTCCCACAATGACCTAATTATGGACTCGTTCACAAAAGCGACCACTTCTGTACGAATTTCCACGTGTCACTGTTTCATCTCTTCATCTCTAAAATTGACAGCGAAGAAACTTTTACAGCGAAGAAACTACAGGCCGTGTACTTGCGACCACTTTTGACGGCACTCCAATCCAATCTCCAGAGAGAGAGTTATTGAACTTTTCCTACGATCACCTCTTTGAGATGAAATTCAGGAGCCTGAAAAAGCACTACCTTCCACAGATCATATCTCCAAAAATATTGCGAACCAAGCTCTGAAATTTCTTTATGAATTTCCTCAGGATTTCAGCTTTAATTACAGAAACTTAAGATTCGAAACTTCGTAGAAAAAGTTATAGCAAAATTCCACGATGACCCGTTAGGATCCCGAAAAAGAACTAACCCCACAGATTGTTATCTCCGGTAAAAGGTCATAACCAAGCTCTAAATTTTTAGACAATATTCTCAGATTTCAGCTACGCACCCTAAACATTTCAACAAACGTCATAGAAAGTTATGAAATTCCACGATGTGACCTATTTGGAGGAGTGAAACCCTAGAATCCAAAGTTCGATACCAAATAAGTTGTGTTCAGCCCGAAAAAGAGAAGAAAAGAGATATCAATGCCTTAGAAATGAGCCACTTAGGGGAATCTCCTCCAATACATTACATAAAATGAAAAATTTCTTCAATGACACAATTTACAAAACCTCCTTATTTCTAGCATAGAGTCCATATTATAATGTAATCCTAGTGGGCCACAATGTAATCCTAGCCGACCTAACAATAATAATTGAAGGGCACAATAATAACAAAATGGGAGTTACAAGGGTACAATAATAACAATAAGGGGGTTACACTAACAACAATAAGGGACTATACTAGTAATATAGGGACCTAACAGAGTGTGATTGCTTTTTTGTGTTGGGAACATAGTGAGATCTTGGACCTTTGTGTGTAAGGGTGTTGCAAACGTGCTTGGATACGGACCTGCCGAAGGAGAGCCTCAACATCAAGGCTTGGTTGTAAACTCCCCTTTGTCTTTATCATAATAAAATGCAACTGATGCTTATCTTCCACTCTTGTTTACATTCATAATGATATTTATAGCATTCCTTGATCAGTTACATAGATTGTAATTGTTTTATGTTTGTTGTGATTTTACACTTTTCGTTGTGTCTTGACTATTTGTACAGGTATTCGAACGTTGACAAAAATGTGTATCAAGCTTGAGAAGAGAGACGGATCAAGAAGCTTCGACGAAAACGACAACATAGCATCATAACAGTGTAGGCCATCTTCTTTGCTCTGAATTTCGTTTACAATATAGGAAGGTAGATTTTAGTATGTTCCCGTAGTTGCTAGACCCACCCTAGGGCTAGAGGGATTGTCTTTGTCCGCAGAGAGGATTTACCTGGAAAACAAATTGGTGACTCCACTGGGGAGTTTCATTTGATTTTGTCACTCTTTGAGGTCTTAATCATTTGACGAGTTTAGTTGAATGAACTTTTCCCTGTTTGTTTCTATGTTTTTCATCAATTACGATCTTTTAGGTTTTTCTTGAAGTGATGAGTCTGGTCTTGGTTAGGAGAAATTCTTTGTTTTTTTCTTTTTTAGGCATTGGTGTTTTTATTTTTCTGACAGTCGCGCCGATTGGTGCTAGTTTTCAGTTAGCAAGTTGTGCCAATTGGTCGTTGGCGCTAGTTTTAGCCCCTAAAGTCGCGCCAGTTGGCGCTAGTTTCAGCCACTAAAGTCGTGCCAATTCTAGGGTGTCTAAAAAATTAAGGTTTTTCCCTAAGTCCTTCACTAGTGTGTCCTTCCCTTTCGATCCTTTTCTCTGTATGATTTACATGTTCTCCCCTTCACTCAAGTGGGTTTGATTGGCATGTTGGTTTTTTTTTTGTTGTTTTTCCTATTCAGATGTGCATCCTTACATCCTAATTTTTTCTAGGACTGTGCATCAATTGCCCGGTTGCATGCTTCGCGTGACATCGCCTTGCTGATTGATTCAGTCTCCTTGCTTGGTGAGGCATCTCTAGTTGATTTCTTGTTGCTTTTTGGTTGATTGAGTGTTCAAGTTTCAAGTGTCTATCCAAGTTCATTTGGTCTGCTTGTTCACTTGTAAGCATAGATTACATTGCTCGTTGTTCAAGTGAAAATTCTTCTGTCTATTATTGCTTGATGTCAAAGGGAGTGAATGCCTTGTTTTGAGCTCACTCTTTGGAAGTCCTTTTTGTGCTTGACCTCATATGTCTTGTAGCCTTTTGAGGAATTTCTTTACAAAGTGTTTAAAACAATGATTGCATTCTTAGTGTTTGTTTGCATCCCTTTTGCATTCATCCTTCCATTAAGGAAATTTGTGTTCATTTAGTTTTTGTCTCAAAGTTTTCTTTTCGTTAAAATGCATTAGATCACATTGCATTGAAAAGTCTTTTTTGAGATCCATCATTGAACTTAGGTTACATTGTTTAATGATTGAAAGCTAAAAATTGCATTGAGTGCATTCTTATTCTTTCAAAAGAAAAAGGAAATTGTGCATAGATTACAATTGCATAGTTTTCAAAAAAGAGGATTTTGCATAGATTACATTGCATAATTCACATCGTTGAATGTTTTAGATTAATTTTGGATAGTGAAAGTCATCTAGTTAGGAAAACGTTTCGTTTGCAGTATGTTGCATCATTGATTGAGACTCTTCCCTTAACTAGATAGAATTCATCGAATTGAAATATTTCTTTTCTTATATAGCTGCATATAGGAGATTTTCAGATGACATTTGATAGGGCCTTGAAACTGAGACATAATTCAAGATCAACCATAAAATCAATTCAATCATCCTAAGGAAGCATCGAAACCTAACGCAAATATTTTAGAGGTCTAGGCTAGTGACGTGTTCCAGTGTCGTTAAACGTAGTAATTTTCGTTCGCCACCTGGCTTTAGATAGCACTAGTATGGACTTTTTCTCCCCATACCATCACGTATATAAAGGGAGACCCTCATAGGTTCAAATCCTTTATCCATAGGAAGCCGAGTTTCCTGCCCTATAACCGTGATACACCGAACACCGCATTCGGGGAGACTACCTGTGCGTACGTCAAGTCCTTGGTCATTTTTCATTTATTTGATCATCAAAGTGTATATGGAAGTTCAAAAAAACTTGGTACACCCTCTTTCTTAGATTACCTGAGTATTCATTTAGATATTTTCGTGACTCCTTAAAAAATGAAAAGATCATCGAGCACTTGTCCTTTCACACTCGTCTAAATCTGAAAGTGACTAGAGTCATCTTTTGTCTGTTTCTTGACTCTTAAAATATGAAACAACAAAGTTTTGTTTCAATGTCTTAAAAAATTAATTGCCCATGAAATATTATTGGTTCAAGTTATCTTCCTTAGTGTGTTGTTTTAGGGTTGTTTCCAATGGCAATGTTTCCGGAGTTTACCAGCCAAGGAATCCCCTCCAAAGGGAATCCTGGTCCTTCTCCTACTTTTGGGAATGTTGGTGCTCCCTATATGGCAACATTGTCCCTACCTGGTTTAACTGTTGGGTTGCCTATTTGGTTATTTTCGACCTCTGTGGTCTCGAATGTTCCACCCACTGTCAACCACCCCCTCCACCTAGATAGCATCATGTTGATTCTAAGGTGGACCTCTTCCCTTCTTCGCCTATTTATTTTTCCTCCTCTCCTACTTCGCCTGGTGAAAGTATGGATTCTAGTAACCAGGTGGCTAAGAAGAAGAAGAAGAAGACAAAAAAGAAGAAGTCAAATAAGAGAGAGGCCAACTCTGCAGCTATTGCGCCTCAGACACCTTCCCTTGATAAACCATCCAACCTTCCACAGAAAGTCAAATTCCCTTGCATTTTGTGCAAAGGTGACCATCTTCTTCGAGATTTCCCTAGCATTACCAAGGTACTTGAAGCATGGTCCAATGGCTGCCCAGAATTTCCTTTGGCTTCTGGAAGTCATATTAGTGACACATCTTCGACTAGTACTGTTAAGACTCATAAGAGACAGGGTAAGATCACAAATCCCTGTAAGTTGTGTGAATGGCATCATCCCATTCACCTTTGTCCATACTTGGATGAAGCCATGAGAGTGTTGGACAACCCGAATGTTTCTGCACCCTACCTTCCAGTTGGTTACAAGAATATTTCTTTGAGTCCTCCGCTAGTTGATTCAACCATCGATCAAGATTCATCTTTGGTCAATCCCACTCCCTCAGAAATTCAAAGTCAATAATCCTTTCCCAACCAACTAGTGGTCATGGAATTGGTCAACCTAATCCCAGATATGGTTCATCAGGTCTTTTCCGTCGAGAGTGGATCTCATACCCCTTACGTTCTTCTTGTTTCTTCATATTCTTCGGACTTGGAGAAAGATCCTCCCGTCCCTATGAGTCAAGAATTTTCTCTTCTTGCTCCCATGTCCGAGGTCCAGGAGGATGCTCCTCTTGCTCCGGTAACACCATGGGATGACCATCTCAGTTCAATGATACCCCCTCCAAGCAGTTTGGTCGCTTCCTTCGATTGGAGTCGATTTGTGGGATACCACCTTCCTTCTTATGTGCATTTTGAGATCACAGTACAGACCTTTGATGTGGCTATACCTAACACAATTATAGATGAAGGTGTGTCTGTTAGTGTTTTGTCTTCAACTACTTTAAAATCTTTTGGTTCTCCACCGCTTGTGCCTGTTACGCAGAATCTGTTTTCATTTAATAGAAGAACCAGTCAACTGTTAGGGATCCTTCCGAAGTTGCCTATTACTTTGGGAGGGAAAACTGTCTATATAGATGTGATGGTGGTCCAAGGTCCCTTGGATTTTAATTTACTCTTGTGGCATGACTATGCTTATGCCATGGGCATGCTTGTCTCCTCCCTCTTTCGTGTTATCTTTTTTCCACATAAAGGTCGAATCGTGACCATTGATCAACTTTCATTCTTTGGTCCTGATAAGGTAGCTAGACCACCATCATCTCTTCCAGATCTTTATCTTCCGGTTGTATATTCCCCACCACAGGTTAATTATGTGGCCACATGTTCATTTCCCTCGTCCAGTGATAGTGCCATCGAGTACCATCTACTGGGGGCATTCGATCGTGATTTCTCAGATATTGTTCTCCCATCAGATGAGAACCTCTTGGACACCATGACTTCTTATTCAATATGATGAGTTTTCATCAGAGCATAGTTCCTTGTCTTGTGTCAAGTTCCTTAAAAAATGAAACAAGGTCGGCAGATCATAGTTCGTTTTCTTGTGTCAAGCTCCTTAAAAAATTAAACAAGCTCGTCGGAGCATAGTTCATTTTCTTGTGTCAAGCTCCTTAAAAAATGAAACAAGCTCGTCCGAGGATAGTTCGTCTTCTATGTCAACCTCATTAGAAAATGAATTAGGTCTTTAGGATATTTCTTCTTCTATTTCAACCTCGTTAAAAAATGAATTAGCTCATGAGGATAGTTCTTTTAATGTGTCAACCTCGTTAAAACAATGAAACATGTTCCTGTTCAATTCGAGACTTTGATACAATCTTGTAAAATCCCAGTCGAGTCTTTATCTTGATCTTATAATTTGAAACTTCACTCCATCTGCCTTTCATATGGACTGAAGCTTGGGGGGCATGTACCTCGAATTGAGGCACCATGCTGGGGGCATGCCCGTTTTTCCTTGTTTTTCAAGCATAGTTTATCTTTGTTTCAAGCTTGTGTAAAAATGAAACCAATTTTCAAGCATAGTTTGTTTATGCTTCAAACTTGTATAAAAATGAAACCAACTTCAAGCAGAGTTTCCCATGTTTTCAAACTTGTGTAAAAATGAAACCATTCTTATTTTACCTCTCGTGATTGCCATTTTATCAACCTATTTTTCCAGATGAACCTTGGTTTTCTCATTCCATCGTCACCATCTACTTGGCCGATCATATGCCTTCACTTGATTGTTTTACCCATTCCTTAGGAACAACTACAATGAGTGGTCTTGTTAGCCTACCTCTTGACCTTTACTTGTTATGATTAGTTCCACCATTAACAAAACCAGTTGCTACCCTTAATACCACTCATTCCTCCAGGAGGAGTCAACTTTTAGCCCTTTTCTGACTCTCAAAAATTGAAAATATTGTCGAGACTCTTATTGTTTTGAACTCATTAAATGGCTGCAAAACGATATCTACCCAGTATACGTTTACCCCTTTTTGGGGATGGGATAGATTATTTACGAAAAAGGAATACCTTAGCCTATCACGACTAAGATGTTCTCTCAAACATAGTTTTCTACCTTTTCGGATCTGTGAGACTATCTACGAAAAGGGACCTGCTGGAGTTTTCTTTTCCGCTTCTTTTAAAACTCTCTAAACATGAAAATATGTCAAGTTCTTCCATTTTCAGACTCATTAAAACTTAAATGACATCGGAAATCGTCATCATGACATTACCGAGTTCCTCCTTCCTAGGGCTCATAAAATGTACTAGGATGGATTTGTCTGAAGGAAAAAATTATATGACAAGCACATGCTATCCTCTTCAAGCTTGTGCAAAAATAAAGAGGTACTCGCCCGAAATGGTGGGGGAAAATGGAAGTTATTCGTCAGTTGTGTCGGCAGTATGTCACTCTTGAACATGACACTTATCTGCAATTCGTGTTGGGTTGGGATATCTTCACTCTATCACTTTTCCTCCATGGGTTTGGGAAATTTGTTTGCCTCTTATTCGATTACCAATCTTGTAAACATGAATTTTGATCCTATTTTGAGTCAAATGCTACCAAATTCTGGATTCGAATCACTGATATGTTCAAGAGCAAATCCTTTTGCATTTTATACATTCTCTGATCGTCTGTTTCAGTATTGATTAACACTCATATCAAATTCTTTGTTTCATGTCGATGATGTGGGATTCATTATGACCCTCCTTCGACAGATTTCTTCTTATCAAATTCAGCTCATTATCCGAGAAGTCGATCTAAAGACTCATTTCTAGTACCTTAGAGCTTGCATGCCCTAATGGCAAGTTCTTCGCATTCGACGATAGGTTCACATCATTGGCCTTCGATCAGGTGATTTCACAGGTGTTTGACTTCATATCACTGTTCACATTTCTTGGATTGTACTAGTGGTACCTTGAGAACCATTGTCATTATTGGTGGTTTCTCTCACACGTATTAACAACTTTAATCATTGGTTGGTAATCAAGTGATTTTCCTGGATGTTCGACTTCAGCTCATTTACTCGCATGCTTGAAATTGTACTTGATCAGGTCATGACGGAGTGCAAGACCCTGGATTTTATTCTCTAGAGTCCAGGTTGTGAGGCGATATGATTTGTCCATGATTGGATACATGTTTCTTTTAGATGGGTGGTTATGAACGTACCATGAATCTATATGAGATTCTTCTCAGATGGATGGTTGTGACCATACCATGGTCTCTTTTACAGATGGCTGCGTCCATACCTTGATTCATGTATTTTCATCAGAGATTATATTAAGGTTGCACGTACTTGTAAAGCATTTCACCCCTCACTCATGTTCGTGTAGAAATTTGAATAATAGATGAGTTATTCACCGAGATTATCCTGATTACACACTATTTGAGCTTCATGCATAATACATAACCTCTTCTACCATTGATCATCAATTTTCGGAATTAGAAGCAGTTGCATGCACACATTAAAACATAATCAAGCACACATATCAACACAGTATGTAATGGGGAAAGCTTACAGCTGAAAACCCCCAACTATCTGTATATTATAATGATAGAGAACATGTAACAATACATAGCACAAAGCTCCTCACAGCTCTCAGCACTATCTCACATGCTACACACAAACTAGCTCATATATGAACAAGTCACAAGTTCAAATCTCCTCCACCTGTCTGCCTGCCTCTACTGCGCAATCCAAGATGAATAATGATGAGATCCAAGTTCGAATCCCATTGGCTTGTACTGCGCAATCCTCATTGGCAATCTCAATCAATGTGTGTGAAAATCTCATGCACAACCATAGTCACAACTGATAGTAGACTCACCCTTTCACCCACCTCTAACACTGGTCTCCACTGAACTGTCCATGCATTGCAGTTAACTGATGTGTTCTTTAGTTGAATTATGAGTTGATAATTAGTGAATTAATTAATAATTAATTCACACCACTCATCACTAGTGTATTTTTCAGTTAGACTAAATACAACTAGTTCAACTAAGTTAAACCGAACACAACTCCACCAACTGTCTCATCAACTCCACCAAACTCTGCCACATGAGTTCTAACTGAAGTCAACCATGTAATAGCTCACACCAAACTCAGGAATAGCGTAATTTTCCGTCACCAAAGGTACTACATCCGTAGTTCTAGAATTGTGCGTCATAAGAGGATAAGATAATGTTTTTATAGTCCAAATATTATTAAGAGTTAATAATATTTCGATCGATTTATTTTTAGACCCATGCCTGTAACAGATTTGGCTTAGCATGTCTATGGTCAGAGGGTCCATCTATTTTTTACCAACTTGAACAACCATCTACAACAACATCCCGCAACCCACACCATGATCTATATGTCTAAAAATAGAATTTGCGCCAGAATTTGCCTACAGGCCCACTTAGTGAAGGTGACTTCATTTCACTAAGCTCCATCATCTTGCTGTATTTTCAATAGTTCGACGATACTTTAGGGGGCATCCTCACACAACAATTTGTAAATTTCCATGTACTTCCCGTTCTCGATCTCGGAAGACCCATACAAATAGTGACCCTTCCGTACTTTCCAAGCATGGAATACATACCCCTGAACCACACTTTGTCTGCCAAATCATCTCCCTTTACAACTTTTCTGGAAGATTCCTATAAAAACTTGGTTTTCAAGGTCGGCACTTTCTCTCAGTGTCTGACTCGTGCCGATAGCAGAGATTTACACTGAGGCCCATGCCGATCAGCTCTCTGTCTTAATGTCGGACCCGCACCGATCCTCTTTTGGAAATTTTTTTAAATAGAATTGAAGCTTCCATGACTAGAAACTTCGCGAGGCGATGAGTTGGAATTTTTTTTGAGGATATGGCCAAGGAATTCCCCTTTGGGCTTCTTGTTCCCAAGAAATAGAACTACTCGAAAGGATAAGATATTTTCCCATTATTTAAGGGCCCATAACCTCCTCCTCCATTGTTATATAAGGAGACCTCCTTCAACTCTACAACCTTAGAGATGATAGAAAGGAGAAGCAATTATAGCTTCAGGAGAATAGTGTAGAGTGTGATTGTTTTTGTGTGTCAGGAACATAGTGAGATCTTGGACCTTTGTGTGTGAGGGTGTTGCAAACGTGCTTGGATACGGACCTGTTGAAGGAGAGCCTCAACATCAAGGCTTGGTTGTAAACTCCCCTTTTTCTTTATCATAATAAAATGCAACTGATGTTTATCTTCCACTCTTTTTTACATTCATACTGAGATTTCTAACATTCCTTGATCAGTTATATAGATTTTAATTGTTTTATGTTTGTCATGATTTTACGCTTGTCGTGGTGTCTTGACTTTATGTACATGTAATCAAACGTTGGCAGAAACGTGTATCAAGCTTGAGAAGAGCGACAGATCAAGAAGCTTTGACGGAAGACGAGAACATAGCATCAGAACAGGGTAGGCCACCTTCTTTGCTCTGAATTTCATTTACAATCTAGGAAGGTAGATGTTAGTATGTTCCTGTAGTTGCTAGACCCACCCTAGGGCTAGAGGGATCATCTCTGTCCGTAGATAGGATTTACCTAGACAACACTAGGCCTTTGGGAATTTTCTTGAGACCACCTTCATCCTGAATTCTAAAACCTTCTAGCAATTCCAAATCTCAAAACCGAGAACAATCCAATCGCACCATGGCTACCCGGAAATGTAAAGGCAAGGCTGAAAACCATTGTCAAAACCTATCAAAACAGTGTCATCGACAACAAAAGAACCAAATACCAACATGCACATACCATGCATGTCAAACCCAACTAGGAAATCATATATGCAATATTCTACCTGCAAGTATTCCTGTTGAAGCTTACTTTTCCAACCTTTCATTGCTTGATATGTGTTTACTTTTCTTTCTGTGTCCTTCCTTTGATTACTTTTCCCTCCTTTTCTCTCCTGATCTCTTTCTCCTCTTAGTGTTCTTCTCCTCCGAGACTAATTTTGAAAATCAACTGAAAAAAATATACAAACTAATGCTCTAAGTTCTTTTTATTGATGAGGCCTCTAATTTCTTCAATTTTCCTTCATTTTCCTTTTCTCTTACTTTCCTTTATTTTCATAAATAAATGTGCCAAAACTAATTTTTTCCTTTTTAAAGCCTTAACCATTTCCTTTTCCAATTTCCCCTTAGTCATAAACACATAAAGTGACGCCCACTAGGATATCTTTCCCAACATTCATCTTGGAATAAATGTCCCTTAATCGTGGTCTTATTTTTTCCTTTATTAACTTTTATTACATGAAATTTTAGGTTGGGTTTGTTACAGAACCCTCCCCATGGGGAACACCATATTCAGTGTTAAACCACACCTATACCTCAGAAAAACCGCTAAAAGAAATCATATTCCCCTAGAGCTTTATAACTTAGCTCGATGCAGTATTTACAATGAAAAACCTGCTCAAAAGAAAAAAACCATTATGACAACATGAAACTATAACAACCATACCACTTATTAGAGCTTTATAACTTAGCTCATGATTGTACTTACAATAGAAAACATACATAACTAAGTACAAATACAAAAACTAATTTACTTCAATCGACAAACAATGAAGGATACATATCCTGCATCTAATCTACCATCACCCATGTAGCTTCTTTGGGTCCAAAGTGCTTCCATTGCACTTTAACTTGCTTGATGGCTCGATTCCAAAGCATGACTTGTTTCTACTATAATATGCACTGAGGTTCTGGCTAGAATTCTCCTTCTTTCTCCACCTGCAATACAAACCAATCAATAACATGATGAACATCCTTAATATACCTTTTAAGAAATGAAACATGGAAAAAATCATGGACTTTCAATGTTGGAGAGGGTGCAAGTTGATAAGCCACTGGTCCAATCCTCTCAAGGATATTAAAAGGCCTTCAATATCGTGGTTCCAACTTGGCACATGATCCAATCCTCAAGGATATATTATTGGGCTTGATGTGCAAATACACATGCTCCCCAACCTGAAACTCCTAAAATTCCATGTGTTGGTCTGCATAACTCTTATTTATGTCTTGTGCTGCCTTTCGAGCCTTCCATATAACATGCATTTTATGTTCCATGTATGCCACCCTTTTTGGTCCAATAAGTACCTTATTCACTGGATCACTCCAGCTAATGGGAGTATTACAACTTCGCCCATATAGTGCCTCGAAAGGACTTATCATAAAAAACTCCTGATAACCATTTTTGTATAAAAAATCAATCAATGGAAGGTACTCCTACCATCTCCTATGCTGGTGCATTGCATACATATTCAGCATGTCCTCCAGGATCCTGTTAACCCTCTTTGTCTGTCAATTTTTCTATGGATGTGATGCAGGAGCATCCCGCTAGAAAATCATTGTATTTTGGTTGACTTAGGGGATCTAATGTTTCATGAGGAATTTAATTTATTAATAGGAATTTTATATATTTTTAAAATGATTTAAGTGAGGAATGTGTGTGAGGTTTTAATGTAAATACTCTCAATAATTGAGAATATGAGAGAATTAGACATGATAAGATCTCATAGAGATCTTAAGGATTGGGAGATCCTAGAATAGGATTTAGTTGAGTTGTTGATTATGTGATTAGCTCCTTTAATGTGATTAGCTCCTTTAATGTTCCATGTTTTTGGATCAAGTTTCAGAAGTGATTATGTCGTTTAAAAAAAAAAATCCCTTGTAATAAGTCAAATCTTTAGATCTGAGTAGACAACTCTGATTATTCAAAATGTAAATATTGATGTGTTTAAAGGCATGATGAGTATTATTTCCATTGAGAATGAATTGGTTAACATTGTGGAATGATATTTTAATTGAATAAATATGCATTGAAGAGGCCTATGATGTAGAGTTGTAGTTATCAATGCAGAAGGTGTTGAAATATTGTTTGAAGAGGTCATGAAATTCGACCAGATATTAAGATATCTCTTAGTAATTGAAGCGCTATTATGTTGGCAATGGTCTCCGTGTATGATTAATTTGATGAATTCCAGTTGTTGTGTATATCTGGGAGTGATGAAATAATAGGTAAATTCTCTCTCTATATATATGATTATATGTCTATAGGAATATATGATTGAATTTAATATGGAATTCGAGAAGAGGCTCAAAGAATATTGTGTTAGTATGCACGGCAGACATGAGGAATCTTTGTTTGCATCCAGAGATAGAAGTGAATTCAGCTAGAGAATTCAATGAGGGTTCTTAATCTTGCAGCTTGAAGAAAAAAAAAAACATTTTTGGATTCTTATTCATCGTTAGATGAGTTAATTCAATGACAAATATTCATCTAGACAGTCAAAATCATAGTTGAATTGTTTAATTAGATTTCAGGTGTCAATGTTATGAAATCAACGGTTACTATAGTATCTACTAAGGTGTGGCTTTTCTCTATGTAGAAACATTTAAATAACTATGTTGTTCAATGTGCAATAACACAGGTCTCTTAGCATTGGAGAGGGAGAATTCATCACTTGATACAATGGTGATTTTGGCATGTCCATCATAACAGGGTATTTTGATCAGGTTTAAGCGCAGCTAACGAATATTGAATGTGAGAAGAGAAAATATGTTGAGTATAATCTTCTAAAGAGGAGATACAATTGCATCACATTCAACCCAAGAGAACTGTGATCAACATCAAAGTTGAGGCACTGCACATGTGTTGCACATGCTACACAAACACCTTTGAGGCACTACGCATATATTAGAAGCATTGCGCATACCCTAGATATGATGTGTATACACCTAAGGCGCTACACATACATCTGTGATTATACGCTACCTTTACATGGTACGGTTTCACCTGTATGCTAACCCTCACCTCAGCAATTGACAGAGTGATAGATCCAAGCTCCAGTGAGTTAAAAAAAAATGGATGAAGGTAAGAAGTAAGGTATGAAAGGTGTTATGTTTTGAATGTGAGATTATTTTTTTGTAAAATAGAGGAGAAGAGAACATTATTGATATTGGAGTGATTTACCTCACATCATTTTGTATCAAAGCGGGAATGCTCTTTTGGAGATAGACAGAAGGTCTGTAGAGAAGGTTTTGTGAATTAAAAGATTTTATATTCAGGATAAGAGGAAGCTTAGAGCTTAAAGAGGAAAATGAAGTTCTTGATAAGAAGGAAAGATAATTTGGGAGAAGTATTTACATGCAAGGGAAAGAGGTTAGATTAGCTAGGGATGGAAGCTAAGCAGAAGCATTTTAAAGTGGCCTTGAAAATTTGGCAACAATAAGCTTTCAAAATCTTGATAGCAAGGATCAGGTCTGTTAAGATCTGATATGCTAATGGTCTTTATTTCTAATATTATTTGGAGTGTAGGTAGTAGCAGATGAGTTAAAGTTTTTTGAGAAGTGGTTGATGAAGGATGCAGAAGAAAATTCAGATAGTAAAATATGACAAAGCGATGGTTGATTTCTCGTGAAGAATGTAGATCCATTTGAATGTTGAAGAGTGGAAGCAGACTTCCTTGTGAATCATGCAGGTAGTGTTTTATATTAGCTCTGGTTTGAGTTTTTCATATTAAAGATAGATTGAATATTGATAACAGGAGACAGCCAGGGGAAGATGTATGTGTTACAAAGAACAAAGTGAATGAAAGACTCTGGGGAACAATGGCAGTGAACCTGAAGAATCAAACTGAAGGTTGGACAGAGAGAACAAGAGTGTTCTCATAAGGAAGTGGAATTGCAGAAGCCACGGATCAAAGGAGTTGCTCAATAGAGGTTCCATAAATAGAGAACCAGTGTTACCAAGAGACCGAGCTCAAAGAAGAGAAGGCTTGGTGAGGTACTTGCAGCAAGTATGAAGAATTGTTGGGAAAGAGAGGCTTAGTGAAGTTCACAAGTGAGAAAATGCAGTTCACAAGAGACAGAAGATGACTACTAATAGTAATAGTAGAGGTTCGGAGAGAAGCCACAATAGAAGAAGAGTGAAGAAAGATGCCAAAGAAAATGGAATAGGAAGGAAGATGAATGATGAAGAGTATGACAGAGAAAAGGCTGAGATGAGAATCCATCTTAGTTTGTTGATGGAGTTGTTCCAGAGAAGTAAAGAAGACTATAGGTATGGTTATATAATGAGAAATAAGGTTGAATGGCACAGGCTACAAGAGAAGAGAGAGGATCACGTGAATACTTAGTTAATAGATGAGCTTAGGAAGCTTGAGCAGATAATGGATGTTCAATTTAGGTTGGAGAAGTTCAAAGGAGTTGAGCTACATCAAAACAAAGTTGTTGGCCGAGAAGAACAAGTTCCTTGTGAACTTGAAGATGGGGAAATGATGTTTGAAACATCAGATGAGGCTATCGAGCCTTATGATTTTGAAATTAACAATTTGTGTATGTTTGCAGGTGTAATACATGATGATGGACAATCTTTGGGTATTGGCAAAGAGGAGGAAGAGGAGAGATAAAATCTGAGTTATGTTTTAAAGAAGAAGGATGAGACAGTTAGGTCTCATGAGGAAGCTCATACACAGTTGGAGGAAAATATTGCTTTTCAGCATACTACTAGAGTTGTAATTAGAGGGAGTTTATCTTATATCACTAGAAAATTTGGCCCAATTTCTGACGGCCACTTCGTCGCTATTCCGACACATAGTCGTCGCAAGAGAAATAGTTCGAGGATGGAAAAAACGTGGTTAGCCATGACGTCGCAATTCTGAAAGTCTTGACAAAGTGTCGCAATACCAACACTTTTTCCATCGCTTCCAAACAAGTGTTGCTCTTCTGACGTTTCCCAAACCGTCGCTCATCTGACATTAGTAAGCTGTCCCAATTCCGACGGAATGTGGTCCAACGTTTTGAACGTCGTTCTTCCGACATTTTTATACTGTCACCCTTCCGACGTTTCTAAACTGTCGCAATTCCGATGCCGTACAAAAGTGTCGCAAGACCGACGCATTGCAAAAGTGTCGCAAGACCGACGCTTTCCAGAAGCGTCGCAATACCAACGCTTTCCAAAAGCGTCGCAATACTGACGCCAGGAAGAACTGTCGCAATATCGATGGACGTCACAAGACTGACAAAAATGGAAATCGTTCAAAACGTCGAAAGACCGACGCTTATAAGGCATCGGAAGAGCGACGCTTACAAAGCATCGGTATACCGACGGCGGGTTCAATTTAAAAAAATAAAAATGAAAATTTAAAACAGGACAGTAAATCTCCAATATTTGTTATGAATTGTGGGCATTCCAATTGTTATGAACATAATTCGACCATGAAATATTAATATAATAAACCACCCCGCAGCGCTTCAACTATAAACAATCATATAATAAGATCGGACCCCGCTAACCTTTAGTGATGGCATTCACTTTATAACTAGGACTTCATATGAGGCTTGGACACATAAATATGAATAAACTTTTGTCAATGAAAACAACCGCACATACCTCTATTGAACCTTAGTTAGGACAACAATAGTCGACGTATATACGCGTGGGGCCCAGCGCTAGTGGCCTTTCCACATCCAATGGTGGATAATACGTCGCTCTGGCCTTGACGATCCAACGATCCAACTGGATATCGTGCGAGTTAGTTGCACGATCGTTAATCGCGATGGAGAGTGGGTTTTCAACCACTCAAGGCTACTTGCTCACGCAGACATTGATCGTCCAAATGGGAATACCGTCATCAGACAAAGGCGTGCGATATGTCGGAAACCCGTTCACCGTGCGGTTCCTTGGTTCGACTACTCTTACTCAAAGCCTTCGTCCGCTTAACAACACCTTACTACCATTGTACTTACCTCGTTGTTCGTCCTTCGTATGCACATACCAAAAAACCTACCCACTTATTTCAGCGGGAGACACGATGATGCATATTCTACAAATGTTGTTAGTGCTCAAATCTACCTTAGTCGAAATAAGGCAAAACCCAAGGCTACATCAAACTACTAGCCTCGCAGCTTGCCCTACGAGGACAGGAGAGGATCTTCCTAGTTCATTCCGCATTCGACAAAGTGGTCTTCAAAGGGGCTGAGATGACTTATAACGAATGCTTATTTTAGGCTAGTAAAGAGATAGGAAAGTTTGATTTTGATTTTTTGGGTTTTTGTTGAAAAAATGGGAAAAACAATTTTGGGCTCGGGGATGAGGCCAGATCTTTGCAGAATTCGAGTTGGGGCGAGGTAGGCAGTAGTCTTGATGCTTTTGATTATGTGTATGGATGGATCAGAATGACAAGGAGCTGAAGAGGGCAAGGGAGAACATGGATCCTCTCCAAACTGGCGAAAACATGTAAAATTAAACAAATTTAAAGGCAGAGCACTGAAAACAATGGATTCAACCTCATTTAATCATTCATTTAGTTTCAGAAGCATAAGAAGGGAATGGCATACATTAAACATGAAATAAATTACAATAAACTGAGAGAAAACACCATCAAGAATTGAAAGCCACAAGAATCCCAACAGGTGCTGCAAAACCTCTGATCTTTCCTTAGCCAAAATATGAAAAATATGTACAATAGTGTGCCAAAGTTTTCCCAAGAGTCCAACCTATCCAACCTCTGAAAATGATTGAGAAATTACATCATATAGACCATCCTAACCCATTCCCATGCCTCTAGGGGTCGAATTCATCCTTCTAGGAGCAGTTCCAACTAATTCTAAACAAGGAGCTAGAATATAGGCAGCCAAACAACTTGCCTCTAAAAGGAAGGAAATTGATTCTTTAACTTGATTTTTACTTTTTTAGGAGTGAATCATCTAGAATAGGTAAAAGTGAGTCCAAGTTACATGCCAACCATAAAATTACATCAAGATAACTCAAAAATTACATCCACAAGCAAAACTGGTCCAACTGGCCGAAATCCTGAGCTGGAAGATGAAAAATGGACCAAAAATCTCTATGCGTAGCGCGCCTTTCAGCCTGCTTTTGGGGCACTTCCCGAATTCCAAATTGAGCTCATGATAGCTCGTTGGAAAAACCTGGATGTTGGCTATCCAACCCAAGTGGAATTTTTTAATTTTGAGCTCATTTATTTACCCCGTCAAAAATCAAATTCCCCAACACTGCTTCGCAGTATCACCCCAGGCAAATTCGTATTTCAATATTTCTCCAAAACTATTATAATTGGTGGTAAAAGTGAAGGAGGTTTTTATTCTCACATGTTGTGGCATAAAAATCCCTTTAACCCTTCCCCAGTTTTCCAAAATCTATCTTTTATTGCTCTCAAACATCATTTGAGGAAACCTATCCTGATGTGGGGAACAAGGGATTTTGGTTTAAATGTAGAAGCGAAAACAGTGACATGTGGCTTCTGTACCTTGGGGAAATTTTTGGAAGTAGGGAGGGATGTTAGGAAGTAGGGGAAAGTGGAATCTCAGAGATTGAGTGAGGGGAAGGGGTCCAAAAGGGAAAAACACAGGCCTAGCCTAGAAAATTGCCAAGTTGTGGCAAGAAACTAGGGTTTGTGGAAAAATGAGGAATTTGGGGGATATCAGTGATGGGAAGTGTTTAATAAGGTATATTAAGGATAGGGGAAGGTGTGTGAACATCAGGATACAAGTTTTTTCGATGATTTGACCATCCAAGAGAAATTACCTCCAAAACCCTAGGAGAGGGAAATGGACCTTACCAAGGCACAACTGAAGCATGAACAAGTTGTAAAATGACCCAATGGAACTTGACATGATGATGAAAACCCTCTGAATGATGGTACACTCAGCTGAATGGTGACATGGACCGACATTTGGACAACTTTGAAAAGAGTGAAAACAAACCCTAGACCTAATGCCTAGTGACCAAATTTTGCTTGAAGACTCATTGAAATGACAAAATTTGACCTTGACACCCTAAAATCACTTTGTAAGAGCATGTTTGATCACCTATAAGGATGAAGAGGTCGACACTAACATTGGCTCCAATGGGGATGGTAGCTCGAAGGAGATGCCAACTCGCGTATCTTTGGGAGAGTTGACCAGTGCCTTCATCCATTGGCCGATGGAATCATTATTTGAACGGATAACACAAAACCTTTGACACAATTATTGAATGAAAACTTGACTAAAAACTGACTGAAAATTGACTGAAACTTGACTCAAACAAACTAACTCAAGACCTGAACTTAAAACTTAAAACTTGCTGGTAGTACATAACCGCCTGTGTTTCTTACAAAACCATATACCATCAAACTATATCATAATGCCAATGTAACCAATCAAGCAGATTCCTTCTTGATTTATTCTCCCGGTCAGATCTCCTAGTCAACAATACAAACTGATAACTGGGCATCCAAAAACATAGCTGACCATGATCTCCTTCATCACTGAACACTGCAATAAACACCTTCACTGTTGACTGCAACAAACCTGCCAGAGGATCCTGAAAAACATGAAGATTTACCTCATGCTGAAAGAACAAGGTGTCTTTTTCTTCTAATTCTGGTCTTCCTTCATCATGTACTTCAGTAACAATATGTCCCTGGGCTTCAAAAAACTCTGAACAGGTAAATGAGCAGATCTCCTCTTGTGAAAACATTTCAACACATGAAACATATGAAGAGGAATCTGAATGGAAATCCGGAATGGTTTAATCTTTCGTAGTCTAAGAATATGATAGGTCATCTTCATATGATAGGACAACCGGATTTTCATTACAGTCATCAATCATGAGAAAAGAAACTTCCAATGATTCTTGAAGCTCAAAAATGACATTTCTATCATCTACCATAAATTCATCCAAAGGAACTGTTTCACTTACTTGAATGAAGATCCCATCTTGTTGTACATCAACTGACTGGATTACCTCTTTATGAAGACTTTGTTCTGATGAAAAAACTCTGTCTATGATCTCAACAACAAGACTCTCCTTTACGGGATTCAGCACAGGGTATGCTTGGTTATCACAATCTGAATCTGAAACTGAAATAGCTGTCCTGACATTATCACATTCTGAAATTGAAACTGGACTTACTTGCATGTTGTCTTCTTCTGTAGGCAGATCTGAAACAAGCTCTTCTCTTTCATCATTTTCAGCCATATAGACATCTTCAACCTGCTGATCTATAAAGCTGCTTACAGGACTGTCATCCATTTCAGAAAAGGAAGAAGTTCCACCATCACCTTCTTGACCATGTGCACACTGCAGATCTGCGTTAACTTGAGCTGGAACATGACCGTTCAAGAGTTGATCTATCTCGTCTTCAGATAGAGGAGATAATACCCTTTGTTTTCTTTTGCTCAAACAGTGATTGTCTTCATTGATTTCAAGTGAAGGAGTATACAGATTTTCCTCATACTGCTGATCCATTTCATGTAATTCCTGTTGACTGTCAAGATGAAAAATTCCTTCATCTTCCACCGCACTAAAATCTTGATCCTGCTGCAAATTTTCATGATCGTCTTTATGCTGCTGAAATGGATTTTCATACAGGGCTTCCATGATCTCATCATCCATGAAATTATCATCTTCATAATATTTCTCAAGGCTTTTAATAAAAGTAGAAGCATGTTTGCAACAGTCATGAACTAAATTTAATGATGGATAAGATGCTTGATATCTTTCAATGAACAGGGCATGAAAATCCTTTAAACAGTAAATACAGGCCAGCGGAAAATTTTCATACCAAGACTGAGCTTCACCTTCCAGAGTGGCCAGGAATATCTTCATCAAGCAATCTTCAGGAAAATCCACCTTCAACTTGCGAATATGCATGTGAAATCTAACCAAATGTAAAGCAACATCTTTCTTACCATCATCGTTAAACGTAGGCAGATTCCTTGACCAATCTACCTTGGGCATCTTATTCGGAAAACCTGGAATGTGGTCTCGGCTCATGGGAGCATATCTTCTCGTGATTCGGTCCATCTTGAAAATCTCACAGCTACTGATCTCCCTGCAGTGAAGTCACCATGAAGCATCGATTTCTGGATTGTTCAGTGAATGAAGTCGCCAGGTGAATGTTTTCAGCCTTCTGATGTGTCTGACTGCTGTCCACCATCAGCATCAGATCTGAACTTGATACATGTACTGGGGCAAGACAATCTACAAGTCTAATATCACATTCACAAGCTAAACCGGAGATGGACTGAAGTAGCGTTTATCTACTATGCACTCGCAGAGCAATGTGCAGTTCGAAGGCTACCTGGCGTGACTTCAGGCTCCGTCTGTAGCTCATGAAACAAATGACATCAACAAGCAAACCAATTCTTCTCTAGTATGGTCGCCACTATGTTAGAGCTCAAATCTACCTTAGGCTGAAATAAGGTAAAACTCAAGGCTACATCAAACCACGCTCAGCCTCGTAGCTAGCCCTACGAGGACAGGAGAGGGCTCTCTCCGGGTCTATCTCGGCAAAAGGTCTTCAAAGGGGCTGAGATGACTTATAAAGAATATTGATTTTAGGCTAGTAAAGAGATAGGAAAGTTTGATTTTGATTTTTTTGGGTTTTTGTTGAAAAATGGGAAAAACAATTTTGGGTCCGGGGATAAGGCCAAATCTTTGCAGAATTCGAGTTGGGGCGAGGTAGGAAATAGTCTTGATGCTTTTGATCAGGTGTATGGATGGATCAGAATGACAAGGAGCTGAAGAGGGCAAGGGAGAACATGGATCCTCTCCAAACAGGCGAAAACATGTAAAACTAAACAAATTTAAAGGCAGAGCACTGGAAACAATGGATTCAACCTCATTTACTCATTCATTTAGTTTCAAAAGCATAAGAAGGGAATGGAATACATTAAACATGAAAGAAATTACAATAAACTGAGAGAAAACACCATCAAGAACTGAAAGCCACAAGAATCCCAACAGGTGCTGCAAAACCTCTGATCTTTCCTTAGCCAAAATATGAAAAATATATACAATAGTGTGCCAAAGTTTTCCCAAGAGTCCAACCTATCCAACCTCTGAAAATGATTGAGAAATTACATCATATAGACCATCCTAACCCCTTTCCATGCCTCTAGGGGTCGAATTCCTCCTTCTAGGAGCAGTTTCAACTAATTCTAAACAAGGAGCTAGAATATAGGCAGCCAAACAACTTGCCTCTAAAAGGAAGGAAACTGATTCTTTCACTTGATTTTTACTTTTTAGGAGTGAATCATCTAGAATAGGTAAAAGTGAGTCCAAGTTACATGCCAACCATAAAATTACATCAAGATAACTCAAAAATTACACCCACAAGAAAAACTGGTCCAACTTCCAGTCGTAATCCTGTTTGGAAAATGAAAATGACTAAAATCTTCTACAAGTAGCTTTGTTGGGTCGAGTTTCATGCGCAGCGCCCGAGTGCATTTGCAAGAGTGGATTTTTGAGGCTCTCAGTCCGAAACTAGCATTTTACAGCTCGTTGAAATATCTTGAAGTATAATTTCCAACCCAAGTGTAATTTGTTAATTTGGAGTTCATTTACCCTGTAAAAAATCAAATCTCCCAACACTACTTCCTGCAGGTGCATCAATTCTCCTGAGGCAACGGTATTCTTGAAATTTCTCCAAAACCATTATACCTGTGTAAAAAGTGAAGGATTTTTTTCTTCCTTGGCATGTTTTGTACAAAAACCTCTCTCAGTTTTCCAAAATTCATCTTTTATTGCTCTGAAACATCATTTGAGTGAAACTTATCCCGATGTGTGAAACAAGGGATTTTGTCGAAATGAAGCGAAATGAAGGGTATAAGGGGCTTCTAAATTCTTGGGGAAATTTTGGGAAGTAGGGAGGGATGTTAGGAAGTAGGGGAAAGTTGAATCTCAGAGATTGAGTGAGGGGAAGGGGTCCAAAAGGGGAAAACACAGGCCTAGCCTAGAAAATTGCCAAGTTGTGGCAAGAAACTAGGGTTTGTGCAAAAATGAGGAATTTGGGGGATCTCAGTGATGGGAAGTGTTTAATAAGGTACATTAATGATAGGGGAAGGTGTATGAACATTAGGATACAAATTTTTCTAATGATTTGACCATCCAAGAGAAATTACCTCCAAAACCCTAAGAGAGGGAAATGGACCTTACCAAGGCACAACTGAAGCATGAACAAGCTGTAAAATGACCCAATGGAACTTGACATGATGATGAAAACTTCTGGCCAATGGTACACCACTTGGAATGGTACACACCGATATTTGGACAACTTTGAAAGGAGTGAAAATAAACCCTAGACCTAATACCTAGTGACCAAATTTTACTTGAAGACTCACTGAAATGAAAAAATTTGACCTTGACACCTTAAAATAACTTTGTAAGAGCATGTTTCGATCACCGATGAAAGTCGCAGAAATACGACACTAACAGCGATCATTATGTCTTATGGTTCCGGGCTGCTGGGGTATCGATTCTGGCAAACTGACATAACTCGGTCCTTGGTTCATTCAATTGCCTACACATTCAAAACACTCATTATGAGGTTTTACCTAGCTCGTGGAGGTTCGAGAACAGCATCTCCTTGCTCTACCACAGGCGCACGGGAATGTCATTAACCTAATTCACCCTCTGTTCACACAACTAATTATAGAGAAATTCCCCAACTGTTTGACCAATGGATATTGAATCCGAAAAGCTTTGTAATTGTCACAAGTACATTCAAGCAGTGTTTACCTTACTCTGCATACCCACAAAAAATTATTTCTTGTTTTAGACAATACTTGGTCCACAAGAAATGACACGTCTAACAATTTCAATGGGGATTTGACAGCTATTGCAGCCTCATGGTTTTTACCCAAAAACCCTGCCTGGCCCCCTCTCTCTATATCTAAACCCAAAAATGACTTTTCCTGTACCTTTCAAAGGATGGTAAATGATGGTTTTAGATTTCATCAAGGGTTTCAGGCCTACGCACAAACACACCAAAAAACCATAACAGAGAAAACCGACACCACAAGCAAGAACTCGTTCTTCCGCCACTTTCAAAATGCAAAGATTCAGATATTCAAAACAGCTATTTACATTAGAAATTCCCAGCTTAACTCCCTGGTTGAAAGAGGTTTTTAGGGTTTTTAGGGTTTATCTTTCAGATGAACAAAAGCAATATTAGTATATTTGCAATCATATATATGTATGTTCAATCAACAAGAACAACAACAAAATTGCATACATACAACCCCGACCAGCCCAATGATGGCATGGCTTACACTTCTATAACATAGTAACTCCATCAAAAGCTTAAAAATTAAAGAACATGTATTTCCTGATAATCATCAACAGAATATATGCTTCTGTAGTAGTTTTTCCCAGAGAAGCTCCTGAACAAAACCCTGTTAGTTAGGCTCATCTTCCTTCACATTTGCTGACGACCATCTTAAAAAGAGAAAAGATTACCATGAGAAACAGGGAAACCGTTTCCATGTGGAAGCTAGTGTAAGGCATCATCATCTGGACTGGACCACACAGAACACAGATACCATGTAAAACCAAACTATCCCAAGCTTCATGACATGTAGATCTGTACACTTGCATTCTTCATAGAGTTACAAAGAGGGCAGGTGTGTAGCCTGTTTTCACATTCCTTGCAAAGGCACAGATGCCTGCAAGGCAATAATAGTATGCAGATGTCATTTCTTCTGCAAGCCCTGCAAGTCCTTTGATCCTTGATCTCTTTGTTTTCCTTCAACGTTATAGCATGGACATCAACTGTGTCATCATGGCAACAAGATTCTGCATCATTTGCCTCACTATACCCATATCCTCACTGTGTCATCATGGAATTCACCAATGCTCATAAGTCCTGAGTCATTAGCTCATGTTCCACCGAGAACTCAACCAGTCTATATGCACATAACCTCATCACAGGGTTTCTTAATTACCACGGGATTTCAATTATCTTTCACCAGGATGTGTGCATATATTCACACACAGAAAACTTACTCAATCAACGCACATATAATACTAACAGATTCCTTATATAAATGAAATTTCTTACAGCCTCCTTGTCCTCGGCCAGATCTTCGATACAATGGCCTCCTCTTCCCTATGCAGCTCTATGCAGTTCTCTTTGCAGGTCTTCTGTGCAGGTCTATCAACTCTGTCACGGAGGTTTATTTTTATATCAATTACAATGAATCGATTCGAATTTCTCGATGACTCACAAACTCTTCAATTTCCTAACTCTGAGACTAACGCTCTGACAAACAGAGACGGACTCCTAGAATTAGCTTAACTTCTGAAACTGACTATCTCTTCAGGTGCCCATTAATCATTCGGGCAGTTACATTTTCTCTACAAATTAACTAAATTAGCTCAACTATGGATAATTTCATAGGGAAATAAAACATGAGACCCCCCTTTACATTTATTTATGTACAAAAGTTGTCTTGGGCCCAATGCCCCTGCATCAGATAACATAGTGAGGGGCTAAATTTCCAGAGCTTCCATGCATCTGTAACATCTTCGGAGCATTTTCATGTGGTTTAGCTACCCTTGTCACTCAAATTTATAGTAGATTAAAGATGACAGATGTTTTCAGCGTAACAAGAGCCATTTCAGGTTTCATTGGAAACATTATTTAGAAAACACAGTTTGTGCAATCAATCTTCATACCGAAGTAGCATATATTTAGTTTCACAATGACCTAATGTCATCATGTACTCAAAAAGTCAATTGTTGCAGTGTCATACAACCTCAAGCCTCAAACATCTTTACAAGTGAGCATTTCAGGTCCGATTTAGAACAAACATGTTAGAGATTTTATTGAAATCAAGTTACATTCTAATGCTCATTTAATATAGAGATTAAGATTCTGAATCTATGATGTTACTATTGTTGCCAGTATTTTTATTGTACTTGTGCCATACCCAACTCCACTAATAGTAACAAGAATGTTGAATCTTGATCAGTCTCCATCCATGGGATTTTAATGGCCCTTAGATGTGAGATTCACATGCCAAATTGAATCATTTCATAGAATGACTCCACTGCATATTACTGCCTTTCAGCTATGGCTGAGTATCAATTTTACCAATTTGGCCATCACTTGAATATAATCCTAATTACATCAAATTTCAAAATTTGAGTCTAACCCTAAGTGCATAAAATTCTGCAAAACCCACTTACGCAACACAGTCTAGGAGGGGTTAACATGCCTATGAAGTATTTAAACATTGTTGAGGGCCAAGAATAGTCGGACTTTGCCAACTAACCAAACTCACTTTTGCCCACTTCTAGTAACTTTGGCCTGTAGATGCTCTCATAAAAAGAAAGTAGGTGGTCCAATAAAAGGAAGGGGACTCATTGTGTGTTTCATTCCCTTTTTTTGTCAGCTGAAAGCTTTCCAAGAAGAATAAATCTACTGAAGCATGAAACTGATTTTGTTGTTGCCCCAACTACCACTGATATACATCACAATGTGTCATAGTTTACTGTAAGCCTCTATTGAGAGTGGGTAGCACTAAATCCAAGTAATTCCCCTCATCCCTTAAAATACACCTCTAAATATAACTAAAAATTTCAAATAGTTAGTAAAGGAAAATTACAAAGATATAACAGATCTGTGTTGAGCCAAAAACCTATGCATTCACAACAAAACTGGGATGGATAAAACTTAAAAACAATTATGGACTTTGACAAAAAATCGTCTTATGCATACAAAATGAAAGAAGCATTGGCATACTACTATGTTTACAAATTTAAGGACAGGCAGAGTGAGTCTCCGAGCAACACAGTTTCATGTGGAGACCCTAGATCCTTGTACCCACAATATCTAGTGACTTAAAAAATGATTTCCAAAACAATGCCTTTGCTATGCATGTAAGAACACCACCTGTATAATGAGGGAGATGTAATATTGTTCGAGAAGCAGATTTATACAGAGTGGTCCAAGATTGTGTATTTATGGAAGATACAACTGATTTTGGCATGAAACATGTATCCAAGATTTCAATGTGGCCTTATTTTAGAGCCCATTGATGATTTACTATGAAACCTAAACTTTCAAAACAAACACATTGAAATCACAGTATCTCCATCACGAATATCATAAATATTAACTGTCTTTTGGGCACTGGCAGTAGATACCATAAGAGGCCCACATGGCCTGTACCACCAATGTTGATTCTCTGGCACAACATTTTCAAAGCCAAAATTTCTCCCCGAGACATCCCTCTCTGCCAAAACTAGAGAGATGGTACTGGACGTTGAAGTGAAGGCCTCTGATTCAGTATGGAATGCCATAATTTCTTTATTATAAAAGTCCCATGAACAGAAACCTGAGTCCAATGTACAACCTGCAGATGCTGCCACAACATATTTACCAGAGCGACCATCTGAACCAGCTGCTCTGATCAACCAGCAATCACCCCAGATGTTTGGGGTAAGCCCATATGGAGCTTTATATTCAGCCTTCTCCTGGAGATTGGAAAAAAACAATACTGATTATTACTCATACATCAACTGCCCTTTATGTTAAGGGAAAAATTAAAGAGTGCATAAATATTCTTAAAATCCCAATCATAGTTTCTAGAAAATTTCAACAGTTTTTGAAATGAACTACATCCTATTTAAACTACATTAAATATTTAGGCAAATCATTTTTTTAAATAGAAATTGGTGAATTTTATTTCAAATATAGAAATTTAAACCATGAGAATAATCTAACCCCTAGGATTTTCCCTATTTCTAACAGAAAATCCCAAAATGTATAAATTATAACACCCATAAACCCCAAAATTAAGTACAATAATTAAAACCTCCACACCTCTGAATTTGCTATATCATGAAAAGAGCAACATCCATCATCATGGGAAAGCAAAACCGATTCTCCTTCTGATACAAACCAGCCTGCAGTAGATGTCTTACGGCTGAGTTGATTCAATCGATCACAGGAAACCTCTTCAGTTTCTTCAATATTGCCAAAATGCTCTGGCTTGTTTTCCTGATCATCATCAAAGTCCATATTTTCATCACACTGAATTAGTTGGGGTTCATTACGATCAGGTCCAGTGCCTATTGCAGAGCTCCGGACATCCAATCCAATATTGGAACTACCATACCCGTTCCCATTAGAGATTGTAAATCCTGTTTCTGGCTTTAATTCGGTAAGTTCAAGAGCACTAGAACTGGATTCAGTTGATTTAGACTTGGTATAGTTGTCCTCTAATTTTTATTCCGATACAACACTATACTTGTGCTTCAACGCAGACAAAAATTCTGCAGCAATGGGATCTTCATCTATGGGGCTTATGGATCTGCCCTCAAAAGCATCCTGAATATCTGATTCATTTTCATTCAACTGATCATGCAAATCCACCCTCGTCTTCAGCACAACAAGCTGAACTGAAGGTCGGTTTTTCAACAATTTATGGTGGGGGTAAAGCCTGTCTTCCAGATCTTGACTATTTAAGCGTTTAATTGGTTTTTTCAGAGACCTGACCATAGAATCAAATGAATCCTGTGAATCCTGTGAAATAATAAACAATAGTAAGGCCATTATTTATTGGTTTGAAATAATAAACAACATGAAACAAACCCACATAATTAGTAAATTATTTAAAGACAATAATTCCTACATATTAAAATATAAAGTTATAACATACTAGCTCATACTCGAACATAACATCTGTATCAATATTCTTCTTCTGTATCTTCTTGATCTTCATCTACCTGATCGACATCTATATCAAAATCTGATTCAGAAATGGTGTTGAAATGATCGACCATGTCATCATCATCATCAATTATGTCATTTTCAATAATATCCTCATCAACATCATCATCAATAATTGTTGCCTCATCTCCTATGCCTGGTTCATCTTCTAAGATATCTTCTTCGTCTGTCCATGCATCTTCCTGCTCATCTGCCACTGCATCATCTTCTTCTTGATCAATATCATCTTCTTCCTCTACAGTATACTCTACTGGCCTTCCTCTTGGATCATATCTAATAGAAAATGACCATTCCTTCTCACCTGGAACCTCTGAGTAAAAGACTTGTTCGCATTGGCTTGGAAAAACATAGCGATATTTTCCTGCTTCAAACTGCGATGTTTTAACCATTGGAAATCCATTGTCATGTTGAATAAGTGTTCTTTCATCATCACGTACATTCATTCGTAGCCTATACCATTTGACGTCGAACAAAACTATTTTGAAGGAATTAAAATCACACTTAACTATATCATCTAAAAACCCATAATATCTATTTTCAGATTCTCGAGAATTTCTGTCACTCCTGGAGGAAACATTAGTGGCCCGGAATACTGTAGAAATCCCACTATCATAAGTTTTCCTATTATCATCCAATTGTTTAACGCGAAATTTACGACCATTGCACCACATAGCCTTGTGGTGTTTCAACTGCAATATGCAAAACATGAAAAAGATGCATTCTCAATTAATAATTAATCATATAATTTACACAGCATGAAAATTATTTGAAAAATAAAACTTGTTGTCACATTATAAATATAGTATAAAATAAGTAATGAATAAAATAGGTGAATTAATTTCTTACCTTTCTATCTTTCAAACCATATGCTAAATCGATTTCCCTGTCCGTAACATTCCCATCTCCACTACGATACGCTTCTCTAATCAATTCAGACAGTAGTTGCCATGATAACCTACCGTCATTACATGCTTTACATGTTTCAATCCATTCACTCATCCACTCAAGATTGTTTGCAATGTATAAAAGTAGTGCCTCATAATCTTGAGCACCTGAATAAAAAACAATAATTCACCAATATTAATAAATATTACTTATAACCATGGTAAATTATATTAATTAATAAACTATGAAAGAATAAGACCTAAATGAATATAATGATCATACACATGATGTAAAAAAATGAAACATTATATGTATTATACATAATAAATCTTTTACCTCTCACTTTCTTCATTCTACCTTTTCCCAACAGGTGCTCCACTTCAAATTTTTTGATGGAGTTCACATCCCAAATGCAATCCACCGCCTTCATGGATGGTGTAGCTAATATAGGAAGATAATGACTAATATACACCATGGATTGATATACCACATATCCCTCCACCATCAAACCCTCAGGTCGTGCTCTTTGTTCAACCAAAGCCTTTAAGGATTTCAGGTGCCTCTCGACCATCCACATTGACCTTCTGTGTACTGGTCCACACATTTGAATTTCCTCAACTTGGTGTATCAAGTAGGGTTCTTGTGCATTGAAAAATGTTGGAGGTAGATACTTTTGAATTTCACACATTAGCCATGGAATTTCTCTCTTCCAATACTTTATTTCATCTTGATGGATTTCTTTCAATGAAAACCATATGAAAATCATTACGCAAGGTTATTTCAATGAAACATAATATATATTTCATTACAAGTAAATTAATACATCATTTCATCAAGTATGAAAAGAAATTGTAGCAATTAGATTTTGTGTATAAATCAAAACTACTTACCTCATGTATTTACTAAGACCATATATAACTTGTTTGACATTGTTGTCGAAGTTGTTTGGGAGAGATATAGGTAGAACATACTATAACAATAAAAAATGAATCGTTATTGGTTTCCAAATTAAACAAAAAAAAGGAAAATTTAAAATATGTATTCAAGCAATAACAAACAAAAATGTATACCAAAAAAATTACCTTAACAAAGGTATGCCAATCATGTGTTTTCACCCCACTGAAGTCACCTTTCTTCGTTAAGATATTATTTATGTTTGAAGCAAAACCTGTTGGAAATTTAATTCTTCTAATGACCTCTTTTACATCATTGCTTTTTTGTTCTGTTAATAACCATGGAATATTATTATAATTTCGACCTCCATTTTTATTTGATCTGTCGATCACACTTTTCATTGCATGATTCGATTTCTCAATGTCAGCACAAATTTTGTCAATTTTATCTCTATCATGTGCACCATCTATGGTTCGCCATAATGTTTCTGTCACATTCTTCCTGACATGCATTGTATCAAACAAATGAGCTATTTTTAGGTCCTCATAGTAGGGAAACCTCGCGAATTGAGAAGGATAACATTTCATTCCAGGTGGAAGTACAATATTAGTACCTTCATAGCGATGATGACCTTGATATCAAAGAATAAAATAAATCAGAACAATATTAATTATAAAATACAATAAAATAAATTCATTAGTTAAAACAAAAATTCCAAACATTACATAAAAAAATAATATATATATATATATACACACAAATTACGTACTAGCTGCTCGACGATTATTAATTTTGTTATATTCCAACATCCACAACTGAGGTGTCATTCTTCATGGTTTTAATCTAGTTTCTTCTTTATCATTGAAAAGATGTTTTTCAGTAGTACGATACTTATGGTTCCTAGGAAGGAAGTGCCTAAACTCATCAAACACCATCTTTTTTAAGTCTGGCGAATGACGATACTTCATCTTAGGGCCACAAACTGGACATGCAAATCTACCCTTTGTTTGAAGACCTGCAATAGATGGATCAATAACAATTAATATACTATGAGATCATTTTTAAAACATGCGATATGGTATATCTAATTTAGATAATTATGTATTATATTAAATTGCAATGAAATATTACATACCACAAACATGTGTTAGTCCTGGGGCATCATGAATTGTCCATACAAGCATTCCACGACATTGAAATCTCTTCTACTTGATTGGTTTAGTGATGTCATACATAGTGATGCCATGCCATAACTGTATTAGCTCATTGATAAGAGGCTCAATATATACATTCATATCTTTGACCTGGTACTTACCTAATTGTTCAAAATTATGGTACATAATAATTACTGCCATGATATATGTATATATAACTAAATAAATCAAATATATATATATGCAAACAACGAGAGAAATGAAAATGTTACATTCAAAAAAATAATGTATCAAATACCTGGAATAATCATAGTCAACATTATGTGCTCCCTCTTTATTGACATCCAAGGAGGAATGTTATTGTTGATAACGAAAATAGGCCACACTGAGTAAGTAGTTCTAAGCTCTCTGAATGGATTAACACCATCAGCTGCCAATGAAAGCCTGACATTACGAGGTTCATTTTTAAAATCTACATATTTTTCCTCGATTTCTCTAAATGCAGAACCATTTGTAGGCATTCGAAGAACACCATCTCCACTTCTATTCTTTGAATGGTAATCCATAAATTGTGCTATGCTATTACACCTGAACATTCACTGCAAACGTGGAATTATGGGAATATGACGAAGAACCTTTTGAGGCACCTTTTTGGTTAGTTGATATGTTCGATATGTACTGGTACCACATTTCAGACATTCTGTTTTCAACGCATGTTCTCCGTAATATATAATATGATCTTTAGGACATGCATCTATAGTGTTATATTCCATTCCAAAGTGTTTCATTATAGCACGTAGATCTCGATATGTTTGAGGTAAAGTATTTGGCGATGGTAACAAATATTCACCCAACAATCTACAACATAAACAAAAACTAGTGTCTTGTAAAGATTATTAATCATATATATATATATATATATCATAGTTATTAAAACCGGAACCAGTGACCGGACCGGTGGAGCTAATGAACCAGGTTTCGAACCGGAACCGGTCTAACTCGTAGCGGTCAGATCTCAATGAACCGGTTTAAAAAAAAATACATTAAATAATTATTTTTTAATAAATAAATAAATAAATATATATAAGATTTGCAACCATGATTCCAAGCCAATAGAGACAAAATATGAAAATTTTGCTCATTTATATACCATGCAAAGGTGAATATATCAAAATGGCACCAAATGTAATACATGTTGGTACAATTTTATTGCTATCTTTTTCTCTTAAAATTCCATCATTTATCCACCATTTTCTTCCATAAATCCCTTATAGTCCATTGAAATTGATTAATGTAGCATTATAATTGTTATTTTACATTAAATTTAATTTATGGAATTTTTATGTTAAAAATTGAAATTTTTCAAGAAAATTACAGGATGTGATAACTTCCTATAATTGGTTTATGTTCTGACATGTGGCATAGCAGGAAAATAAAAACAGAAGACAAGGACATGATCTAGGATGTACACACATGGTGGAAAATCTATCCAAGATCGAATTTGAAACTTCTGAATATCTGGTCAATGCTGGTCAAACCCAGCCTATCCAACAGAAAAAATTTGAAGTCATAATGAATGTACTTGATATTTTGCTTAAGATTAGGAACTCCAAACTGATTCGATCTGTTTTGGGATCAGTTATGATTAGGGGGAACGAAAATAGCCTCTTTGGTTGTAATTTTTAATAAATAGGAGGATGAAGCATGTAATAGACTAAAGATGCTAGTGATAACATTGAAGGAAGAAACAGACTTAAGACTGTCAGCATGTTTCAGAACTCTGTTTTTGATGTAACTCATTCCCAGAACCTAATCAGAGACAAAATTTCATCATTTATGGTGTTTTTTAGTTAACGTTCTTATCACTTGAAGTTTTTCAAGTGTGCCTTCAAAGCGTGGAAGGGCCCCCATGCGAAGTTGGTACACTTTCTTTCCATTTACATAAGATTTAGTATTAAGATCTGATTAGCATTTTATTTCATTTTCATGCTTTTGAGTTCATCAATTTTATTTAGAATTTCAATATTGTTATTCTATGATTCATAGTAGTAATTTGAGAATTCGATTGCAAAATTAATGAACAAGTCCTTGTAAGAGGTTTAATTGAGTATTCAATCTCAAATCATTTCTGTGATCACTGTTTTTATGGATTTGATTTTTAGTATGCTCAGTGTGTTACTTTGAAAGATTTTTTGTGAACTATAGCCTTGTAAGAGGATTGAAAACTCAGACTAGTAGCACTTTGTTTTAGAACAGTAGATTAGATTAGGTGATTTAAGTGTTTAAATTGTGAAAGGAACCATATTTCAATCTCTTGTAAAAGAGTGTTGGAGCCTGTCACAATAAACATTTATCCAAGACAGATAGAACAGATCCTTTTAGGTCTATAGATATTAGACAAGTGCCTCTAAGATTACCTACCTTGGTTTACAATAAATTGAGTCTAATCTAGAACTCTAGATTGGTCTTTACATTTTGGCGTCGTTGCCGGGGAGGCGCAACTAGAGGATTTCTAAAAAAAAAACAAAAACAAACAAAAACACAGATTTAATTTTAATTCATCATTTTGGAAGTCATGCTTACTTATGTCTAGACCTAGAGATGATAAAGGTAGATTCATAAAAACCCCCCATCCAAGAACTAATCCACCACTAGGAGCAGACCCTTTAGAGAGGATTGAACACACAACTCCAGCTGGGAAAGTCACTGTACAAGAATTAGAGGATAAACAAAAATCAGGGCAAAGACTTACACTCATAGAGAGACAAATTTTATTGGCATACGAAGCAAAGAAGAAACATCTCCCTGAATCCTCTATAACAAGAGAAAGTAGCAAAACAACTCAACAATCTCTCCTTGAACCTACTGATTTTGAAAAAATTCAAGAGGGAGAAAAACCAGCAGAACAACTTTTCTTTGAAACAAGTGACATTGAACAAGAACTTAAATCAACAAAGGAACCTATCAAAATGGCTGAGGAAGGAGGAGGATCAGTAAGAGGACCCACTCCTGAACAACTTAGAGAATATGAGAGACAGCAAGAGGAAATAAGAAGACAAAGAGAGGTTGAACTGAAACAAAAGCAAGATCAAGATCAAAGAGAAGAGGAAGAGTCAACCTTTAAATTTCCCATTCAAGAACCAGGGGAAAATAATGATGAGGAAATAAAAATGAAAAACATACCTCCATCTGTGCTACCAAACTTTTATGGCATGGCTTTAGAAGATCCAGATTCATTCTTGTTTGAATTTGACATAGTATGCTGAACATATGGTTACACAGATGATGCCCATAGGCTTAGACTCTTCCCAGCAACATTAAAAGCATCGGCATTAAGATGGTTCATGGGACTTGGTGAACATGCAATACCTGATTGGGATGGCATGAGAAAAATACTCTTAAAGAAATACCAACCTTATTGTAGATCAAAAGATTCTAAAGATGATATTTTTAGAATGAATCAACAAGAGGATGAAAGCTTAGAAGAGTATTTGGAACGATTTGTTTACAATCTACAAAAATCAAAACATAGAACCATGTCTCTTGATCTGATCCGAACAATATTTTTGAAGGGAATTCGAGAGGAATACTTAGATGATCTTAATTTGATGGGAAAAGGTGATATTTCCACCTTACCTTTCGATGAAATTGCTGACTTATGTGAAAATTATTCCAGGAGAAAAGCTAGAAATGGAAAAAGAGCTATATCATCTAAAGCCACAAAATCTGCTTCAGCTAGTGTCACAAGGGCTGAAATAGGAAACTTATTAGAAGAATTCAAAACAGACCTATTAAGCACCTTAGGAAATCAAATTGACACTCTGAAAGCAAAGAAAAGACAAGAAGAAGAAGATCAATTAATGGTTGTCTTTTGTCCAAAATGCCGGAAGAAACATGCTTTGAAAGACTGCCCTTTAGAAAACATTCAAGTGTGTGCCTTTTGCACTGAAAATCATGATATATTCATTGCTCTAAAATCAAGATTTTTCAGAATTGTAACTTGGAAGCCAATGCAAATATGGAGAATGTGTATTTCATGGGCGCCAAGAGACCATGGCAACCGAGACCTCCACCTCCAGGTATGTTTCCAAACCAAAATTTACAATTTCCTGCACAAGATCAGATGTATGTTCAGAATTCTTGGAATGTACCCATGCCATGGCAACACCAAACTTACCCACAGCAACAATGGAAACCATTTCAGCAATACTCTCAACCATACCAACAATATTCTCAGCCATATCAACAGTATCATCAGCCATTTCAGCAGTATCCTCAAACATATCAACAATATCCTCAGCGGCAAGTTGTCCATCAACCCAAAAACACTCAACAAACATTGCCTGCTCCTCCACCAATAAATCCACCTCAATTACAACTTCCATCTAACCAACCTCCTAGACCCACTCAGATTCCTGCTCAAGTTGTACCAAATCCAAATAATAGAGCAGATAGACCAGCTTACAGTGTAGATGAGGGACCATCATATCCCACATTAACTTTACAAAATATTGAATTGAGGTCTGGTAAGATACTTCAAAAAGAACTTCCAGTAGTTGAAAAACAAGAAGAAAACAAAGAAAATGAAAATGAAACTCAAACTCAAAAGAAACAAAATGATGACATCAAAAATAAACAAATGAAACCAGTGCATCCACCACCTTTTCCAGAAAGATTGATCCAAGCAAAACTTCCCATGTCTTTACCACAGTTTGATGTTTTAGATGAGCTAAAGAATGTCTATATAAAAATTCCACTACTTCAAGCCATAAAATACATTCCAATATATACTAAAGCATCAAAGAACTATGCCTCAGGAACCTACAAGAAAAATATTTGATACACAAACTATTCATGTTATTGGACATCTAGCTGGCCTTATGACAAACACCATTTCAATGGAAAAGTATGTTGATCCCGGTATTCCTAGAGTCACTACAATCATTAACAACATACCTATTCCAAATACTTTAATTGACCTTGGGGCAGCAATAAATGTGATGACTCTTGAAACAATGAAAACATTGCAGCTCACAAATTTGCAATACACACCAATTGTTCTAGAACTAGCTGATAGGTCTAAAGTGATTCCTGAAGGGATTTTGGAGGAAATAATTGTTTCACTAGACTCTTGGGAGTATCCAGTGGAATTTTTAGTTCTTCAGCCAAAATCCAATTTAGGAGGACACCCTATCATCCTTGGTAGACCATGGTTAGCAACTGTTGATGCATTCATAGGGTGTAGATCAGGTAATATGATTATTTCACGAGGAACTGAAAGGAAACAACTCACTCTGTACCCATCAGCACAATCACCAGCAGTAGCAAACAATTTATCGCTTGATGATAAATACAATGATAAGTAAGAAGTTCAATCTATTTTCAGCATCAATCAAATCTATGATTTTCAAGAACATAATAATGATGATTTGATAGAATTGTTTCTTTCTCAACCTGATATGTCTGAAGAATTAAGAAATGAACAATACCATGCTGCAGATGAACTTTTAGCACAGATTTTTCAAGAAATATGTACCATTCATTCTTTGCAAACATCATTTGAAGACATTTTTCCCATTCAATCTATCACAAACACACAGAGCAAGACCTTTGAGATTAGTCCAGGAAAAACATTGAATATTAGCACTCACCTAGACTTATCTCAGGAAGAAAAATTGATTCAATTATTGAGGAAATATCAGAAAGCATTTTCTTGGGACTACACCGATATGCCTGGAATCCACCCTGAAACATGCACTCACCATATTTACACAGATAGCAATATAAAACCAGTGAGGCAACCACAGAGAAGAATGAATCCCATTCTTCAGGATATTGTTAGAGATGAATTACAAAAACTATTGAGAGTAAATTTTATATATCCTATCTCTGACAATCAGTGGGTATCCCCATTGGTAGTAGTGCCCAAGAAAAATGGTAAGTGGAGGATTTGTGTTGACTACATACAATTGAACAAAGCAACTCTCAAAGATTATTTTCCACTACCATTTATTGACCAAGTGCTAGACACATTAGCTGGGAAATCATCATTCTATTTTCTTGATGGTTTCAGTGGCTATAACCAGATCAGGATAGCCTTAGAGGACCAAGACAAAACCACTTTTACTTGTCCTTGGGGCACTTATGCCTATAATGTTTTACCATTTGGACTTTGTAATGCTCCAGCTACATTTCAAAGAGCTCTATTAGCTATTTTTTCTGATTTAGTTCATGAGTGTGTTGAAGTTTATATGGATGATTTTTCAATGTATGGTAACTCATTTGAGAATTCATTAGAAAATCTTGAGAAATTTCTGAAGAGATGTATTGAAGCTAATCTGTCCCTCAGCAATGAAAAGTGTTTTATGATGCTAAATGAAGGGGTAGTATTGGGTCATTATATTTCTTCTCAAGGCATTAAAGTTGATCCATCAAAAATCCAAATCATTGTCAATTTTCCAATTCCAAAGACTCAAAAAGAGGTAAGAAGATTTCTTGGGTATGCAAGCTATTATAGAAGGTTTATTGAACATTTTAGTAAAATAGCTCTACCTCTGTTTAAGCTTCTAGCAAAAGATACACCTTTCAACTGGAATGAAAATTGTCAGAAAGCTTTTGAAACACTCAAAGAAAAATTATCAACCACACCAGTCTTAAAAGGACCTAATTGGACCCTACCTTTTCACATCTTTACAAATGCATCTGATACTGGAGTAGGTGCCTCATTAGGCCAAAAAGAAGAGTCTTTGAATTATGCTATCTATTTTATTAGTAAAAATCTAACACCTGCAGAATTAAACTACACGGTCACTGAAAAAGAAATGCTTGCAATCATACACGCTGTGAATAAATTCCGACATTATATAACTGGTTATGAGGTTTTTGTACATACTGACCACTCTGCCATTAAATATCTAATGAATAAACCAATCACTAATGGCAGAGTTACCAGATGGCTGTTATTACTACAGGAATTTAATATTACAGTGTTAGATAGACCAGGTAAGGAGAATCAGGTGGCAGATTTTCTTTCTAGACTCCAGAATTCAGGTGAGGTTGTTCCGGTTGAAGATTCTTTTCCAGATGAAAATTTATTTGCAATTTCAGTAGTAGATCCATGGTATGCTGATTTAGCTAATTATTTGTCCACAGGAAAGATACCTCCATATTTTACTACAAAGGAGAAGAAGAGGCTCATCAAACAAAGTGCTAGATATTCATGGGTCAATGGAGATTTATTTTACACCGGTTATGATATGATTATTAGAAGATGTGTAAGAAATGATGAAATAATTGATATTTTAAAATCTTGTCATGATGAACCGTGCGGTGGGCATTTTGCAGCAAAAAGGACGGCATTCAAGATCCTCAGCCTTGGCTACTATTGGCCATCTATTTTTAAGGATTCCAAGAAGTATGTGAAAATTTGTGACAGTTGTCAAAGAATGGGTAGACCAACAGCTTCAGATGAAATGCCACTTCAGCCCCAAGTACATTTAGAGCCATTTGAAAAATGGGCTCTAGATTTTGTAGGACCCATCAATCCACCTTCAAAGGGAAAAAAGTACATCCTAGTATGTACTGACTACGTGACAAAATGGGCTGAAGCAAAAGCACTTGTCCGGGCAACTGAGCAAACAATGGTAAACTTCCTCTTTGAAGAAATTTTTGTAAGGTATGGAGTACCTAGGGAGATAGTGACAGATCAAGGTACTCAGTTCACTTCAAGGTTGGTTCAAGATATCACAAAAAAATATAAAATCAAGCACAGAAAAAGTACACCTTACCATCCACATGCCAATGGCCAAGTGGAATCAACAAATAAAACTTTGGAAGGAATTATCACTAAAACAGTAGCAATGAACAGAAAGAATTGGGAGGAAAAGCTCAAAGATGCACTCTGGGCTTACAGAATCACGTGGAAAGACACTACAGGATTTACACCATATCAGCTGGTGTATGGAAAAGAGGTAATGCTTCCTATTGAATTTCAGATACATACTTATAAAATGGTTGCAAATTTAGGAATTGATCTCAATGAAGCACAAAAGGAGAGAATTATGCAATTGAACCAGTTAGATGAGATGAGGCAGCAAGCAGAGGAGAGAACAATCCTAATGCAGAAACAAAGGAAGCAGTGGCATGAAGCACACATTAAAAAGAAGCAGTTTAAAGAAGGAGATTGGGCTTTACTCTTCGACTCTAAATTCAGAGATCATAAAGCCAAATTTACAACACATTGGATGGGCCCATATGAAATAGTTCAAGTATATGAAAATGGATCAGTCAAACTTACTACAATTGATGGAGAATGCAACACCTTTATTGTCAATGGACACAAGTTGAAACTCTATCATAAGCCCATCAGCAAGGAAGATTTTATTCAAACTGTATCTCAGCAAAAGGAGGTTGAGATATCACAGCCTTCAGCTGTGATATCTATACCTTAGTCATTTCAATTTCTTTTAAAAATAAATAAATAAAAATAAAATAAAAAAATAAAAACACATAATATAAAAAAAAATAATGGTTTAGATGTGAAAACCAAACTCTGGCACACTCTAAACCCGAATTCTTACTAGAAAACCAATCATTTGGCTGGTAAGAATACCTTGTTCTACTTGTTTAATGTTTTTCATCAATTCAATAATGACTTGAGGACAAGTCAAAGACTTAGTGGGGGAGAAGAAACAGTGGTTTTTCCCTATCTCATCTCCTCAATTTCAATTTTTCAAGGAATTTTTGTTTCAGTCATTCAATCAAAGAGTTGTTTTGTTCTAATCAGTAAAGGGACCTGTTCAAGCAACAAAATATGCAGTGGGACCTGTTTCAACATGATTATACAGAGGGACCTTTCTAAAGGCTATGTCAATACTACCAATATCAGAGGGACCTGTTTGAAGACTGCATCAAAGATACACAAGGCTACTTCAACAAATTTTCAAAGGTTGCTTATCAAAATTCTAATCAAGGCTACATCAACACCAAAGATAAATTTCTGAACCAAGGCTACATCAACACCAAAGATAAATTTCTGAACCAAGGCTACATCAACACTAAAGATAAAAGAAGCTTGACAAACATGGTTCTTCAGATTTTAAGGGACTTGTTATATTCAACTTCAAAGGAACCTATTTTAGAAGAAAAAAAATCAGTCACACCTGTACAAGCAGAATCAGAATTTTGTCAGCCAATAAGTGTAATGTATTGAAATTTTTGTTTCTAGCATTTAAAATTCTTAAATTATTTTAGTGTTAAAAATAATAGTTATGATTGCTTGTTATCAATTTCAAAAAGCCTTCTTATAATCCTTATGCCCATATTCTTCGTATTTTCCTATATATTCACTTCATTACCACTCTGCCTATTTCTATATGTTCATTTCCATTTCTCTATCACACATAACATCATTATAAACATTTCATATTTTCTATTCCTATCTACGCTCTTAAAACCTTTTCATAAACTCATCATTTTTTAAATTGACATCTGCCAACAAAGTACCAACAAGTAGTGGCCTTAATAGACACTCAATGTAAAAGTCCGCTCAATGGAAAGACATTTGTTAAAATGCCTATCCTCAAATGATTTCATTCATTTCGACTGCCAGAGTTGAAAAACGATCTTCTAACCCAAATCTGCTTATGAATGTATCCTCTATGATTTCATTACCAACACGATTTGCATATTGTGCTACCATGATTATGCTTCTGCAAATCAGTACTACTCCTCTGTATTCATGATTTGAACATGCCTTCCAACTCTGCAAATAAGCTCACGGCCTCTGACAGTAAGACTCTGTTCTCTGCGTCATCATTATAACAATTATCAAGCAAAATTAAGGTCGGTCGTTGAGTTTTCATTTTATAAAACTCTGAGTTCATAAAGTTAGTTAAGGAGTTAATGTTCAGACTCTAAGTTTCTTAAAGAGGGCCGAGATAGTAGGTGCTAAAAAGGGAGAAAATATAGCAGACGGGCTTATCCAGAATTTTGACCTCCGCCCAGAATTTGAGGAACAGCTCAGACATTTGAAGAAGTAAGCTCAGAAAATTGAGGAAGTTAGCCATGTCATCCCAGTGGAAAGCGAGAAGAGAGGTAACAAGTTGAAAAACCCTGATTGAATTTTTGTTTCATAGAGCATAAAAAGGGGTTAGAACAGAGATTTTTAAAATGAAAAATAGAGCAGAGCCTGAGAAATTTGATAGTTCAAAATACCATGAAGACTGTGTTAAGATTTTGAGGGAAAAACACTAGTTGTCTTTTCTAGAGAAATTTAATGGAAACAATGAAAAGTTACGAAACAATTTGCATTTTCATTTAATGGAGAGAAAGCTTTGATAGGAAATTTCTCTTTTAGAATCTCAGAGGATACAATAGCTCAGTCATTAGACATCAGTCCAGAAGGGGAAAAGTATTTCAAAACCAATAAATTAGAGAAAAATCATGGACTCAGTTTATGTCTAGGTCAAGGGTTTCTTCTGTCAATTGGAAAAAAGGCGTTCCTAGAAGTTGGTTAATCCACCCATGGGATGAAATGGTATACATTCTTCAAAAATTTGTTACATGTGAAGGGCGTTACAGCATAGTATACCTATATCACATAAAAATTTTGTTGCACTTAAAGGGTCAATGCACTATCAGTCTGCCCTATTTTCTTTTACAAAGTTTGAGTAAAATGCCAAAGACCATTCAGAAACAAAAAGGTAATGAAGATAGAAGCCTGTATCAATTTGGTTTGATCAAAATTCTAATTGAATTTGAGCTGCAGAACAGAGGGAAAACATGGGAATAATTTTTAATTGCTAATCAAATCAAAACCAAAGAAGATGAACAGGAGAAACAAGGAAACACAGAGTTTATGGTTGATATTGATGAGGAAACCCCTGAATTTAAGTCAAGCATTGTTGCTCAACCCAGTAGTAGTGTGAAAACAAGGAGAATGAGGCAAGAAGATGCCAAGAAAATTGCAAAAGATAAAATTTTCACTACTTACAGAAGAAGATCAAGGAGAATAAGAAGAAATCAAATACAGGATGATCAACCAGAGAAAAATGTAAATACACCAATGGAAATTGAAAGCAGTGCTAATTCACAGCCAAAACAAGAAGCAGAGATGGAAACTAAAAGTAACAAAGGAGAAAGGAAACAGAGAAGGTTAGAGAAACAAATTGAAGAGCTAAAAGAGGAAATGATGGAAGAAAATATGTTAGAGAAAGTCATAAAGAAAGAAAATGAAATGTTAAGAGCACAGAGTAAGAATATTCAACAGAAAAATGAGAAACTGAAGAAGAAAGTCAAAGAACTTAAAACTGATCAAATTGAAATATGCAAATGGGCAACAAAATGGTACACTCGGAAAAAGGCTCTTAAAGAAAAATATAAGAATATGAAGCATGAGTTCCAAGTTCATAATAATTTAGATGTATTGCTACAAGCAGCAGAGGCACAAGCAGAAACAGAACATAAAGGGAGCACATCAGGATTAGCATGAGGACATGCTAAATCATTGAGTTTGGGGGAAATGTTGGTACTATTTTATTGCTATCTTTTTCTCTTAAAAGTCCATAATTTATCCACCATTTTCTTCCATAAATCCCTTATAGTCTACTGAAATTGATTAATGTAGCATTATAATTGTTATTTTACATTAAATTTAATTTATGGAATTTTTATGTTAAAAATTGAAATTTTTCAAGAAAATTACAGGATGTGATAACTTCCTGTAATTGGTTTATGTTCTGACATGTGGCATAGCAGGAAAATCGAAACAGAAGATAAGGACGTGATCTAGGATGTACACACATGGTGGAAAATCTATCCAAGATCGAATTTGAAGCTCCTGAGTATCTGGTCAACGTTGGTCAAACCCAGCCTATCCAGCAGAAAAATCTGAAGTCATAATGAATGTACTTGATATTTTGCTTAAGATTAGGAACTCTAAACTGATTCGAACTATTTTGGGATCAGTTAGGATTAGGGAGGAATGAAAATAGCCTCTTTGGTTGTAATTTTTAATAAATGGGAGGATGAAAGCATGTAATGAACTAAGGATGTTAGTGATAATATTGAATGAAGAGCAGACTTGAGACTGTAAGCATGTTTTCAAAACTCTGTTTTTAATGTAACTCATTTCTAGAACTTAATCAGAGATAGAATTTCATCATTTATGGTGTTTTTGAGTTAACGTTCTTATCATTTGAAGTTTTTCAAGTATGCCTTCAAAGCGTGGAAGGGCCCCCATGCGAAGTTGGTACACTTTCTTTCCATTTACATAAGATTTAGTATTCAGATCTGATTAGCATTTTATTTCATTTTCATGCTTTTGAGTTCATCAATTTTATTTAGAAGTTCAATATCGTTATTTTATGATTCATAGTAGTAATTTGAGAATTCAATTGCAAAATTAATGAAAAATTCCTTGTAAGAGGTTTAATTGAGTATTGAATCTCAAATCATTTCTGTGATCATTGTTTTTATGAATTTGATTTTTAGTATGCTCAGTGTGTTACTTTGAAAGATTTTTTGTGAACTATAGCCTTGTAAGAGGATTAAAAACTCAGACTAGTAGCACTTTGTTTTAGAACAGTAGATTAGATTAGGTGATATAAGTGTGTAAATTGTGAAAGGAACCATATTTCAATCTCTTGTAAAAGAGTGCTGGAGCCTGTCACAATAAACATTTATCCAAGACAGATAGAACAGATCATTTTAGGTCTATAGATATTAGACAAGTGCCTCTAAGATTACCTACCTTGGTTGACAATAAATTGAGTCTAATCTAGAACTCTAGATTGGTCTTTACAATACATATCATCGAAAAATACATAAGCAAACTTGTTGAAGTAATGTATCAGGTTTCTCTTATATTATTCACTGTGTTTTATTGCTGAGTTAATATTATAATATACAATCTGTCCCTGCTCAAATCTGTTTTCAATTCATTGTATCAGCCTTAAAGACAATTTTGAGTTCAGTATATATATATATATATATATATCAGACCAGCATTTTGAAGATCTTGTATTCTTCATTATCTATGTTTGCTTGGCAATAAATTTCTAGAAAAACATCTACAACACTTAGAGGTAGTGAATTGGTTTATGAAACCCACTATTAGTGCTATTTGTAACAAGTTGAGAGAGCATTACAACTTCAGCAGTCTGCTCACAATGTGTTTGACGAAATTTATCACTGAAAAGATTCATTAAAACCCAGAAAACTCAGTGGCCAGTTTAGTGCATTTCCAAGCCGGAATTTTCTAGTGGTCAATTTATTATTGCCAGTCACATTTTCATTAGGTTGTATGTTGTTGTCCCTTGAGTGGCGTCAGACCATTTGCATCAGTCTTGATGCCATGATCAAATTGCTTGTATGTTGTGTGAAAGGTTTTGTATTTATGCTGCTGCTATGTGTGAGCAGAGAGAGAGGGTCTGACAGTTCCTGGCTGAGTGTGAAATAAGGTTGTTGCTGATTGTTTTGAGAACAGAAATTGTCATCAAGTACACTTGATGAGTTGCATGCTGCCAGGGATTTTATGCTAGCCAGCCTTGTATTTATCAGTCATCATGTGTATTGTTGCTGCTATAAGGTGTGTATATATATATATATATATATATAATTTATTATTTTACACATTTATTACAACTAAAAAAAAGGGAAAATAATCAAAATTTACATATATGTGATCATATATACATATTTCATACCTTAGGAGTTGTGTCATACATCTGTTCGACAAATTATTCATAACCTTTAAGTTCACCAGCAACAATGTAGCAGAGAGAAGAGTTGCATTTGAGTGTTCAAAAAGTCGTTCACTCGACCTTTCAATCAGAGGTACATCATAAATACCGTCACTGTTTTCTCCACCATCATCATCTGACTCACCATACAAGTCTTGCAGCATTTGATTTGTCCCATCATTAATGTGAATTGTCTCATTACTGTCATCATGATCTACCTCCATGGGATCATTAAAATTACCTTCATCTTTCGCTTCATGTTCTTCACCTTGTACAACATCATTTCCAATACTAATATTTGCTGCAATATTCTCTTGTACTGGTCCAACATCATCTAATCTACTACTATTTAGCTGTGGAAGCTAGCTGATCATCTGCAAAAAGTTGGGGGGCAATTGTGCCTTTATGAAAATTACAAACATTAATAATTAAACATTAGTGCGCATATAAAAAAATTAAAATATTATAAAATTTTACGATATAATCAAAATGAAGATGGATAATTAATTACCACGGGACGATAGTCATTCAATCCACCATCAATGTGCCCATATTTCCTACAATGCATTTTTGCTGTTGCTATTAAAACTCTAACATTATTTCTCATACAACATTTTTTGCAAGGGCAATAAACTCTACCATCACCCCTTTCACCCTTTTGAATTTTTTTTCCACCTCTAATGTTTTCTTCCATTGATGCAAATTATCCTATAAAGAAAATAATAAATCTCTCTCAATGGTGTATAAAACCCAAGACTTGTTGAACTCAATGGGAGCTCAATATATAAGCAAAAAGAAAATAAAAGTGGGCTTTTTACAAATTGTGAGCTTTTTACAAAATGTGGGCTTTTTACCAAATTGTGGGCTTTTTACAAATTGTGGGCTTTTTACAAATTGTTTATATTTTTAATAAAATGTGGGCTTTTTACAAAATTGTGGGCTTTTTACAAATTGTGGGCTTTTTAAAAAATTGTGAGCTTTTTACAAAATTGTGGGCTTTTTACAAATTGTGGGCTTTTTTAATTCTTAATGCATTTTCTGTAGAATACTAAATAGATTTGTCCAAAATTTGAGATGCAAACTGTAGTCTCGACTACGTTTGGAAAATTGGAGGTTTATAAAAGATAAATTGCGAACAGAATTGTACCACTATGATAAGAAGTTGTCAGAAAAATTCCTTCTACTTCACAAACGTGGAACTACCTTAAGAATGCTTATGGTTGATATAAATATTAGAGCATGGCAATTAAATGTATTAGTTATGCTAAAATACTGAATAACAGCTTGAGAGTGCTCTTTAGATACTGTATGAATGCACCAAATTAAAGTTGTACCATTACTAAAGATAAATGGCCAAAAATAGTCAATTTTGATATCGTGAAGTTATGTCTTTCTCGGTAGAAAACTGGGGATAGGATGGCAAATATGAGAGAACTAAGTTCCAAGGACTAAAAAACCAAGGCCAACATATTTCTGCCTTGAATCAGAGACAAAACGAAGCTGCCCAAAAAAGTGTTTGAGAGCACCCATTGAAGCTCCTATATATAGCAGAGTCAACATTTTCCTATTGAACAAGTTTGTATAGTCAAAGCCACAGCAAGATCAGATAGCCACGATCCTAAATGAGAACCAAAGCCAAAGCTAAGACAGGTCCACGTTTAGCAGAACAAGACAGCCATAGCAAAGGATCTGACCACAGAACCAGATCATGAGAGATAGCAAGATTCTAGCTTCCACTGTGGAAATGTAGAAACTGTACAAGGGCTTTACTTCCAGCAAATTTCATTGTGACAGTAATTGCTATGGTGTTGTAAGCGCTCATTAGTAGAATCTTAAAGCCATTCTGGAATTCTTTTAACCTGGAGAGGGTTTTTTGTGGTTATAAATCCTCATGTTCAAATTCCATTATGGATTGGTTGTGTTTGATATTATGTTTTTATTGTCCGCAGTTGAATTTTCGCACAGAAAATTATCAGTCTAAAGTGGAGCAATTTTGCGATGTTTCTTTTGCTTCCTATTGTGAAGTATTTCGCTCAGAACTCTACTCGTTGTAACAGAGGTCTTGGGCATAGAACAGGGGACTTGGGTTTTTTGGAATCAAACTTCAGGTTAAGATGCTCATCTGAAGAATGGCACAGTGAGCCTTAGAACGGAGTTGGGAGTACCAATTTGAAGTGCAGGTAGGGCATTGTACAATAGACCAATTAGATTTCTGGACCCTAATACAAAAGTTTCTTCTTCTTTCAAAACATGTTTCTCGTTTTATGTAACCAATGTGGGTCCTGTTCTTGTTTCAATTGGGGATGGATTAGCATTTTTTATTGCTCCAGATGATCACACTCTGGGTAGCCCTGGAGGCTATTTGGGGGTGATGAGTCCAATAGGTCTCAATGAACTGTTTCCCTCGCCGGGGAATACTATTGCAGTGGAATTTGATACTATTTTGGATGTTGAATTCCATGATCCTAATGGAAACCAGTACCTTCAGCTCCAGTACTTGTTCACAAAAGAGGGTGCCATAGTCATTCAAGCGTGCAGAGAGGGTGAATTGTAGGCATTGCAACAGGAGGTGTTGATGTTGTTGCATTGGCCACTAGATTGTTTGTCTGGTTTTGTTACAAGCACATAGTATTGAAAAAGACAGACAAATTTAGTTCAGATATTGTGAAATTGCCTCAGAAATTCACCTACAAAGAGCTCAGCAATGCTACGAAAGACTTTTTTTGAATGTGATTGATAATTGATAATTGAAAGCAAGGGTAATCCCCTTGTGAAACCCAAATTTTTGAGCATTTTCTAAAACCTGATGACGAAGTCATTGTAATGAACAAGCGCCTAGGTCCATATTACGTCCAAATCTACCAAGCACCAAGATCTATAAAAAAAATTTACAGTATCTACGAACTAAGAAGAAGAGGCAGAAAATGTATTCTTCTTACCTGTTCGAATAGTGGTTGGGGTTTACCATAGCAAAAATTTGACAGAGCCCATGTAGCATTTCTTATCATTGAAATTCTGGCAGTATCATTCAACTAGGCAAGCACCTGCCTCAGAGCTCCATGACTAAGGGCAAGATCCCTAAATGTTGCAGAGTCTCCAGCAAAATTTCCCAAAGCCCAAACAGCCTTACACGAACACCAGTTGAACTCAAAGTTGGGTACTAGTTTTTTAAATCAAATTCCAAAATTACAGACATATAAAGATAGTTGGGAAGATTAATTTTATGCCTCTAAAATAAATGTGCTACCTATTCTCAAACATTATCATTCCCAGAGGTAAGAATTTCCACAAATATAGGTAGTGCCTCGTAATCAATCACAACCTTTGTATTCTCAGAGGCTCCAAAAAAACCCAAATAGGGTCAACCCTACTATAGGAGGAAGGGCCTGCAGTAAGAACTTACCATTTTGAAAGAGCTGAGGGCGAATTCTGTTCTGCAAGAGCTGAGGGTGAATGCTGAGGGCGAATGATGTTCTGCAAGAGCTGAGGGCGAATGCGCGCGTGATATCAGACATTAATGTAGTTTTTAAAAAAATCATTTTTATGTAGGGCGCATTTGATTTTTGCATTTCAAATCATTTTTATTTACATTTGATTTTTTGCATTTCTAATACAAGTGACAAACAAATTTCTACAAGAGGTCGAAATTTTTACTTGAATAGCCATGAAAGACTAATTAAAATGGCTTAAAATGCAAGTGGAACTTAAAAATAAATGTAATTGAAGGTTCTCTCCACTAAATTTTTGCAAAAGTGCTTACATTATTTAAGTTATCTAGGATATTTTTTTGTATTACACAATCTAAATTAAATAATGAAATAGTTGGGTAGTCTTATTGTTTCAAATTAGGACACAATTTTAAAATGGTGATGAAGTTTCATGTGATGATTAACTGACAATATTCTCCTTTCCTATCCTTGAAAAACTATACAAGGTTCCCTGTTGCCACATGAAACCCTAACTCATGTAGCAGCATAGGACCAATCCTCCATTTTGCCCGTCATAAGGCATTTTGCACATATTTGACGACTAGAATTTGCGGATTCCCATTTTCCGTGAGGTGCTAGGAAGGATAGAAGACTTAATTTTTACGGTTTGAAATTTTTTCAAAAACTTTCTTACGCCCTTTAATTTCCACTTACCAATAATTTTGCAACACTAGTCCTCTTCGCAATTGCAAGGTTGTACTCAAAAAGTAAGGAAAGTTACTTTTTTGGCTCACTCAAAATTAAAAACTTAATAAAGGAATTACCTCTTATCATTATTGATATTTTAAAATTAGAATCAATTTAGTTTTCCCCTTCCTATTACAGAAAGTTCACAAATCCTTTCTTTTACATAAAACACCAAAGAAAGAATAAAGCTCGTTGCCCTGCAAACTTCCAAGGTTGTGATTAGTGAAGCAGTGAAAAAGTACGGCTATAGCACTAAAAAATTAGAATGCCAATCTGCCCCAACATGAAGTAGTGTTAATATAGCTAGTGGCTTGGCTTGATGGTCAAATAGTGAATTACACAAGCACAAAATAAAAGCTTTAGGCGTCTAGTTCCTTACACTCGCACTCTCAAGGCATTCAGACTTAGGCCGAGCTCAAGATTGGCTCCGAGGAAACTAGATTGGCTCATTAACTTGCCATATTTTAATTTCATAAGGTATGTTCGAAGTTTGAACTGCTAGGGTAATTTATTATTGTGAAATCATAGTTCTAAATTATCTCTTATTCTATGAGCAATGTAATCTATTAATTGTAAGCAGATTCATTAAAAAAATTCAAACTAATTTTAGCATGAATGATGACAATTTATATATTAATTGGTTTTTAAGAGTGTTTGTATTATGTAGGAGCACTGGAAAGAAAAATCAAGACTTCATTTTCTTTTTTCCTTATTTTATTGGGCTGAACTGGAGAAAATTGAATATGAATAGTGAGTTAATTGTAAGATCAATGAGCCAAGGCCATACATCAACATTGACCACAGTGGGGAAGTATAAAAGCATGGATATTCATGCAAGTATAGTTATTAATGTAAGATCAAAGTTAACTCTTAGCTTCACTAAAGAAATAGAAGGCAAAGATCTAGCATCAATTGAAACTCACGTGAAAAAGTAGATGAAAAATGTACAATCATCCAATGGAGAGGTAATCTATAATTATCCAGTAAGACTCTTGGCTATGCCTTGAGACTAAAATAATTCTCAATAATCAACTGTATAGTAGTCTGGAATACATACTCGATAATTATGGTTTAATGGGGTCCTGTATGTTGAAAGAGGAACCGAGTCCTTTCCTGAATTACTAGCCTCTGTGTGATAGGTTCTAGCCTTTCCCGAACCCATTGGATATTAGTTTAACTCGGTGTAAGAATTTTCGGACGAATAAAGTTGTGTGATAACCCATGTTAAGCACCATGACAGTGGACAGTGTGGCATTGGACAGTGGTATGGAAATGTTGTGGTCGAGACTCATGTAATACAGTGGAAATGCCATGGTAGAGAGGGTCCACAGGTCCAAATTATGGATCTCCCCACAGTGTAATAGAGAATTATGCTTGAGCCTTCGATTCAAGGTTCGATCGGTGCTACCACGTACATAGAACCGGCGTGTGAAGGAACCTGGAGTGCGAGTCCTTAATTGAAGAAAAAAAACTAGTACAGGAAGATGCGAGTCAAAGGAGCGGAGGCAGAGTACAATAAAAGAAAGCTCGATGGAACCTGGAAGATAAGAGGCAGAACTGTGACCGAAGTGCACAGTAAAACCACCGTTTGGAAAATCGGCGATATCGTGCAAGTTTGGAGGTGGTAAGCAGAATTGGTGAAAAGGACATGACATATGTCTCCGTGAGACACGTGGCCGAGGGTGGAATTATAAAACCGTCCTCATCGCAGATTAACCCTTGGGCGTTTTTGTTACGCGAGATTTCGTTGTGTCCGTTGGATCCTCCAAACCGGTGCGATGCTCCATCAACCGTCGGATTGAGAGGTAAATTACTGTGCAGCAGAGAATGGTTTATGTATGACCATTGAGTTATAGACCAAAGTTGAGATATGTTACGATCTTTGAGGATTGGCAGAGATTATAATAAGGAGGACTGTATAATTATGTGAATGGCCATGCGTTTGGTTGAAACCAAGTGAAGGAGTTTGAATTGACAAGGTCGACATACATTAAACATCACGGTTGAAATACGAGAGGGTCGAGCAGTTGATACATTCGAATATCAATTCGAATATGTAAAATGAGTGAGCCCAAGGTTTTTGGGTTTAATTCCTAAGTGGCTTGTATTTATTGGGGTATATATTAATGAGAGTAGGCTAGTCATTATATTAGGGGTGTGTAAAGAGCGGTTGAATGTCGATAGGTATGATGGGGATTAGACCATAGAACGTGGGGACTTATAGTATGGTTTAGAACCATCAAGTGAAGAAGTTCCGCATGCGAGAAGGCATGGCATAGGCCTTGGGGGTATTATGATCCTTGGAGGAAAATCCCACAGCTAGAAGAGTTGACAGAGAAAATTGGATCGAGTACAAAGGTGTGGCAGGTGGGTTTTACCCTGCACCAATTGTTATGGTGCATATATGATGTGTATTACATTTTATCTTATAATTTTGTTGAAGTAGCATACAACAATTTACATAGTGATATGAGAACCACTCTCTAGAGTATACATTGATTTTGTACACATGGCTTTTCAGTTGATTTTTAAGATATATCATTGGTGATGATCACATGATTATATAATGAACCATTAAGTTGAACTATGAAATTATTCCTCACAACACACACACACATATTGATGAATTAATAATTTTTCTCATATAATTTTTTTAATCTATTTTGAAAAATAAAATAAAATTATATATAATTATTTCTAAGAAGAACAAGAGAGAATTCCTTACCATATCTTCATAAAACATATAATAGCAAGAAAATTAATCTATTGAAATTTCATTTCCAAACATATTCATGGAGAAAAATGAAGATTAAAAGGAGATATTCATGGATTTACCTATAACATCACCTCATAATTAAGAATGTAAATGTACAATATTGATGATACATAGGTTAGGAGAAAATTAATCTATTGAAATCTCATTTCCAAACATATTCATGGAGTAAAATGAGGATTAAAAAGAGATATTTATGAATTTACTTATAACATCACCTCATAAAAGTGTAAATGTACAATATTGATAAAATTTATTTATATATGATAAATAATAAACCTTTATCTCACATGTATCATAAAATCTTATAAACAAACACATTCTATAATATGCAATAAAAGTGAAATTACACAATCCACATGGAAATAAGACTTAGTTCAAGCAAAAGAAAATAAAAAATAAACCATAAGTGACATGGATTTTGCAAAGGCATATAAGTGTCGTTTATTGCATATAAGTGTCATTATACCGACGGCGGCCAAAGCGTCGCTACTGCGACGGCTGCCTCCAAACGTCGCAATTGCGACACTTAGACAATGTGTCGCAATTGCGACGTTTGGAGGCAGTCGTCGCAATAGCGACGCTTTGGGGCATAGTGTCGCAATTGCGACGTCTTCCTCCAAACGTCGCAATTGTGACACCTTGTCTAAGTGTCAGTATTGCGACACTTTTCTCTAAACGTCGGTATAGCAACAGTTTCGGGCGGGATTGAAAAAATTTGGGGAAATTTCTGACATTTGGTCAAAAGTGTCGGAACCAAGTGTCGGAATTTCCGCCAAATGTACTAGTGTATGGGTAGCCAAAAGAAAGCAGAAGAGAAGGAAGATATCAAGCATACAAATTTAACGCTTGAGGAAGCTAACAGAGATATTTTATTGTTAGAAAATCTGTTAAGGGAGTCTAAGTCAAGCCATAGATTGCGACCTCGGGTAAATGATTTAAGTTTTAGTAAATTTGATGAAGAAATGAGGTTTCTTGAAGAATGCATATGTAGAGATGTGAATGAGAAAGATTCTGTCAGCCCAGAAGGATAGATGGAAGTGTCACATAATAGTGATAAAGAGAAGAATAGAAATGTAAAGGAAGATGGGACATATATGTCTCATTCTAAAGAAGAATCAATCTTAGAGTTGAAGGAGACTGAACTGACTACCGGGATTAGTCAAGAAGCTGAAGGAGAGCTATGGGATGTTGTCAAGGTAAAGGAGGAGAGTTATGATGGAATTGATAAGCGGCATAGTGATGAGGTGTTTGAAAGGAATCGAGTAGAAAGTGAATTGTTGAACCATTTGCTAGAAGCATCTGAGCATGAGAAAGGGATTGTAGACATTGATAGAAGAATATCTCAAGTTTTGGCTGAGAAAAAAGTAGATATTAGTTTTCTAAACTATGTTATGTTAACTAATATACAGAGAAGTGTGAGTAAATATGTTACTGCAGTCAGCGAATTAGAGAGAATTTTACTTTTTGAAAGTAAATTTGCAGACAAGGAGCAGCAATTGGATATTGCAAAGGGAGAGATCTTCAAGGATATTCAGGAAGTTTGGGTGGCAGTAATATCAACAGTAGTATCTGGAGAAATCTCAAGAGTAATAGCAGAAGTTGAAGTAGAAAAAGTTGAAGAAGATAATCAACAGTTTGAAGATAAATGGACAGAGTGCAGCAAAGTGCAGTGGCAATACAATGAAAATAAGGTTTGTTTACGACAGAAAATTGAGTTGCAAGAGTCCATAGATGAATTATGGAAATTGATGCAAGTTCCTAAGAAAATATATAATAGGACAAAGCAAGTAATCCACTGTAAATTTGAATGGAGAGTGAATAATGATGAAATTAAGGACAATGGAACACTACATCATAAGATATGGAAACCAGGAGTAGCAAGAAAAGACAGTAAAGTACATGAACAACACTTAAATGAAGCAAAGAGATCACTGCAAAACAAAATCTAGGATCCAAGAGGACAGTGATTGGAGACACATGACCTGGAGATCATGATTTCTTTCAAATTCGGGAGTCTGATGCAAGAGCATCCTGCTAGAAAATCATTATATTTTGGTTGACTTAGGGGGTCTAATGTTTCATGAAGAATTTAATTTATTAATAGGAATTTTTTATATTTTTAAAATGATTTGAGTGAGGAATGTGTGTGAGGTTTTAATGTAAATATTCTCAATAATTGAGAATATGAGAGAATTAGACTTGAAAATATCTCATAAAGATCTTAGGGATTAGGAGATCCTAGAATAGGATTTAGTTGAGTTTTTGAGATCCTGAAGGGATCATTAAGAGATTCTAGGAACTAGTTGAGAGATCTATGGAGAAGATCATGGATCTAGAATGATCCATAACTATGTAATTATTTCTATAAATGTAAGCATGCATATATGAAAGAAGGGCAGAGGTAGATGTAGATGTGGCTGTGATGAAATGTGTGAGAGGCCATTTCAAATGTAGAAAATCATGCCAAATATTGTATGTATACAGTTTGATAAATGAAAGAAAGTTTTCATTACGTTAATTCCTCTCAGGATGATTTTTGATTGTTTGAACTCCTGTATATGATAATTTGGAATTATTGAAGTCTTGTATATGTGATTAGCTCATTTAATTTTATGTGTTCTTGAATCAAATTTTAGAAGTGATTATGTCGTTTTTTTTTTTTTTTAAGTCCATTGTAATAAGTCGAATCTTTAGATATGAGTAGAAAACTCTGATTATTCGAAATGTAAATATTGATGTGTTTAAAGGCATGATGCATATTATTTCCATTGAGAATGAATTGGTTAACATTGTGGAATGATATTTTAATTGAAGAAATATGTGTTGAATAGGCCTGTGATGCCGAGTTGTAGTTATCAACACAGAAGGTGTTGAAATATTGGTTGCAGAGGTCATGAAATTTGACCAGACATTACGAGATCTCTTAGTAATTTAAGCGCTATTATGCTCAAAATGGTCTTTGTGTATGATTAATTTGATGATTTCCAGTTGTTGTGTATATCTGGGATTGATGGCAGAATAGGGAAAATCTCTCTATATATATATGATTATATTTTTGTAGGAATATATGATTTAATTTAATATGGAATTCGAGAAGAGGCTAGAAGCATATTGAGTCAGTATGCACGACAGACATGAGGAATCTATGTTTGCAACCAGAGATAGAAGTGAATTCATCTAGATAATTCAATGAGGGTTTTGAATCTTGCAGCTTGAAGAAAAAAAATCATTTATGGATTCTTTTCATCATTAGATGAGTTAATTCAATGACAAATATTCATCTGGACAGTAAAAATCATGGTTGAATTGTTTAATTAGATTTCATGTGTTGATGTTATAAAATCAACGGTGACTATAGTATCTACTAACGTGTGGCTTTTCTTTGTGAAGAAACATTTAAATAGCTATGTTGTTCAATGTGCAATAACATAGGTCTTTTAGCATTGGAGAGGGAGAATTCATCACTTGATACAATGGTGATTTTGGCGTGCCCATCATAACATTGTATTTTGATCAGGTTTGAGCATAGCTAACGAGTCTTGAATGTGAGAAGAGAAAATATATTGAGTACAATATTTTGAAGATGGGATACAATTGCATCACATTCAACCCAAAAGAACTACGATTAACATCAGAGTTGAGGCGTTGTGCATGTGTTGCACACGCTACGCAAACACCTTTGAGGCGCTACAAATATATTGGAAGTGTTGCACATGCCCTGGAGACATTGTGTATAAACCTACGGCGCTACGCATACACCTGTGATGCTACACTACCTTTACACACTATGGTTTCACCTGTATGCTAACCCTCACCTCAACAACTGACAGAGTGATCGATCTAAGCTCCAGTAAGTTTTAAAAAAAAATGGATGAAGGTAAGAAGTAAGTTATGAAAGGTGTTATGTTGTGAATGTGAGATTATTTATTTGTAAACAGAGGAGAAGACATCAGTATTGAGACTGGAGTGATTTACCCTGAATAAGGATGATAGGTTGTACTGAAGGCCAACCATGTCCTCAAAATTTTAAACAACTCCTTCCAAAACTTGGAAGTGAACTTGGCATCTATTTCCGACACAATATTCTTCGGAACACCATGTAATCTCACAATATTGCCGATGAATGATTTTGTAATATTCCTAATTAGCCCAAGCTAATAGGAATATTTCATTTTTTTTATTTTTTTTATTGATGAATAAAATGTAAAGGAGGACATGAAAAACTCCCAAAACATAGAAATAAATCAATGCCCAATGTGAACAAAGACAAATTAGGGCTTTCTCAATAAAATCCACTTGTGTGTGAACAGGATTGAGCCACTTGACCGGGTCAACAGGACCAAATCACTAAGCAGACCAAATACATTGAACCACTTTGAAGACCCAACGCAGTTCTAGAAGGAGGATGCCATGTGAAAGGGGTTAATTCATTTGAGGTGGTTTAGGGTTTTGCACATCCTCATCTTATAAAAGGAAGGAGAAGGCTCAAGGAAAGGCTGTTGATAGATCATATTTATGAGTATTTGTCTGCTTAGACAAATACCTTTCTCTGTTGTTGAGTGGAGGATTTTATCTGGAATTCCTATGCAAGAGTTTCACCTCTTCCTTTGATGATTCAAGGAGGAAATTTTGATGAATTGAACCACTATTAGGCTTGAGGCCAAGCTCCTAATAACATTGGCAGCGCTGAGCCATTGAGGGTTTTGCTGTCTCTGCAAGCTGCAGCAAGTGGTGATCTAGATCTGCAGAGATCTAGTGTATTTTGAGAGCCTCTCTCCATGGAGTGGGTCCTCTAACCTCCTGGAAGAGTGTATCATTTCTTTATGCTTCAGATCTGTACTTCTACAGTATTTATCTATGAAATTTGAGCCACAACGTTGTTTATGTTGGAAGACTGTGTTATTTTGTTGTAGATCTCTTTATGGTGTTTTGCTCATAGTTTAGATCAGAGATCCTTAGTGCTAGGGTTTGCCTTCCACTAGGTGATCCATGGATTAGCTTGTTGATCTATGTTCTATTCAGATCTGATCCATTGTAATGAAATGTCATATTCAGAAATTTACTGCAGCAGTTTCCATATCTGCAACTTGCTTCTCAGATCTACTCTTAGTCATGCATGATTTTGTAAAAATTCCAAGTGGGTCTTGTAGAGAAAACTATATAGTCTCCATATCTGGTATAGATCTGATATTTTGTCCATATATCTGTCCTAGATCTGAGTTTTAACTTCCAGCTGCTGAACCTCCTGAAAAATAAAGATGTTGAACCATTTCTGCAAATATACATGTGTTCCTGCTCTCTTTTCTGAAGATTTATTGTTGTATTGGCTCATGCTTTCTACTGTATAATGAGAGGGATTCATCATAATGTTGATTTGTTGTTGTATTACTGAAATATGAGTCTTCTTGCTGATATCCATTGAACATCTGCTAAAACAGTACAATTCCTGAAGCAGTGCTTGCATTTGATTGTAGCCTTCCTCTTTGGGTGCTTTTAGCTAGTCAACTTTTTGGGAGATATGTTTAAATAGTCTAAACTAATTTTTTTTTATGAAATTATATATACAAGTCTCATACAGCATAAATGAGGGGAACCAAGCCCTGATATGTGTTATTTTTTCACATTTTTACTTATACAATGTTTCTCTTGAGCACCTTGTTGAAATTCTTGAAAAAGGGATTATTCTAAGTTCTATAGACAGAGTCTAGAGATGGCCAGGCAGCCTCTGGATCTCATCCTTTATTTTTAAAGGTGAAATATTTAGTAAATTCCCCGGCAGTCAATCTCTAGAATAGAATCTTGATATTCCTTAAAAGGGGATCATTACAGTGGTATCGGAGCATGATCTCTGGCACCGCCTATGAGATCAAGCTTTCATAAAATTAAAGGACAGAATAATATCAGAATGATGAAGAATATGAGCTTTCTCTCCTTAGTTTTCAGATCCAGAAAGAACCTCCCCCAGGAGGTTAAACAGATGAAGAGTTGCAGTGAAACTCCTAGAGGGTTTTGAGAAGAGGAAGAGCCATGCACTTCCTATTCTCAAAGAGGAGAAGACAAGAGACATAGAGGACACTTGGAATCTGAGATTCTAAGTGAATACAAAGCTAAATCTAGAGCCTACAAGGATACTCTAGCTTTACCTCAGTTCATTCAGCTAGAGGAAGAGGGAACTACATCTTTGCATGTTGATGATTAGAGCAACAGAGTTGCACTGCGCTGTGCAAAAGCAGTGAGGAAGAAGAGAGGAGTCATTCCTCATTGGAGCATTCACATAGAAGCTTCATTTATGAAGCAATAGAGGGTGGGATGATGGATGGTAGACATATTGAAGTGAGAAACCCTTTCTCCCTTCCAAATGACCCTTTCTCAATGAGCACACCCCTGCTCAAAGAGAAACTTCTACTTGCAGCAAATCCAAGGCCCCTTTGGTTTTGGAAGGCCATGCATGAGGAAAAGGCCTCATGGGAAGATTTCATTAGAGGTGCACTTCAGCACATCATGGAGTGCAAATTTCTTCAACATTTTGAGGAGGATCTTCCCTTCTCACAGGAGCAGATAGTAGATGGAGAACATCTTTGGATGGATAACATCTCTCATGATTGTGTTGGACATTTCTTGAGCCATGCACATCATGATGGGAGGTTTTTTCCCACCACCTATTTGGGTCCTCATAGGGTCAAATTGATCCTCGGGAAGATTGCATTTCAAGATCCCATGAAATGCAAAAATTTTATTTGGGATGATGGTAGCCCTCATGGGAGGAGTACCAGGATGAAGGGTGGAAGGAGACATCCACAATTGGTTGAGTGGATGTGGATGGAGAGCAAGAAGCTGGAGAGATACTTGCAGATCTATGATACTGGACAATAGGATGCAAGACTGCGTTGGTTACTCTTGAAATAGTTTAGTCATCATCCTCTTTCTAAGGGCATGTGGCAAGACCCTTACATCATATGGCAGCAAGAAGTATGGGTATATTGGAGTGATGTGATCTCTTTCATATCCTTTACAATGTTGTTACTCCATTATCTATATGATGATGGTGTGAGGAGGCAACTAGAGCTGTTGTTTCTTTGGTTGCTATTGAGAAAGTATGGGCTGATCTCATCCCATACTTTGCATGATGTTACAAGAGTAGGAGATGGCACTATCATGGTGCAAAGGGGATACTCTTTGGCTTTGGAGGATGAGGAGGTACTTCCGCTTTGGAGGGGATCTCTCACATACAATAGCATTATGCTTGATGAGGACTTTGACATATGGGATGTCAAAAGGAGAAGCTATGAGATGACAGAAGCTTCAATGGAAGAGCCAATAACGTTGTCACCTGGGAGCTTGGACTGTTTGATGGAGTGTTCCTAGGATCACTTCACATATGATGCACTATGGAGGCATGTAGAAGAGGAGTATGATGGAATAGTGGATGGAGACATATATTACATTATTATGATCTTATTTTCTATGATTTTCCTAACTTGGATTTTCAAGCATCAGGAGAGGGATCCACATGCAGCATTGGTGAGCTTTATTCCCATGCGTTCTGATGCATGCCATTATTTATTGGATGAGTTCACTTGGGAGGGAATTCAACTTGATGTATATCAGCATATGGGGAGATGCATAACCCGGAAGATGATGAAGAGGTTGGCACACCTACTTCCCTACTCATTTGAAGTGAGGGAGAACTTGCAATTGAGCCATTTCAGCTGAATGACCAAGGTACATGATGAAGGATGTATATTTTTGCTTTATGATTTCTACTCCTTTATCTTTGTGAGCAGCATATTGCACCAAGGAGGTTCTTTCCTTATTTTTTATTGTATTATGATGTACTTGAGGCCATTTGCAGCATTGATATTGGCCATTTTATTTGTGGTTTGTGGGGAAATGCCACATGATTTATGGTGTGCACCATTGGCACCAAATTGTACTTTCATGATCTCATCTTGTAAGATGAATGTGGCAACAAAAAAGTGGCTGAAAAGACACTTGTTACACTATGATATGAGGCAGGCAAGGGATGCACTGCACTGGTTCCACATATGGAACAAGATTCCACTCCCTGGTTGTCACTTGGCAACTTGTTTTCATTTGTTCATACTTCCATATATTGATGATGTTCTTATGATGATGGGAAGCTCTATTGGGGGAGTGGCACAAGATATGAAGGTGCCCATTGGGAGTATGATTCTCCATACTTCAAATGTTTCATGTTTTAGGAGAAACAACGAGCAACCATGATTGCCATGCTACACCTCTTATCTTCTTATAGGAGGAACCATCGGGAGATCTAGAGTCATTTGAGGAGGCACCTCATGGGTGATTTATTTGATGGAGTAACTTGGGTCATATTTGAGGACCATTATATTTCAGCCCAAGGTCAGCATCAGCTCCACACATATCATAAGTGGAGAGAGAGACAGAATGGGATGGACAGTTTGATCCCACAAATTCAGCCATGCAGCCCACCTTCTTTGCAGGAGCTTAAGGTGGAAGAGATGTTTCATGAGTTACTATGTTGGAGGGTAACTCACCTTTTGTGGATGATAGCTTGGGGATGGAGCTTTCACATGGGGATGATGATTCCCAACATATTCCTGATTCCATGCCTCAAGAAGGCCTCTAGATCCCATATTTTTGTTCCCATGTATGTTCTACTTTTCATGATAAGTGCCATTTGGGAATTTTACCAAAGGCATTCTTATACACATGGGAGGAACAACTTGAGGGCATATTTTTGAGAAGGCATCTTGTCACTTTCACGAACATATCATTGGAGATGCTACGAGGAGAAGAGGAGAGGCTCTTTAGTTCTATCCTTATAGTTGCTTGAGGACAAGCAAAATTTTGGAGGGGAGGACTGTAATATTCCTAATTAGCCCAAGCTAATAGGAATATTTCATTTTGTTTTAATTTTATTTATTAATGAATAAAATGTAAAGGAGGACATGAAAAACTCCCCAAACTTAGAAATAAATCAATGCCTAATGTGAGCAGAGACAAATCAAGGCTTTCTCAATAAAAGCCACTTGTGTGTGAACAGGATTGAGCCACTTGACCGGGTCAACAGCACCAAATCACTAAGCAGACCAGATACATTGAACCACTTTGAAGACCCAGCGCAGTTCTAGAAGGAGGATCCCATGTGAAAGGGGTTAATTCATTTGAGGTGGTTTAGGGTTTTTCACATCCTCATCTTATAAAATAAAGGAGAAGGCTCAAGGAAAGGTTGTTGATAGATCATATTTTTGATTATTTGTCTGCTTAGACAAATACCATTCTCTGCTATTGAGTGGAGGATTGTATCTGGAATTCCTATGCAGGAGTTTCACCTCTTCCTTTGATGATTCAAGGAGGAAAGTTTGCTGAATTGAACCACTATTAGGCTTGAGGCCAAGCTCCTACTTACATTGGCAGCGTTGATCCATTGAGGGTTTTGTTGTCTCTGCAAGCTGTAGAAAGTGGTGATCTAGATCTGCAGAGATCTAGTGTATTTTGAGAGCCTCTCTCCATGGAGTGGGTCCTTTGACCTCCTGGAAGAGTGTATCATTTCTTTATGCTTCAGATCTGTACTTCTACAGTGTTTATCTATGACATTTGAGCCACAGCGCTGTCTATGTTGGAAGACTGCGTTATTTTTTTGTAGATCTCTTTATGGTGTTTTGCTCATAGTTTAGATCAGAGATCCTTAGTGCTGGGGTTTTCCTTCCATTAGATGATCCATGGATTAGCTTGCTGATATATGTTCTATTCAGATTTGATCCATTGTAATGAAATGTCATATTCAGAAATTTACTGCAGCAGTTTCTAGATCTGCAACTTGTTTCTCAGATCTACTCTTATTCATGCATGCTTTTGTAAAAATTCCAAGTGGGTCTTGTAGAGAAAACTATATAGTCTCTAGATCTGGTATATATCTGATATTTTGTCCATATATCTGTCCTAGATCTGATTTGTAACTTCCAGCTGTTGAACCTCTTGAAAAATAACGTTGTTGAAGCATTTCTACAAATATACATGTATTCTTGCTCTCTTTTCTGAAGATTTATTGTTGTATTGGCTCATGCTTTCTACTGTATAATGAGAGGGCTTCATCATAATGTTGATTTGTTGTTGTATTACTAAAATATGATTCTTCTTTCTGATATCCACTGAACATTTGCTAAAACAGCGCAATTCCTGAAGCAGTGCTTGCATTTGATTGCAGCCTTCCTCTTTGGGTGCTTTTTAGCTAGTCTACTTTTTGGGAGATCTTTTTAAATAGTCTAAACTAATTTTTTCTGATGAAATTCCATATATAAGTCTCATACAGCATAAATGAGGGGAACCAAGCACTGATCTGCATTATTTTTGCACATTTTTACTTATACAACATTTCTCTTGAGCACCTTGTTGAAATTCTTGAAAAAGGGATTGTTCCAAGTTTTATAGACAGATTCTGCAGATGGCCAGGTAGCCTCTGGATCTCATCCTTTGTTTTTAAAGGTTACATATCCAGTAAATTCCCCTGCAGCCAATCTCTGGAATAGAATCTTTATATTCCTGAAAAGGGGATCATTACAGCTTGTGCCACCTCACTAGATGAATATGTAGTCTTCACTAGAAGGAAGTGATCCACCTTGCTCAACATGTCGATCGCAACCATGATAGAATCATGTTGCCTCACTGTCCTCAGAAGACTTGTAATATACTCCATGGAAATTACCTCCTATTTCCATTCCGGAATCTGAATAGGTTGTAATAGACCACCTAGATGCTTACATTTTTTCTTCACCTGCTGACAATCCAAACATCTAGCCACGAACTTTGCCACTTCCTTCGTTGAATTCAGCCAATAGTAGAACTTCTTCACCACCTTCATTGTATTATGATATACTAGGTGACCGGAGTATGGATTGACATGAAAATCCCTCAAGCTAAGCTTCTTGAGCTCATTGTCATCCGGCACATAGATTATGTCCATGAATCTTACCAAACCATCTGTCATGAGACTTTAGTCTGCATCCTGATCACTTGTACCTACACCTGCACCTGTACATGTACCTGTACTTTTCTATAACCCGTGTGTTAGAAAATTGTATATTACAGAGCAATGGAACACATAGAATATGTGGAAAAAAAAACACATAAATAACATATAAAACAAGGGAGACACATATATATGTGGTTCACCCAACTTGGGTTACGTCCATAAAAACATCCAGTCCTTCCTTTCTATTATCCAGCAAAATGAAGAGACACAACCTACATCAAGTCCGTTGTAATATCCTTTACTCTCTCACACAGTCCCCCTTGCTATTTCTCACTCAGAGTATACACGCCATACACAGACCCAATACAATACCCTCATACAATGGATGGGTTGTATTCTAGGTAAAAAAACCTAAATTAAACATAACTTCTACCGTCAAATCATTCGCCTAATGAACGACCCAGATTGACTATGAAATTACAATATTTTACAAGGAAATCGGGGGTGCTACCCCAGAAACCCCCCACCATGGGGGGGCTCCAAAAGGTCTTCAATGCCCCCCCTGGATCCCCCTGACGATGATAAAACGATGGGCAGTGTTTCCACCCCGTTAAGAACAGGGGTCCAACACAGCGATACATCTAAATAAAGAAGATAATCAGGCTCCACACCAAACAATCTCCCACTTGGAGACTCATTGTAGCAACTCCATTGCTACTTCATTTGATGGATAATGACTCCACTTTGGACTTGGTTGTTTCTCATCTTCATCATCATACTTGAGTACTAATTGAAACTAAGCATAATCTTAGTTTCTCCATGGTTACCACTTTTTTTAGCATATCTGCAGATTCTAGCTAGTGTGTATCTTTTCCAGCTTCAACTGTCCATCTTCCAACACTGACCGTATGAAATGGTACTTGAGTTGTATGTGTTTAGTCCTGGAATGAAATGTTGAGTTATTTTCAAGATGAATGGCACTCTGGATGTCATTGTATAACCTGCCCATCTCATGCTTCTTACCCAATTCATCCATAAACCTTTGTAACCAAATCATTTCCTTACTAGCCTCTATAGCAGCATCATACTATGCTTATGTTGTTGAAAGTGCAACAACACTTTTCATTTTTTAAACTGAATTGACAGTTATTCCACCTACAAAAAGTACATACCATGTAGTGCTCCTCCTGTTATCTCTATCACCTGTCATATCTTCATCAACATATCCCTGTAGAGCAATGTTTGAACCACCAAATCATAATGCTTGATTTGTGGTACCTCTCAAATATCTGAGAATCCATTTCAATTCCATCCAATGTTCTTTTCCTGGATTTTTCATGTCCCTGCTTACGACTCCCACTGCATGTGCAATATCAGGCCTTGTGATGACCATTGCATACATTAAGCTTCCAAATTCTTATGCGTATGGAACTTTAGACATATAATCCATTTCTTCTTGGGTCTTGGGGCACATCTCCTTACTAAGTTTGAAATGGCTAGCCAAAGATGTACTAACTGGTTTTTCATTCTGCATATTAAATCTTTTCAACACCTTTTGTATGTACTCATTCTGAGACAATATTAATTTGCAATTTTTCCTGTCTCTAGTTATTCTCATACCAAGGATTTGCTTTGCAGCTCCCAAATCCTTCATTGCAAATTAATTTTCCAATTTTATTTTGAGAACATTTATTTCCTACATGTTATACCCTGCAACAAGCATGTCATCTACATACAATAACAATATACTATAGTTGTCGTCATTTTTATTTTTCAGATAAACACAATGATCAGAGTGACATCTAGTATACCTTTTTTAGACATAAACCTGACAAATTTTAGATACCACTGTTGGATCCTATTTTAAGCCATACAATCTCTTCTTTAACCTACACACGAATTTTTCCTTTCCTTTGACCTCATATCCTTGTGGTTGTTGCATATAGATATCTTCCTCCAAATCTCCATGGAGAAATGATGTCTTTACATCTAACTATCCAAGATGCAAATCTTCTACTGCTACAAGACTTAAAATAGTTCTGATTGAAGTCATCTTAACAACAAGAGAAAATAGTTCATTAAAGTCAATACCTTTCTTCTGTGCAAACCCCTTCACCACAAGTCTAGCTTTGTACCTATGTTTTCCTCCATATTCTTCCTTTAGCTTGTAAACCCATTTATTCTGCAATGTTGTTTTACCTGCAGGAAACCTAACTAAGTCCCAAGTTTGGTTGTGTATTAAGGATTCCATCTCTTCTTTCATGGCTAGCTCCCACTTCTTCCTAGTTTCAACCTGCATTGCTTCTTCGTAACATTCAAGTTCATCAGAATCAGTCAACAATAAATAATATAATGAAGGAGAGTATCATTCAAGGGGTATAATTATCCCGGTAGATCTTCTGACACCACTTTCAAGTGTTTGAGGTGCCTGTTTCTATTGTGGTGGTTTTTTTTTTTGTGGTTGTTGATTATTATTTTCAGGTACCTTTACTTTTTCTGTGATCTCATCAAGAACTTTGTATTCTTTGTTTTCTTTTTCCTATTTATTTTCCTGCAACTGATTCTATACAAGACCTTTTCATTGAATATTACATCTCCATTCCTAATGATTTTATGATTTTAATAATAATATAAGCGATAACCAAAATCATTAACACAATATCCAATAAAGGTACATCTATTTGATTTTTCCTCAAGCTTTGTTCTATTTTCTCTATTAATATGGACAAAGGCCTCACAACCAAAATGCTTTAAAAAAGAGTAGTTTATATTTTTACTTGTCCATGCCTCCTCTGGAATACCACCATCCAAAGAACTTGAAGGCCCTCTGTTTATTAGATAAACAACAGTATCTACAACATCTGCCCAAAATTGTAAAGGCAATCCTGCATGGAATCTCATGCACCTTGCACGCTCCATGATTTTATTTGTTGAAGCCAATTTTTGTCTCCATATTTACTCTTTTCCTTGTCTTATTTACCTCCATTTTTTCCTTTTTCACCTATTTTTTACCTCGTATGCCATGAAATTTACTGCTAAAACCTATCATCCTATGATTTAAGGTAAAATAATTTTACTTGAAATTATTTCGGTGTTTTTTATTAAGTGTGTATAGATTTTAGATCATATCGATTTAATTATCTCTGATTATCTATTCTAATTAGACTCGTAGTTATGGAACTGTTGGCAGGAGGAAACAGGTCAAAATCCTTGGCCAAATCACAAAGAGGTAAATGCTTCATCATTGGAGTATTGGCACCATCCTGTACCTAACAGCCTTGTTCTGGTCTTGTACTTAAATTGGCAGTCAACTTTGGACCATCCTTTTGTTGGACATAGCAGCAATGTATCAATCCTCGAGCATCATACACCAATATTTACATGGCCAAGTATAGAAAAAGGTTCTCCAGGATTGTGCGCAGCCAAGTGAAGCCTAATTGAGCCATGTACAACTAGTCCAGGATCAACTTCATGAACCCATGATAGCCATCTGTTAATAGGTTTTCCATGTTTAGACTTTAGTTAGTTTCACTCTGCTCTATCGACTGTCTTTTTAAAGACCCAATGAGTTGAGACTTTCATTAGTCGAGAAAATAAGTATTGATGCTCTTGTGATCACTGCAATATTCCAGAATTATTGATTATGGACTCTGTTCTCCCAAACTATGTACTCCATCATTTTGATTTTATACAGGTTCCAGTACTCATTTCATTGTGAGTTTTTTATGATCGTGTTTAATATTTCATTCCTCTAAGTTATTTTACCCTACTCCATGTGTGGCAAGGGCCCACCACCTTTGGAAGAAGGTTTATTATTATTTTAGATTTAGAGTTCGTTTATTAAGTTTATTGCTTAGAAGATATCATGTGATTGATTCATTTGAATGGTTTGTTTTAATTATGTACTTAATGATTCATTCTATCCGTGTAGGACAGATTACTGAACAAGTTGTTTCGATTGGTAATGAATTCCAAGTTTTTTCAATCAAAATTGTGCACAGGGTTATGAATTTCTCTGTGAAGTCGTGTTGATTTCTTAAGTCATGTAACATGGATGTAAATCATTGAGAGCTGCATGGATAGCTCCTTTGTTATTTTGAATCTTATTGTTGAGTATATGACTTGTGAACATCACATTTCTCATAAGAGTTGTAGTTATTGTTAGTCATCAATAATTTTGATCCTATCCAAAGATGACTAAGTTGAAAATCCCAGATTTCTAGAAACAATATTGCAGAAACATTGTGAGTTCTAGAAATCTCATGGCCTTCATTATTCTAAGTATATCAGTTCACTAAAACCTTCATTTATGCCTTCTAAAAAATCACCTTCTATTTCAAAAGAAAACTTGTTTCAGGCTATTTCCACCATTTTTACCTACATTTCACCCCCTCATCTTATCACTCCCATTCCAATTTTTCTATCAGTCTTTTTCCCCCTAAAAATACATTTTCCTCTTCATAAAACCTCCATTCCCTCTAAAAAGGCCTTTTAAACCATAAAAAAAAACCCTTCATATTGGTTTAAACACTTTTTCTACACTATCGGAACCTTAAAAAAGCTTTAAAACACTCTTTTAGGCTTATTATCTGCCCATTTTTAACACATAAGGCTTTAAGCCCCTTTTTTTGGTGTAAGCCCCAGCCCCTCTTCTCCACATGACCCAAGGGCCTGACCACCTGCTATCACTAAGCCCCTTTTCTCACCTTAACCTCGATCCCCTCCGACTTCCACAAGACCAAAGTCTCTGCCGCTTTTATAAGCTCCTTTCCCATTTGAAATCATCCCCACCCCCTTAAGTCTTTATACACCCCGAAACCTTCGTATAAAGACCCAAACTCCGAAAAAATTAAAACTGGGCCCCCTCTTCTCTTTCCTTTCTTTCCCCGCTCCATTGTTTTTATCAAGTCATCCTCACCATAGATCTATAGCCTCAAGCTCTGATCCAACGGTCGTTATACTCCCGACCCATCAACCATTCCCCCCGTCTGAATACTCCACTGGGAAATCTCCACCGTGGATCTCCGAGATCTAATGGCCGACGCATCTCTGATCTCAACCCCGCGCATATACCCCATTCCCGCTACCCGACAAGACAGCTGACCTCATCAACGTTGGTCCCACTTTCCACCCACGCCTTCACGCTCAACCTCCATTTTCCACCTATCCGCCAGGTTCCACACCTCCAAACCTGCGCCCGGTCTCGCGTCCTTTCCGCACCGTCGATCTCACCGAATGAGATCTGACGGTCCAAATCTGTTATCACGTGGATTTTTCCTCCGAGGTTTAAATGCATTTTTTCACACGAAACAGGTGGTTTTTCCTAGGACATGTGGCGACCATCGTATGGAATTGCGTTCGTATGGGAAAAAACCACTTACCACTCATTTGCAATGCGAAAACCACCCCCGGTTTCGCAAAACCGTCATCCTCCATTTCCGCGCCAAATTCAATTTTTTGTGGATTTTTGCCTATTTTCACATGTGAAACCCTTCCTCCCATGCACATCCTTCCTCCTCTGAACATTGCTCCGACACACACAAACCCCAGAAAATCAATTTGATCCCAATCCCACAGGTTTTAAGCTAAATTTGTGATTTTTGTTGGAGGTTTAATGGAAGTTTGGGCTCGAAAACCGTCTCACAGTAAAACTAAATGACAGAGTCTCTGGATGAAAATCATGGAGGCCAAATACGTAAAGAAAAGGGGATAAGGGTTCAATCCGAAGGAAAAAAACAATAATTCATGATCATTGATCGAATCAAAAGAAACCCCTCCAGCACATAGAACAGCCTCCTGAATGCAAAAGCAGAAAAGAATCAGTGAAGTGAAGAAGAAAGGAAGAAGATAGAGATTAAAGTTTAATTTAAAAATTAAAAGATAAAGGCATGGTTAAAGACAAAGGAACAGAAATTTAAAAGAAGTCTGAGAAGTGTTAAAAAGGCAGCATAATGAATTATGAAGCTAAAAATCAATATCAGGTCTTAAATACAGTTTAGTGATGAAATGAAGGAAACATTAGGCTAACGCAGCCTCGGATACATAAAAAATGAGCATTTATTCACTTGATAAATCAAACTGACACCTTTGGCCTACTCTTTATCTATAAAGGCAACAAATAGTTATTACACAAAAGAATGTATTTTAAGTTGTCAGAACATTTATTGTGAAGATAGGATAAAGCCTTAAAAGTCAATCTATTCTCCTATCTGCCTCTCAAAATTTAAGACAGAGTTAATAAAACAGAGAGGTAGTTGCACCTATTTCTAACTGATGCCTTGCATGGTTTTTAAGGCTAGAAATACATTTACTTTGCAATTAATAACATTTGAACCCTAGATCAGTTCTACCTCCTCATTTGCAGCATAAATACTGCATTCGAAGCCATTGTATGTGGGCATTTTGATGACTCCTTGAAGTAATACATAGCTCTGGATGAAGTTGAAGAAAAATTGAAGTGTTGGGACTTGTGGATGTCTTGACCTGTTTGTTGATGGAGAAAGCTCAGTCATTGGATCCCTGAGCTTTGTTGTTGGTGAAGTATTCTAATCTGTTAATGTTTTCTCATGTTTTCCATTCTGTTTCATCATTTCTTACTACAGTAGAGTAAAAATTTTAGGCTAAGAAATGTCTCCTAGAAGCACCTTAGACCTGTTTACTCTCCATTGTTTTATGTTTTCCTTTGTTGAGGCATTCTGGAGAATTCTTAATTTCTCTCTTGAACCCTTATGCTTGTTTATTTCAGAAATAGTTCAAATATTTGGTCTCAAGAATGATTTATGGTTGTCCCTGCATACTTGCTTCCACTTGAAAACTACTTTTGAAGTCTCCCTTTAAAGTACCATTGTTTACAGTCTGCCAAAGAGGTATGTTTTGATCATACCCTTTGTTCTTTCTTAAATAATTGTTTTTAAGGTCTTTATAGCTGTAATCAAAGATATTTAGGAGTTCCCTCTTCTATGAATGCAGTTATTTGTGAATATTTTATGTTTTCTTATCCTTGAAAGTGAAATATTTGGATGAAATAGAGCGTTCCTTGACTCCTAGATTTCATTTGAAAAATTTTTCTTGAAATTGTTATTTACTGAAGTGTGGTTTCTAGAATTTATGGTTAGCCCTGTCTATGTAATGCCTCTTCATGTTCTGATAATTTTTGAAGTCCCTTTGTTGAGAAGTACATATAATTAAGGATTCTTAATTTCCCTTAGTTCTACTTTTCATTCTAAACCTTTGATGTCCATTTCATTTCACCTGAAAGACTTTGTAGATCCACTGGCCAAGTTAGATTTTCCCTTTGATACCCCTGATGCCTTTAAAAACTTGTTACAACTTCCACTTGACTCCATTTCCCAATGACTTAGAGATTTCCCTTTTCTATCTATGTTTCCTAGATCATCATGTCCCACTAAATAATCAAACAAACTCATGCTTAATAACTAGCCTAAAATCTACCCTTTACAAGAAAACAAGTCATATCTTTGCAAACAATTGAGAGATCCCTCTCTGAGACTAGGAAGGCTAGGTCCTAGAACTCTAAAGACTAGTTTTGATGTTTCCTTGTCACTTGGTATGCCAATCTACCAAATCACAGGACCCCAACATAATGGGGATCACGGTGGGACCTTTTTTAGTAAAATTCCGTAAACAAGACACTCAGTATTCATTCAAGTGAACTATAGCTTTCTTCAATCACTACTAGCATAATGGTAATCATGATAGGACCTGTCTGAATTAGTGAAAATCTAAGTAACCCTTAGGATTCTAAGAGACGCTTATCACACCTTGAAGAAATCAGCTGATAAGCCATAGAGTAGACTATGTTTCTTTCATCACCTTAGCTAAGTGTTGAATCAGGTATAGGACACTCTCACAACCATAGAATTACAAAAAGCTTAGAAAAACCCAAAACATTTCAGATTGGATTTCAAATAAACCATTGGAGGTGGACCATAAAACATTTTACCTTCAGAAAAGCTAAAAATTTCCACCTAGTGACTCCACTAGCTCCAGTAGGCCTATTACTCTTCTAGACCTCCATATTTCCCTATGATTGTGTTAACCAGCCCTGAGGAAGTTTAGAAACCTAGTCCCCTATTATAGAGATCACTGTGAGAGGTCAACCTTTGAGAAAACAGTCCTTAAGCTTTTACCCTCTCCAAAATTTTGAAAATTGAAATCTGGCTTCACATAGGATCTATACCAGATCTCACCCAGACCCTAATCCTCCTACAATAGTTGATAACCCAGAAAATATTTTGTGGCAAAACTCTAGATCTGGAAATTTAACTGCTGATAGGACCATCCCAAGAACAAGGTTTGTTCCTGAAAATCTTACAGTCTTGAAAGATCCTCACTTTGACTTACCACATACAAAGAACCTATTTACAAATAAATCTCAAAGTGATTTAAACCAAGCTAATTTTGAAAATACAGATTTGCAACAGAGCTTTAGCAGAGAAGCCTCACCTTTTACTCCACCTGATTCTTAGTTTCTCCATCATTTCAGCTCCTTCCATAACAGATCTGATCATCATCAGTTTGTTGGCCCAAGTGTTTCTTCTACTCCTATCCACACATCCATTGTTCAAAACACTCCATTTCAGCCCACTTTCCCTCTTGTTAATCCACCTCTTGTAAATCCCCCGTTATTTCCTATCATAGCGACCTGGCATGCCCCTCTAGTGTTACCACAACCTTTGGTTCCTTTACCCAATGAATATCAATCCAAAATTTCTCATTTCACTGGAAATGAACCTATTACTGCCCAACATCATGTAGATAAAATGAATGATGCTTTTAATTACATGGAAATAGAATAAGAGACCATTAAGATGAGAATATTTGCCTAAATTTTAGGAGGAGAAGCCAAAAAATGGTTTAAAATCTTAACTCCTAATAGCATAAATGATCTCCCTTCTTTATATCAAATAATTCATAAACAAATGGGAAATTAGGAAGAATCCTCTCCAAATCCTTTCAGAATATACCAACCTCAAAAAAAAACATTGGGGAAAGTGTCCAAGATTATTGCACTAGATTCAATAGTGTTTATAATGCACTTCCCCAAGACATGAAACCTCCATTAGGCTTAGCCTTGGCTAAATTTCCAAAGGGCTTTGATCCTGAAATGGCCTACCAGCTAAGAGAAAGAGACCCCTTAACTTTAGAAGATATGCGAAGGGGAGCCTTAAGTGTGGAAGCAAATTTGATTGAGAAAAGAGCTAGATTGAAATCAGAAAAAAGAGTTACATATAGGGATGATACAATGGCATCAACCTCATCATCAGATACCAAAATTGATAACTTAGTGAAGGTAATGGAGAGAATGCTTGAAAAGATAAATCTAAATGATAGAGTGCCTCCTAGAGAGAATCAAAACAACCCCCAAAATAGAAATAGAAACCCAAATTTTAGAAGAGATCCTAATCAAGATAGGCAAAGAGATAATGACCAACAAATTAGACCTCCCTTCCAACAAAATTATGTAGATCAAGAAGAGGAAAGGGAAATTGAAAGGTTGGAAGAAAATCATGTAAACCTGATAGGATCTGATAGTGAGATAGATGTTTTTCTCACTGAAGAAGAACAAGGATTCTTCTCCTCAGAACAAACTGAAAACAACCATGAGGATTCTAAATATTACAGATTGGGGTTTGAAAATGCAATCATGGAGGTACACAAACAATATAATCTTAGAAGCAAAGGGAGCCCAGAGATTTCCAATGACAAAAACACTAGTACTGTTGTTAGGAAAACTTCAGAAAATCAGCCTAAGAAGACAGCCAGTAACACCAACACTATGGAAAATAAAAATGATCTAAATAAAGACAAAAACAGCCAGCAAAGTGTTGAACAAAGCTGCCCTAGTACTTCTGCTAGTGGCCCTAACAAATCTGTCCTAAATAACAGTCCAAATAAATTTCAACAAATCAGAATTGTTGAAAGAGTTGTAAATGACAAAACAGATGTAAAATATGTCAAGAAAAATAGTTCCTTTCAGCCTTGAAGGGGAAATTTCCAAGATCAAAATCACCATACCCTTAGTTGAACTAGTAACTCAGGATGTATATAAAAATCAAGTTCTGAAAGCTTTGAATATAGGTAGTGACACTGATACTTTAAACTTGACAGATGACAAACCAAAATTATTATTTGGTCCTGAAGTTGAAGGAAAATACCAAGAAGGGGTTGTCCCTCCCTTCTATGTCAGCCTGAATATACATGACAAAATATTGCACAATGCCATGCTAGACTCGGGTGCTTCTCATAATCTTATGCCCAAAGTAGTAATGGAAATCCTAGGCTTGGAAATTACTAAACCATATAAAGACCTGTATTCATTTGATTCAAGCAGGGTCAAATGCTTGGGCCTAATCAAATATTTGTGTGTCAACTTGGCAAAAAATCCTGCTAAAGGTCTAGTAATGGACATAGTAGTAGCTGGCATTCCCCCAAAATATGGCATGCTTCTATCTAGATCATGGGGAGCCAAACGTCAGGGGAGCCTTCAAATGGACATGTCCTATGCCACCATCCCAGTGTTTAACCAAACCAGAAGACTATACAGGGAGTCTCATATGAAATACATGGTGAGCAACATAGACAGGCCAAACGATACTCCTTTTTATTCTATTCATGCAGATTTAGATTCCTTTATCTTGTATAATGAAGAGGAAATCAGCCAGCAAGAAAAGGAAAACAAGAAATAATTCAATCCTCTAGAACAGTCAAATTTGTTATCAACTCAAGCACAAAACAGTTTAGACTTTAGCAGCCTTGAACAGCAGAAAGAAAATGAAAATGAGATTGAAATACCTTGGAAAATAAACTTTGATGGCTCTTGTAGCAAATTAAGTTTAGGGGCTGGTGTATGGATACAGAACACAAACAAAGGATTTTCCTATAAACTGGATTTTCCATGCACAAATAACATTGTTGAATATGAAACCCTCCTTATTGGCCTACACTTACTCAAAGATTTAGGACCTAAGAAAATATCAGTCCAAGGAGATTCTGAGCTAATCATCAAACAGATTAAAGGAGAGTATTCAACCAAAAAACCAAAACTCAGAGAATATAGAAATGTTGCCCTTGATCTCCTGAAAACCTTTGAAAAATATGAACTCATTTTCATCCCAAGAGGTCAAAATCATCTAGCAAATGAACTTGCCTTTGCTGCTAGTAATTTCCAAATACCACAGATAAATGAAAATTTTAATATAAAGGTAAAAAACAAACCTGCAATACCTGACAATGAAGATTATTGGCAAGTGTTTGAAGGAGACAAACACATAGATGATTTTCTGCAATTAAAAAATGACTTTGTCATACCAACATCAAACACTAGCCATGAGGAAAACTATTTAAATGAAGAACAAATCCCTGAAACAGAGTTGTCCTTTTCTGCTGATATAAACCATTTTGAACATCCTTTTAGAGCATAAATAGTTTAAAATATAGATAAAAAAGACCTGGAAGTTTTAAAATGTAAAAATGATACAATTCCAAGAGGTCTTGCACCATTAGAACAGTTGTTTAACTTCAATGATGTAGCCAAAGAACCAAGAATGGAGCCTATAGAAACAAACATAGAAGAACATAACATAGGCAGCCTAGCAGAACTCAAAATGATCAAGCTATCCAGCACTCTCCCAACTCATATTAAATAGCAATACATAGAACTTTTCAAAGAATTTAGAGATGTGTTTGCATGGGGATACAAGAATCTGAAATCATATGATACCAGCATCATTCAACATAAAATTCCTCTTAATGAAAATCAAAAACCTTTCAAACAAAAACTCAGAAGGATAAATCATGTTTTACTACCTTCAGTTGAGAAAGAAATTAGAAAAATGTATGATGTTGGGATCATAGTTTCCCTCAGATATTCAGAATGGGTTTCCAATTTAGTATCTGTCAGGAAAAAGACTGGGGAGATCACGCTCTGCATTGATTTCATAAATCTAAATAGAGCCTCCCTTAAAGACAACTATCCCTTGCCAAAAATGGATCATATACTTTAAAGGGTGGTTGGGTTTAAAAGAATTTCACTGTTGGATGGGTTCTTAGGTTACAATCAGGTGTTAGTGCTCCCAAGTGATCAACATAAAACTACTTTTACTACACCTTGGGGTACATTTATGTATGTCAAAATTCCATTTGGTTTAATGAATGCAGGGGCCACCTTCCAAAGGGCCATGGACATAGCCTTCTCAAAAGACATAGGCTATCTTATAATCATTTAACTTGATGACATTACTGTTTTCTCAAAACCTGATGAAGAACACTTGATTCATTTAAGAAAAAATTTTAAGAAATGTAGGAAATATGGCTTGTCTTTTAATCCCAAAAAGACACTCTTTGGTCTCCAAGAAGGAAAACTTCTTGGCCACATAATTTTTGAAGAAGGGATCAAAGTAGACCCTAAAAGGATTGATGGCATATTGAAGATCAGCCATCCTATAAGCCTCAAAGAATTGCAATCTTTCATTGGGAAGATAAATTTTTTAAGGAGGTTCATCCCCAACCTTGATGAGCTATTAAGGAATATCACAAACATGCTTAAGAAAGAGGTAGGTGTTAAATGGACAATACAGGCTAAACAATCATTTGAACTAGTAAAACAAGCTTTAACTCAAACACCAATTCTTATTAGTCCTGATTTCACCAAGGATTTTTATATCTTTTATTTTACATCTAAACATACAATAGTTGCAGTATTACTACAAAAGAACACTATGGGGAAAGAACAACCAATATCCTTTTTTAGTAGGGCCTTAAGAGATGCTCTAGTCAAATATAACATCATGGAAAAACAAGCCTTAGCCTTGGTAAAAGCATTGAAAGACTTTAGAGTTTATATTTTGCATTCTCATATCATTACTTTTGTTCCACACACAGTTGTCAAGGATATTCTAAGTCAAGACCCTGATGGTAAAAGAGGAAAATGGATTGTTGTTATTTTAGAATATGACTTAGAAATCAAGCCCACCAAATTAATCAAAGGGAAGGGATTAGCAAAACTCATGACTGAGTCAAACTTCCAAGCACTAGATATGAATATGGTTTATATTTTGGAAGAAAGAGAAGAATTCACAGCTCCATTTATTGAAGAAAATTTTGTGAATTCACCTTGGTATGCTGATATCATATATGTGCTACTTTATCTAAATACCCCTCCTGCTCTATCTAAAACTAAAGATAGATTTTTGAAGCAGAAGGCTTTAAATTATTGCATATTAGATGGGGTTTTATATTGGAAAAATGTTGTTGGAATATTGCTTAAATGTTTGCTTGAGATTGATGCAGAAAAAATCATGCATAACCTGCATGAGGGAGAATTTGGAGGGCATCTGTACTGGAATACTACAGCAAATAAAATCCTTGGATCTGGTTACTATTGGCCTACCCTTTTCCCAGATACTCAGAAGCTTGTCATGTCTTTCCATACGTGTCAAATTTTTTATGGCAAGAGAAAACTCCTACCTTTACCCTTACATCCCATCAGTGTTGAGGCTCCCTTTCAACAATGGGGCTTGGACTTCATTGGGGAAATTCGTCCATATTCTTCAGCTTAACATAAGTGGATCCTCACTGCCACTAATTATTTTACCAAGTGGATAGAATCCATACCTTCTAAGAATGCTACTGACTCTGTCATTATCAAGTTCCTTGATACCAACATACTATCCAGCTTTGGTTGTCCTAGAAAAATTATCACAAACAATGTTGCTGCCTTCAAATCTAAAAGAATGGTTGACTTCTGCTATAAATATCATATCACATTGGGTCATTCTACTGCCTACTACCCCCAAGGAAATGGATTAGTTGAATCCTTTAACAAAAGCCTTGTCAATATTATCAAAAAATTGTTGGAGCAGAATCAGAAATCATGGCATAGCAAGCTTATTCATGCTTTATGGGTTGATAGATTAACCACTAAGAATTCAATAAATATGTCCCCTTATCAGCTGGTATATGGCATGGATGTCGTCTTCCCAATATCTTTACGAGTTCCTGTCATAAAACTCCTTCAAGAAGTACAAACTAAAAAAAATGATATGCAAAGAAGGATCAATCAGACCATTCATTTACAGCAGTCCAGAGAGGAAATGTACAAGAGAACACAAACAGTCCAAGAGATTATCAAGAAATTATTTGACAAGATGACTAAAGAAAATGATTTCCAAGTTGGAAATATAGTTCTAAAGTGGGATTCTAGAAGGGAAGAAAAGGCAAAACATGGAAAATTTGAGAATTTGTGGAAAGGGCCCTACATTATTCATTCTATCAGGGGTCATAATGAATTATTTCTGCAAGAGCTGAATGGAGAAGATTTATTTGGAGGTCCTGTCAATGGAAGGATGCTCAAGCACTACTTCTGTCAAGAATCCTAAATTCAAAAGTTTTCATTCATTGTACATAACATAGTTGAAAAGAGATCATAGGAAAATACAAAAAACAATAAAAGAAAAGAAAAAGAGAAAAGAGGGCAGATATAAAAGAAGAAAGGTATAGCCCCATACCCAAAAAAGAGAATTTTTTGAAAGTGAGCAAATCTAAGTGCCACTACTGATTAAAAAATTATATATTGTTCAGTCATCTAGCCTAATCATGGCTAAACATACTTTAAATTTATGTTGATAAGTTAGTAGAAGCACTGATTGATAAGATTATTTCAGACTTGACTTATCAGTAAAATAGATTAGGATAGAAAAGAAATGGTTCTAACAAGCTTAAAACCTGAACCAAAGAAAGAAAGAAGGATGTTCATAATTTTCAGATCTTAAGCCTTCACAGTTTTGTTTTTAATTTCCTGCAAATAAAGTCTATGTGCAGCTTGTACATAAATGCCATAGCCTACATAGCAAATCAAACTATCTAATCCTGATTTGACTGTGTTTAAATTTCTTGTCTTAGAAATAGAGAATCAAGATTGCCAAGCAGTTTAAACTTGGCAATCAAATAGCATAGGTAGGGAATAAAAAGAGTTCAACATTTTAATCTGGGTTCTTGGAAGAAATAAGGATAGGATTAGATAGTTTATTTCTATTTTCAAAATAAAACGTCAAAGAGTTTGCTAGTTCAAATGCACTTAAAGAAGAGAAAATGCTAGGACAAATAGGATTGGGTAGGTAGGGATGTTGTTTGAAGAAATTAAATGCTGCAGATGATTGAAATTGTTAAAATCTAGCAAGGATATCAACAAGTAAAAAGAAGAAATATGCCCAATGGATAAGGCACTGGTCTGCTAGAACTCAAAGATTTATTTTCTGAGGTTTTGGACACCTTAAAAAGATAGCTATCCTTCCCAAGTGGAGCCACTATTAGTCATCAATAATTTTGATCCTATCCAAAGATGACTAAGTTGACAATCCTATATTTCTAGAAACAATATTGCAGAAACATTGTGAGTTCTAGAAATCTCACGGCCTTCATTATTCTAAGTCTATCAGTTCACTAAAACCTCCATTTATGCCTTCTAAAAAATCACCTTATGTTTCAAAAGAAAACTTGTTTCAGGCTATTTCCACCATTTTTACCTACATTTCACCCCCTCATCTTATCACTCCCATTCCTATTTTTCTATCAGTCTTTTCCCCCCTAAAAAGACCTTTTTCTCTTCATAAAACCTCCATTCCCTCTAAAAAGGCCTTTTAAACCATAAAAAAACCCCTTCATATTGGTTTAAACACTTTTTCTACCCTATCGGAACCTTAAAATAGCTTAAAAACCCTATTTTAGGCTTATTATCCGCCCATTTTTAACACATATGGCTTTAAGCCCCTTTGTTTGGTTTAAGCCCTAGCCCCTCTTCTCCACATGACCCAAGGGCCTGACCACCTGCTATCACTAAGCCCCTTTTCTCACCTTAGCCTCGATCCCCACCAACTTCCACAAGACCAAAGCCTTCGCCGCTTTTATAAGCTCCTTTCCCATTTGAAATCATCCCCGCCCCTTAAGTCTTTATACACCCCGAAACCTTCGTATAAAGACCCAACCTCCGAAAAAATTAAAACTGGGCCCCCTCTTCTCTTTCCTTTCTTTCCCCGCTCTGTTGTTTTTATCGAGTCATCCTCACCATAGATCTAGAGCCTCAAGCTCTAATCCAATGGTCGTTATACTCCCGACCCATCAACCATTCCCCCATCTGACTACTCTACTGGGAAATCTCCACCGTGGATCTCCAAGATCCAACGGCCGATGCATCTCCGATCTCAACGCCGTGCATATACCCCATTCCCGCTACCTGACAAGACAACTGACCTCATCAACGTTGGTCCCACTTTCCACCCACGCCTTCACGCTCAACCTCCATTTTCCACCTGTCCGCCAAGTTCCACACCTCCAAACCTGCACCCAATCTCGCGTCCCTTCCGCACCGTCAATCTCACCGATTGAGATCTAACGGTCCAAATATGTTATCGCGTGGATTTTTCCTCCGAGGTTTAAACGCATTCTTCCACACAAAACAGGCGGTTTTTCCTAGGACACGTGGCGACCATCATATGGAATCACATTCGTATGGGAAAAAATCACTTACCACCCGTTTGCAATGCGAAAACCACCCCCGATTTCGCAAAACCGCCATCCTCCATTTCCGCGCCAAATTCAATTTTTTCGTGGATTTTTGCCTATTTTCACCTGTGAAACCCTTCCTCCCATGCACATCCTTCCTCCTCTGAACATTTCTCCGACACTCACAAACCCCAGAAAAGCAATTTGATCCCACTCCCGCAGGTTTTAAGTTAAATTTGTGTTTTTTGTTGCAGGTTTAATGGAAGTTTAGGCTCGAAAGCCGTCTCACAGTCAAACTAAATGACAGAGTCTCTGGATGAAGATCCTGGAGGCCAAATACATAAAGAAAAGGGGATAAGGGTTTAATCCAAAGGACAAAAACAATAATTCATGATCATTCATCGAATCAAAAGAAAACCCTCCAGCACATAGAACAGCCTCCTACACATAGAAGCATAAAAGAATCAGTGAAGTGAAGAAGAAAGGAAGAAGACAGAGATTAAAGTTTAATTAAAAAATTAAAAGATAAAGGCACGGTTAAAGACAGAGGAATAGAAATTTAAAAGAAGTCCGAGAAGTGTTAAAAAGGCAACATAATGAATTATGAAGGCAAAAATCAATATCAGGTCTTAAATACAGTTTAGTGATGAAATGAAGGAAAGATTAGGCTAACGCAGCCTCGAATACATCAAAAATGAGCAATTATTCACTTGATAAATCAAATTGACACCTTTGGCCTACTCTTTATCTATAAAGGCAACAAACAATTATTACACAAAAAATGTATTTTAAGCTATCAGAACAGTTATTGTGAAGATAGGATAAAGCCTTAAAAGTCAATCTTTTCTCCTATTTGCCTCTCAGAAGTTAAGACAGAGTTAATAAAATGGAGAAGTAGTTGCACCTATTTCTACCTTATGCCTTGCATGGTTTTTAAGGCTAGAAATACATTTACTCTACAATTAATAACACTTGAACCCTAGATCAGTTCCACCTCCTCATTTGCAGCATAAATACTGCATTCGAAATCATTTTATGTGGGAATTTTGATGACTCTTTGAAGTAATACATAGCTCTGGCTGAAGTTGAAGAAAAATTGAAGTGTTGGAACTTGTGGATGTCTTGACCTGTTTGTTGATGGAGAAAGCTCTGTCATTGGATCCCTGAGCTTGGCTGTTGGTGAAGTATTCTAATCTGTTAATGTTTTCTCGTGTTTTCCATTATGTTTCATCATTTCTTACTACAGTAGAGTAAAAATTTTAGGCTAAGAAATGTCTCCTAGAAGCACCTTAGACCTATTTACTCTCCATTGTTTTATGTTTTCCTCTGCTGAGGCATTCTAGAGAATTCTTAATTGCTCTCTTGAACCCTTATGCTTGTTTATTTCAGAAATAGTTCAAATAGTTGGTCTCAAGAATGATTTATGGTTTTCCCTACTTACTTGTTGCCACTTGAAAACTACTTCTGAAGTCACCCTTTAAAGTACCATTGTTTACAGTCTGCCAAAGAGATTTGTTTTGATCATACCATTTGTTCTTGCTTAAATAATTGTTTTGAAGGTCTTTATAGCTGTAATAAAAGATGTTTAGGAGTTCCCTCTTCTATGAATGCAGTTATTTGTGAATCTTTTATGTTTTCTTATCCTTGAAAGTGAAATCTTTGGATGAAATAGAGCAGTCCTCAACTCCTAGATTTCATTTGAAAAGTTTGTCTTGAAATTTTTATTTACTAAAGTGTGGTTTCTAGAATTTATGGTTAGCCCTGTCTATGGAATGCCTCTTCATGTTCTGATAATGTTTTAAGTCCCTTTGTTGAGAAGTACATATAATTAAGGATTCTTAATTGCCCTTAGTTCTACTTTTCATTCTAAACCTTTGATGTCCATTTCATTTCACCTGAAATACTTTGTAGATCCACTGGCCAAGTTAGATTTTCCCTTTGATACCCCTGATCCCTTTACAAACTTGTTACAACTTCCACTTGACTCCATTTCCCAATGACTTAGAGATTTCCCTTTTCTATCTATGTTGCCTAGATCATCATGTCCCACCAAACAATCAAACAAACTCATGCTTAATAACTAGCCTAAAATCTACCCTTTACAAGAAACAAGTCATATCTTTGCAAACAATTGAGAGATCCCTCTCTGAGACTAGGAAGACTAGGTCCTAGAACTCTAAATATTGGTTTTGATGTTGCCTTGTCACTTGGTATGCCAATCTGCCAAATCACAGGACCCCAACAGTTATCATCTTTCGTCAGTGATTTTAGAAGTCTGCATGCTTGTCTTACTTTGTTTTCATTTCGATTGTCTGAAGAATGTTATCATAGATATGAATTCAATTATTTCCTTTCTTTTGAATAAGTAGTTCAGGTTTCTTAACATTCAGGATCTATTTCAATGTCGAATAGGAGAATTAGCTCAATAATAGATCTTTGATTATTTGGGTATCACTATCTTGGAGTGCTTAATAATTATTTTAGAAATTTATATGTTTATGAAATTTGATTGAATGTCTTTCTTTAAATTGAATGTCTCTCTGATTGGATTGAATTAGGAAACTCCAGAGCTTGATCTTATTTCTGCATAATATTTTGGTCTCTGTTTTAAATAATAGTGGATTGATCCTAGTTTTTCATTCATTAGTGTATTGAACTTAACCTAGATTTATACTTTCGATATGAACAGTATTGGACTGAATACATAATTCATTCATGTTTAGTGTAATTAGAATCTAGTAATTAGTTTATAAGTGATCTTGCTAATTGAAAAGGTTGGTATTTTAGTTGTCGAATTTCAGTTTACATAGGCGAACTATAGATTTAAAGTAGGAATGGATTTCATAAGGGTTACTGTATGATTCTTTCAAATAGTTACGTGAGATTGTTAAAATAGTGATTATTTTTTATAATAGGCTTAATCCAATCTGAACATATAGGAATCTGTACTTAAAACATCTATTTAGGAAGGAGGTCATGCACTCTGTAATTTGATCTTAAGTCTGATCCAATACGCAGTGTAACTCAGAGATTACAAATCCATTGGTTGATAATTAATATTGAGTGGTTTTTAAGCAATTAAAAATGTTCAACATTCTTTTTTATCCTTTCTGACACACCATTTTCTTATGGTGTTCTTGGAACTGTCTTCTCTCTGCGAATCCCATGCTCTGAACAGTACCTATCAAAATATTTGTTGCAATATTCACCTCCATTTTCTGATCTCAGACACTTCAACTTCTTTCCTGTCTCAATCTCAGCCAAATATTTCCATTTCTTTAAAGTATCAAATACATCAAATTTATTTTGAATACAATAAATCTAAGTTTTTCTAGTTGCATCATCAATAAAAGTAACATAATAACGAGAGCCACCGAGATATGATACCTGAACAGGTCCCCATACATCTGTATGCATAATATCTAAATTTTCACTCTTATTTGCTTTCCCAACTCTAAGAAATATGACTCTCTTATGTTTTCCATAAATACAATTCTCACATAAATCCAAATCAATATTCTTCAAACCCGACAAAAAAAAATTTGAGTGAAGAATCTTCAACCCCTTCTCACTCATGTGTTTGAGCCTATGATTCCATAATGTTGCATATGCTCCTTTGGAAGTTAAAGCATTAACAGAGTGATAAATACCATTGCATAAATACAATGTACCAACCTTTTCTCCTTTTTCTATTACTAGGGCTCCTTTAGTGAGCTTCTAGGTTTTATCTGTGATATTTGTCACACAACCTTCACCGCCTAACTGCCCTATTGAAATCATATTTTTCTTCAGATCTAGAACATGCCTTACCTCCTTTAATAATCATTGGTTTCCATTCTATGTTTTTACAAGAACTTTACCCATTCCAATGATTTTACAGGGTTTATCATCACCCAGACGAACCTGTCCAAAATCTCTGTGAACATAGTCATTAAAATATTTCTTATCAAGTGTGGCATGGAATGAGGCCCCTAAATCTACCACCCAGGAATCAGTAAAATTTTATAAAGAAAGAATCAAAGCATCTTGTAACACATCGCCTGTCACATTTTCTTCGTGATTTTTTTCTTATTGTGCATCTCCTTCTTTTCCCTTCTGAGATTTACAATATTTCTTTAGGTGTTTTTCTTTCCACATTTCCAGCATACTATCCCCAATCTAGACTTGAATTTTCCTTTCCTTGATTTACTGCGATATCCTGAGATCTTTCCTCTTTCCATTTTCTTCCCCTAGCCTCTTCACTCAAAGCATTACTCGATGTCTCACCCGAGATTTTCCGTCGCATTTCCTCGCTAAGGATGGCACTGACAACATCATCAAAATTTAAAGTACTAGATCCAGAGATAGAGTTACTAATGGCCATAACTAAACCATTCCAAATTTTTGGCAATGAGCACAGTAATAACAGAGCCCTAACTTCATCATCAAATTTTACCCCTAAAGAAATTAACTGACTGGTAAGCATATTAAATTCATTTAAATGGTCAGCAACAGATCCACCTTCCGACATCTTCATATTAAATAAACTTTTCATAATAAATACCATATTTGAGGACGAGGGTCTTTCATATAGTTTCGCCAATGTCGTAATTAAACCCTATGTTGTTGTTTCCTTTGAAATATTGAAGGCTACCGATGCCGCGAGGCACAGTTGTATTGTTCCAAGTGCCTTTCTATCGACAATCTCCCATTTTTCGTCTGTCATACTCGACGACTTCTTTGTTTTTCCACTCAATGGTAGGTACATATATTTATGATATAGATAATATTCCATCTGCATCTTCCGTAGCAGGTATTTTTGGCTATTGAATTTCTTGACCCTAAACCTACCATCGATACCTCTGTAGAGGCAGAAGTAAGCCTGAGATGACCATCCACTTTAGGAAGGAACTCATCTTTCATTCTAATATGATTCCAGTATTTGATAAATGAGAAACGAAGATCGACAACCTCCCAAGCGAGCTAGGCTAGGATGCAAGACAGCTAAGATAGTTGTCTTGCATCCTAGCTCGCTTCAGAGGTTGTTCATATTCCTTTCTACTTTATCAACTATTGATATCATGCCATAATCTAAATTTGATTTTCTTCTTAAATTGAATGATCATCTTAGGGTTACTTCTGCCCCTTAAAAAAATTTCTAGGAGGAGCGTCACAATTCTGACAGTTGTTTCCGTCACAAGTCCGATGGTGGTTTCCATCGCAATTCCGACAGTATGACCCCAAACATCACTAAGACTAGTGTCAGACTAGTGACGGCTAAGGTGGCACTATCGATGGTTGTTTCTGTCATTAATATGGCCCAACCGTCACAATAATGTTATGCCAGTTGTCAGAATAGTGACGACTATCGTGGCACTTTCGACTGTTGTTTCTGTCGCTGGAAAACTAATAGAGACGGACGTGCGACAATATGTGCAACGGCAGGCCTTTGATATTGCGACACATTCTGGGAAGGCATCGGTGTCGTAATACCGATGTCTCCACATGATGTCGAAATAGAAACAATAAACAACATGATTGTAATATTGACTAAATGAAGACACATGTCGTGTCTAATGTCGCTCTACCAACAGTTATTAGAAGTGTCAGAATTGCGACGGGATAGGAAACAATGTTTTTCCCAACCTCAAAGTGTCGCTCTTGGGACGCCTATGTATCGCAATAGCGACATTTTGGCCATCGAAAATTGAGCCAAATTTGCTAGTGATGTCTTCCAAATGTCACTTTCAACAATTCGAATTTGATGGTAGCCACTCCTTAAGTCCAACTTACTAAAATACTTTGCATATTTCAATTGATCAAGTAAATCATCTATTCTAGGAAGTGGATAACGGCTCTTTATCGTAATCTTGTTCAATGCGTGGAAATCTACACACATGCGCCATGTTCCATCCTTCTTTGGCACCAACACAATAGGTGACCTGCATGGCAAAGTACTTGGTCAGATGATCCCTTTTTCGAACAACTCTTGAATTTGATTTTTGATTTCATCACTCTCCATCACTGACATCCTATACATACCAATATTAGGAAGAGGACAATCTTGCCGCAATTGTATTTCATGTTGGATTCACCTCTTGGGAGGTAACCCCTTTGGCTCTTGAAACATCTCATCATTTTGATTAACCACTTCAATCAAATCATATGTAAAATTTTGATCACAACCTTGAAATGCTTCATAATCAACATCATTCTTTGGTTTAATCATAATAAGAACAAAATTCTTGCTTGAATTCACTAGTCTTTTCATTTTCCCTACATTAACTAATGAAAGATTTAGTTTCTTGCGATGAGCTCTCATAATATACTCCACACCATTTTTGAACAAGTGGTACTTGTTTTCATGGTGATAGAAGATGGTTTTTCTATCATAGAGGTAAGGACTTCCAAAAACAATTCCTAAAAATGTCAAGCGGTACAACATCTAATTCAACTTCGTTAATGAAGTTTGTTCTGATTGAAAACCAAAGAATACACTTTCTTTTCACCTGTAAATTTGTGCTCTTGCATATCCAACCCAATGGATATGGTTTGTGATGAGGAATGGTTTCAAGATTAAATTTCTTGACTAAGTCTTCAGATATCAAATTGGCTTGAGACCCACTATCAAATAGTGTGTCAATTTTTGTATGTTTTGAAATAACACTCACATGAAATAATTCAATCCTTTTTTCCTCATTTGGAGTGCTAGTGTGACAATTTGACGAACTAGTGCTAGCAATGGATTATTTTTCCTTCATACCCATGGCTATAATTTTAGAGTCGGATCCCAAATCTTGTTGAGTGGTTGCAACTGTTTTTTGTTTTCCCTTAATGTTGTTGAATTTCTTGGTCCTCATCTCTGGATGAAGCTTCCAACAGTGGTCTTCATCATGACCCTATTTGGAACAATTTTTACATGTCATTTTCTCTCCTTCCTTTTTAATGGATGAATTTTTTTTTCCTTTTCCTTAGAAACCCTTTCCTTTCTCTCCATCCTTAAGTGGCTTATTTTTACCCTCTTCTGGAATATTTTTCCCTCTTGCCTCAAGGTGAGTGGCTTGCACACAAACCTCATCTAGATTAGTGGGATTGAACATAAGGATAGTATGCCTTAGGTAGCTATGTAAACCCCCTATATGCTTCAGCAATGTGTCTTGTGAATGCAAATAAACACCTAACATAAGAGGTCTTTTTCTAAATTCTTGGGTGTAATCTTGCACACTTTGACCTTTAAGTTGTCTAAATTTATCCCAATTCATGATGGATTTTTTCATATATGCTAGAGGGTAAAATTTTCTTTTAATTGCAGTAGTTAAATTAGACCAAGGGAGTGAGATATTACCATGTTTTTAATCTCATCTTGTGTTTTGGCTTCCCACCATAATAGTGTTGCACCCTCGAGTCTCAAGGAAGCTAGATGAATCTTTATATCATCATCTTGAAGATTTTAAAATCTGCAGTAGACCTCCAACTAACGAACCCAATTTTAATTCTTCCCAGCATTCACTTCACCATTATACATAGGCATCTCAAATTTAATATCAAGTTTTAATAAGGGTTTTTTTACCAATTCCTTTTGAGGTAGGTTTATGAGTATGAGTAAGGGTTGTAGTAGTGGAAGAGGATGAAGGTGAAGGTGAAGATGATGGTGAGGATTATGGTGGAGTATATGGTGGCTTATCACCATTTTCATTACCTCCTCCTCCTGGAGAACCCTCTCCTCTTAGAGGCCTGGAGATTTCACCCTACAACCTTGTGTTCCTCTCTTCATAGAGGACCTTCACCGTCTTTGTCATGTCAAAGAAAGCCTCCTCATCCTCTGACATGTTATCATTTCCTCCTTCATGAGACATGCTTATTGAATCTTCTACTAGAATTAGATGTGAATCTTGTGGTGGAGATTGTGGAAATTGTGCCCTCCTTCTCCTTGCTCCAACTAGAGAACCTACACCCACAAGCTTGCCTTATCCTCTCTTGAGCTTCAACCTTGTAAGAGTTTAAACACTTGCAAAACAATTAAATACTCCTTGCACAAGTAAACCTAGTGCTCTGATACCAACTTGATCTGAATGGTAATATTAGTGTTTGTTGTGCTAAGATCCAATTCAGAATATAAACAAAGTGCTTGAGAATTATGAAGTAAATTGCAAGTTTTTCATGAGTTTTTATGTGTTTTTATGTGAATTTATTAATCAAATTAACATAAACAAAACATTGAACAACAACATCTAATAGACATAAACATCACCATAAACATTAACACAACAGCACATGATGAAGGAGTTCACCCCACCTGGGCTACGTCTCCTTGGTCCAGCTTGCAATGGCTTGGCCCTCTTCTATTATGCTCAAAATTGTGATTACATATGTTTACAATGTTGAAACATCTTTGAAACATGTTCCATCAGCTCCAAAATGTCCAAAAATTCCTATGTAGCCTCCTTCTGCCTCAAATTTGGTCAAAAACTGACTTAGTTATGACTTCCCCAATTTTTTGCACTATTCGCTCCACATTTTCCCCAAAATTTGGCACCATCCTAAAAATCCACCCGAAATTCAGCTAACTGAGCGCCAACTTGCCCAAAATCGAGCGAAATTGTCAGTGCACCAATTTTCCCAATAACGCTTAGAAATTGGATTCCAAACCATATCATTATATGGTTAATAATATATATATATATATATATATATATATATATATATATATATATAAACATTGGTGATTTTCTGCTAACCGTCGGACTTGGCATTAACTGTGGACACATATGGCGATTGGCGGAGTTTTCATTTATGGTTATGGTTAAGGATCATTTGGGGGGGGGGAGGGGGCTCCTGCCCATGGTCCCACCTCCGGCGATGACCAGGGCTAGGGTTGAGCCCTGACCCCCACCCCAATATGCATTTCATATGTAAACAAAACAATATGAAAACCATAACATAGTAAGAACTACATGCATGGTGTAATGGTGAATACTTGTGCTTGGTACTTGGAGGTCGCGGGTTCGACCCCCACTGCTTCTGCTCATACTTGACCCAAAATTTTGTGGCCTTCCGTATTTCCATGTGGTGGCCTCCGGTTGGGCCACGTGGCAGCATGTGGTTGGCCATATGCCCAGCCAATCACAATGTCCCAAATCAAACCAATGTCATCATGCCACTTGGTACCACACAATTCGACGAGGAAAACCATTGACCAAGTCAACTTGCACATTCACCTTGCCACTTAGGCATTCCAGTCAGTTGTGCGGACTATTGAATGGGTTATCCTGCATATTTTTTTTTAAGTGCATGTTTGAAAAAGTGGACAGAATGTGTTTCTGGGAGCATACGATGTTGGCTTTCTGCGAAAAAAATTGCGTCAGATTCATAATGATGAGATCTACGCATTCATTTATGTTCCACACCATTCCGATAACTTTCATTTTTGAGCATCTGATCAAGGTGGCAGGGGCATTAGTAAGCCCAAAGGGTACCACCACAAACTCATAATTTGTGTATCTTGTCTAGAATGTAATATTATGGATATATTATTTCCTTGATGCATACTTGGTGATAACCTGACCTTAAATACATCTTGGAGAAAATTTCTGCTCCTCTCAACCAGTCAAATAAGTCATCAACCTATTGCAATGGGTATTGGTTCTCAATTGTCACTTTATTTAATTTCACGTAATCATTTCATATTCTGAGTGTACCATCCTTTTTAATCACAAATAGAACTAGAGCACCCCATGGAGACACACTTGACCATGTCTAGCCCTTATCCAGTATCTCTTTAAGCCATCATTTTAACTCAACTAATTTAGGAGCACTCATCCTGTATGATTCCTTTGATGTTGGTGTTGCTCTAGGAATAAACTCAATAGATAAATCTACCTCTCTATGAGGAGGTAATCAAGGAATTTTTTTGGAAACATTTCTTCAAATTGCTACAAAATAGGATATCTTTGCAACATGTCACTCTCCTCTTTCTCAATGTTGTTGTTGGAATTTTCATTGCTAAAAAATTGCAAAGCAAATAGAAGGAAACTTTTTCAATGACTGATTTTATCTTGCATGGCTATAGTAAATTTCATCAATGTGGGTTTTCACTTCCCTTGTAATATTCTCCTCTCTCCAAATTCATCCAAGCATTCAATTGCCTTGTCATAACAATCAACTTTTTCCATGTGTGCATATAGCCAACCATGCTTAGAAACATGCTATATGCACCCAAAGGAAACAAATTAAGGTTTATTTTTGTTGGCATACCATTAAGTTCAAATGCACATGATTTCACCCATTGGCTCACACTTCTTTTGGTTCATGTTGCTAATTGAATTAGCCATGATTCTGCATACAATTCTTTAGCTAGCTAGTATCTTTCCACAAGCTGAGGACTAATATAGTTGTAATTTTATCTAGGGTCAATCAAAATAGAGATATTTTTCTTGCAAATATTACCTTCCATCTTAATTATGGACACTTTTTTAAACACCATGTTAAACACACACATGGTGTATGAGAAAGATAAACACACATACAACAAGAAACTCAACACACAATGAAGGATAATCGTGCAGCTCTCTTATTTTTCCATTATACATGATGTACATTTATAGTACAATGGTGTGACTCTTGGTTTCACATTCCAAGGTCACTTGGACTCCATTGTGACTTTTCGCATTCCACACCTACCCATGGAGGATTAGGTGTTCCAACATTCCCCCCTTAATCCGAAGGGGTATGTGTGAGTCCAAGAAGAGAGTTGTAATACAAATCTGCAAAGTATACATGGCAGCACTTGGGCTGAATCAACTCTCTGAAATGTTGGCAAAAAGAGGTGGTTTAAGGATGACCACCAACACTGGAATGCAATAATTTTTGCATTTCCCGGAACTCTTCCAAAACTGGCAAGAAGCTGAAAGCTTCTACTAGAGGAATTGTCCCTCATAAAAAAGGGAGACCTTCAACCTAAAATAAGGGAGGTCTACAACCTGTGATGGTTTAAGGATTACCAACAACACTGTAATGCTTGAAGCATTTCCTGGAACTCAACCAAAGCTGGCAAGAAACTGAAGGCTTATGCTAGAGGAAGTGTTCCTCATATATTAAAGGGAGACCTTCAACCTCAAAGAAGGGAGGTCTACAACCTGCGATGGTTTAAGGCTGTCCACCAACCAAAGATGATGGTTTAAGGTTGTCCACCAACCAAAGGCATGCTCATGGGAATCCGTGTCTCTGGATACATCTCTGAATCTGGAATGACGAATTGTGGCTCAGGCTCACTTGAACTGCTGTGTCTCTGGCTACAACTCTGAACATGGAATGAGAGATCGTGGCTCAGGCTCGCTTGATCTGACGTCGAAGCTTGTACATGACCACCATTTTCCCCCATGTCAGGGACAAGGTGATATGATGGCGAAAACTCAACTGCAAGTTTGCTCAATATTCATGAACAAGTTCTAACATGTGTCGTAAACATCTTCTTGGCTACTGATGCCCATTGCCAAGAAGCGATCCATCCAAGATGAATCTTTGTTCTTGCAGGAGGCTTGTTTCTGAAGCATTTGTCTGAAGAATGGGTGTGCCGACCACAGTGCTTGTATGGATGAAGATCAAAACAGTGATCTTTCATATGGCCAACTCGATCACAGTGTTGGCATTTTACAATCTCTTGTTGTTGTGGAAGTGGAGCAGGATCTGTAACAGCTGCAGGTGAACTGTCATACATGAATCCGGCAATCTGAAATATGATGGGCTTGGTGTAGTCTAGAATATGAAAGGACACATCCTTTTCATATCCAAGACCAGTTATGTGCTTGTTGTGGACAAGCTCTTCCCAAGGTCTGATGATGGGCTTGGGAAGTGCAGATTGAACTGTTGCATCTGCATGTAAATCTACTCTTGTACAAAAAACTGAATGTGAATCGACTTCAACTTTACTGACTTGCTGCTGATGGGAGTCCTTCTCAATCTTCTAAACAGAAACAGGTTCAGAATGGTGACACTTTTGCTGAAGTTCATCTTGCTGAAGCTAAGATTCCAACTGCAAAAACTCAATCTTTTCATGTGCATCTTGCAAACAACTTTGAATGTTACAAAGAGCATCCTTGCTCATTTTTATCATATCATCAACATTTGAATGAATGAGGTTATTCAACAACTCTAATGCCTCATTTATTTTAGCCATTTTCAACAACTTAGGCTAAAAAAATGAAAAGGTGTCGGCTTCAACCGAAAATGCACCCGTTTACAATGTGATTCAACTTAATTTCAAGAAATACAAATGACTCAAGAGAACTTCCAACTATGGAATTCTCAAAGTACAAAATCTGCTCCTCAAATGATGGAGGACAATCAACAATTTTTCCAACAACTCAAATTCACTGATTGCAGCTATGAATGAAGCAATACAATTTCAGCTCAATACAATATTTCTGCAAATATGTGCAACAAAAAAACTTGTGCAAGAGGCCTTTAAGGAAGCTGATTTTTCTCTTCAAATAGCTGTTTTAAAAATGATGGCAAACTTGTCTTCACATCACCCTTCAAATCACTATGAAAATTTCACTTTTCACTATGTGTTTACCATTTCCTCATATGTCATTTCCATTTCTTCATTTGCTGTTCATTTCCTCTTCCTCTCTCTCTCTGATTTTTTTTTTTTCAATTAAAAAACAAATTAGGGAAAACAGAGGTAAAACTGAGGGAGGTGATTACTGGAGAAGGTATATCTGGAAAAAGGTATTACTGGGGAAGGTTTATCTGGGGAAAGCTATATCTAAATTTTTTTTTTTTTTTTAATTTTATATATATATATATATATATATATATATATATATATAGGGATTTAAAAAATGAGATGAGGGAAATTTAAATTTAAAAGGAGGGGGGAGGGAGATTAACTTAAAAAAACTGGGAATTAAAAAAAATCAAAAATTTTGAATGGGGGGGGGGACGGGCATTGGGAGAGAGGGTATCGGGTGTTGAGAGAGGGAGGGTGGGGAGAGTTCGATGTGAGGGGGAGGGTTTTGGGAAGGGTGCGATGGGGTAGAGGCGTAGGAACGCGCGTGGAGTGAGTTTGTGAGGTGAGGCGGGTGGAGAGATAAGGGGCCGTGGGTTCGATTGTGGGATGTGAGGGTGAGTAGGAGGGAGCTCGTAGGTTGAGTGCGGGGGCCGTGAGGGAGCGCGGGTCGATGAGGGAGAGGGGGCCATGTAGGGTTGGGGGGGTAGGAGCGTAGGGGAAGGGGAGGGTTGTTGTGTGAGGGGGAAGGGTCGTGTATGGTGAGGTTCGAGATGTTAGCGTGGGATGATGCCATGAGGAGAGTTTGCAGTGAGGTTTGGGATTCGAGGTGGGGTATGGGGGTTGAGTGTACACAGCGTTAGGGGGATTCAGTGTAAGGGGAATGAGCACTAAGTTGGGGAAAGCACGGAGTGTGTAAGGGTTGAGGGCGTAGTAAATTCAGAGCGAGGGCTAGTAGGGAGAGGGCCGAACCCTGTAGAGGCTGAGTTCAGTATTTTTTATTTATTTATTTATTTATTTTTATTTTTATTTTGTTATGTTTTTATTTTTATTTTATTTTTTAAATGTTAAAACAGCAAAGAGGAAAGCAAGAGAAATGAATTTTCAGAGACAGCTGAATTTTTCTGGAAATTATAGCAATAAAAAATCCAGTAGCAGAAAATGCAGAGATGATGAAATTTTCACTTAAAAACCCAGAAATTTGTAGAAGCTCGGAAATTTGCAGAAATTTTTCAATGAAAAACTCAGAAATTTTCCTATCAGAAACCCACTTTGAAACACTATTCTAGCAGCTCTTCAAAATGCAGAATTTAATAGGCAGAAATTGCAGGAAGAAATCAGAATGAAAACCTTCAGATGCGCAGTGTTGTGCTTCTTCAAAACCACTGCTACTCTTCTTCAAAACCACTTTCTGAATGCGGTAAAATGTCTGCTACAGAAACTCTCTAAATGCTACAAAAATGCCAAGAATTTTTGCAGATATGCACAGGCCATAAACACAAATGGCTCACTCAAGGTTGAGCTGGTTATGAACTTCTTAGCTCTGATACCATGTTAAACACACACATGGTTTATGAGAAAGATAAACACACACACAACAAGAAACTCAACACACAATGAAGGATAAGCGTGCAGCTCTCTTATTTTTCCATTATACTGATGTACATTTATAGTACAATGGTGTGACTCTTGGTATCACATTCCAAGGTCACTTGGACTCCATTGTGACTTTTCGCATTCCACACCTACCCATGGAGGATTAGGTGTTCCAACACACTTGGTGGTTTTCCTATTGTTTTTCCACAATTACATATATTTTGGGTAGCCTTTGCGCTATATCTCCCATAGTGAAAGCCTCTTGTGCATTATATATACATGGTCCTACATTTTTCTAATGTGGGAAATCCTTCTTGTGATGATTCTCTCCACATGCAAACATTGCAAGTGCTCCTTGGTCCCAAATCCATGTTGCACTCCCACATGTTGATGTGCATGTCTTTTTTCAAATGAATTAATTTTTTTTTTGTGATTGAATTACATTGGTTGTGTTCTTACTTTATTTCTTTTTTTGATATTTTCTTGTGCCATTTAGTTTTGTCTTTAATGTCTCTCTTTGCTTTCCAATCACCCTTTTAACTCTAGCATGAATTTTGATTGTTGATAGTAGCGTTTCAAATTTTTAATGATATCATCTAATGTTTAAGGTTCATAAAACTCAATTTTATCTCTGAATGATAGGGGAAGTCGAGTGATGAACCTTTGAAATTTTTCCTTCTTGTCTTTAAGATATGGTTCGTATCTTAACAATTCCAGAAACTTGGTGATGTATTCTTCGTATGATATTTGTCCCATTCTGAGCTCATAAAATTCTTTTTATTTGCTATCATAGTATCTTTCTAATAAATATTTATTCCTGAAGAGCCTTTCAAATTCACTCCAAGTTAACTCCTCTTTAGTTATGACTTTGACATTCTTAAAATATTCCTAGCATATGTTTGTTATTCCCTTCAAAATATAGGGGTCTACCTTTACTTTCATGTTCTCAGAGTAGATATATTCTAAATAAATTCTTCATCCCCATCAATCATGCTTTTGCATATTTATATTTCTTCATCTCTCCATCAAATGTGGGTGGTTTTGCCTTCTTAAATTCCTTTGAAAAATAGTCCCTTTCTCTCTTTCTCTGATGATGATGATGATGATGATGCCTCCTACTATTATAATTAGAATTTCTACCATAGTGATGCCCATAAGTGCTAGTTATTCTCTCTGGGATACTCAATGGTGTATTTCCTCTCACAATGTCTTCACTTTCCCATTTTTTCCTCTTCCTGGACCTGTTACCATCTGCCCCATTTGCTCTCTCTTCTGGTTCTAAAGGGCTCTGCTTGTCTCTATGACATGACCCCAACTCATATTTCCTCTATCTTTGTAAGACCAAAAGGCTTTGCAGTATGACTACATTTACCTCAGCTTTCATTTCTCGAGCCCTTGCCGAGTTTTCATTATCTTCCTTACATCTCTTAATCTCAGTTCTTAGGCTCCTCAAGGTATCCATCCAATCAGGAGAATTTTCTCCTCCATTTTTCTCCATTGAAGCTTCTTCATGCCCATGATGAGACCTTTCATAACTGTATTGAACCATCTTGCCACTCATTCATTTGTTTCTCACTGTCCTTTGCTACTTTTGATGTGCTACCATTCAAACACCATTACTAGATACATTATGCTATAAATAAATGACAAAAATCATACCCTTGAACTTTCTTTTGTGGAGTTTCTATTGTATGCTAGCTAAAGAAAATAATTCATGTTAGTACTTCAATATCAATCAAACATCAAGTCATTATAATTACTACATATGTATGCATAGTAAAAAAATATATATCGATCAACACAAATTTTTAGCTCACTCAATAATCAATCACACACACATACACATATAGCCACATCTCCTTTTGAATTTATTGTACTCTTCTAAGGTGTTATTAGTATCCAAAGGTCTAGTATTGAACCTTTTCCCCACCACTTGTAAACACGCCTCCCTTACCCTTGGGAGTATGTTCACTATGATAATCCAACTTCCCTGTTATAGTTAGAGAAATGGGGTATTTTTTTTTACTTTCTTCCAAGTTTCCAAAACTCAATTTCAATGTCATTATTGTATTCGTATCAGTGAGACTTCTCGTGATATAAATTTTGTCCAATTTGGGCTTCAAAGATGCACAAACTTCAAAAACAGTGTTAAAAAAACTTCAAAGATCTTGACCAACTATCATGTCTCAAACTGTGAACTTGCACATTTGTTTGATATAAAATGTAAGTTCCCATGAAAGTGACTTGAAATAGATATGCCTTGTTAAATTTTAAGATTCGAGCAACATCAATGGTATGGAAATGTTTGTTCAAAAGCTTCCAACACGCAGAACATTCGAGAGCTTTGAGATTATCTTTATAGAAACGTTTGGAAGCAGAATAGCATGGGCAGAGCTCATATCTTGAATCATGTTCTGCGGCCTTATTATTATCACATTCTTTATCGTATTCTTTCTCTAAGGCTTCTTCATTGACATCCGTTCAAATCCCAAAGATAAATCCTAGTATTGAACGAGTAAACATGGCATACACATTATCGTCATTCATTACTATTTTCTCCTCTTGGCCACACCGCTCCTGAACAGCGTCGTAGGATTCTTCGAAATTTTGTTTGATGGTATCCAAAATAATGTAGGGATGAGAAAATCCCTTGCACCGCCTTTCCATAATGTAAGTCATGGCTCCCTGCGGAGTTCTGCAATGCTGCAATATTTCATCAATACGCTCATCTAACAGTTTTTTTATTATTCCAAGGTTAGATATGCCATCTGCATGGTTATTCTGTACATGAGGCACATGAAGAACATGTTTGAGATAATGCCTTCATTATTGTGCTTACTTAGTTTGGATTGGGTTGTTGAGGAAGTTGAGAGATTCTTTCAACTTCTCTCTCTAAGATTAGCATAAGTTCAACTATATATATATTTGATGTATCTCTGATTATTGGAATATAGAAATTAATTATTTGTGTGTGTGAATCCTGTGCGTTTCTACTCTCTCATAATTTCTAACATGGTATCAGAGCGACCTGGAGAGACTTCAGATCTGCATTGTTTGAGCAATGGTTTATTCTAGGTAACGGCAGTTTCTTCCCAAAAGAGAAATTGCAGCAGCCTCGCGTTCATATGATATCCATTGCAATAGCCGTGCGTCATAGCTGAAGAGCGGCATTCAGAATAGTTGATATCCATTGCAGCAGCCTCGCGTCATGGCATGAAGAGCACCATCAAATCTCTGATATTTTCAAGCAGCATTAATGTATAAAATCCCCTGTGTTGTGATAGGACGGCATCAGCGTCAGCGTTGTGATAGGACGGCGTCAGCCATTGTGATGACCCAATTTTAAGACCTTTCTTCCGATTCACATTCAGAACATACGCTTAGCTGACGTGGAATCAATCAATCACTCGAGCTGGTGTTTTCCAGATTGGTTTGCCTCAAACAAATTTACATTTTTATTCAGTTTAATTGCAACCTGTTTTAGATTTGCAGAGTTTGAAAATCAATTTTTTTTTCCTTTTTAACATGGAGCAGCCTATTGTATTAGAAAAGTTTAATGGCTTTAATTTCTACACTTGGAAGGTAAAAGTTCAGTTGCAAATGATGAGTAGAAATTTATGGAATATTGTAGAGGGTTCAGAAATAGCACCTACAGATGCTCAACAGTTAATTACATGGGAAAAAAGAGAGGAAAGAGCCAAGTCTATCCTTGGACTATCACTTGCAGATTCCCAACTACATCTTATTGACTTAAAGAAGTCTTCTGCAGCAATATGGGAAGAAATGAATAAGGTATTTGGGGCAAAAGCTGTTAATGCAAAATTTTTCTTAAAGTTACAATTGTTTAAACTCCAAATGGAGAGTGAGACATCATTGTCAACACACATAAATGAGTTAAGAGCTTTGATGAGAAAGTTGTCAGAAATTAATTCTAAAGTAGATGATGATGATGCAAAGGCAATCTTATTAAATAGTTTGTCTTCAAAATATGATAATGTCATATTTACTCTAAGTCAAATGCCACATCAATCACTTGATGAAATTATAGCAGCTCTTATGGCAGAAGAAAAGAGGACAGGTGGCCCAGAGGCTAGTTCACATAATGAACTTGCACTATATTCCAAAGGAAGGGTGAATAAAAGTAAGACTGAATGTTTCTATTGTCATAAATATGGACATACAGCATTCAATTGCAAAATTTGGGCTCGAGATCTTTTAAATGGACAATTGAAAAAATCAGCCTATGCAACATTTTCAGACGATTCACCCGATGCAATATTTGCAGATTCTTCAAGTGAGGATGAACCTCATGATCCATCTCTTAAACTTTTCTAAAGCATGTTTTGTGATTTGCAAGTGTGTGGAATATAGTGTGGAGTTTAAGTCTTATATTTATTGCTATGAGAGTTGTGTAGGAGAGAACCAATTATTGAAAAAATTAGCATTATTTAAATTAGTCATTCTCTACGTTCTACAGGGACGAGAGAACAATTGGCTAATTTGATTGTGTGGGTTTGTTATATGCTGATATTGTTGTGCTACGGGCCAAGAGCATCAGTTACAGGTTACAGGTATCAGTGTGAAGCAGGTCAAGTTGTTATATTAGCTCTTGAACACATTCAGTATTCAGACCATTTGCCTAGCCACTGATGGATAGTCGAAAGCGAAATATCTGACAGATGGTGATTGGTCCATAGGATGGTTCATCACTTGTCAGCTCTTATCGCGGAAGCCCCGATGAGCCGAGTTGTCAATACTGTTGATCTTGCAAAGTTCATTATTGTTGGTGAGAAACAAATGTATTTTAAATGGGTTGAATGGTAGCTCGAAAATGGAGGAGAAAAGAGCGTTTTCTATGAGATCTCAAAGTGGGTACAAATGTTAATGAAGACCAGGGCAGACAAATGTTTGTATTAAATTAGTGTGTTCTCCATTTCTGTAATGTAGGCATTAAGGGGGGGTGTTTGAGATAATGCCTTCATTATTGTGCTTACTTAGTTTGGATTGGGTTGTTGAGGAAGTTGAGAGATTCTCTCAACTTCTCTCTCTAAGATTAGCATTAGTTCAACTATATATATATTTGATGTATCTCTGATTATTTGAATATAGAAATTAATTATTTGTGTGTGTGAATCCTGTGCGTTTCTTCTCTCTCATAATTTCTAACAGAACACTATCAAGGGGAGTCGGAACCATATCCTCATCGTCCAGTGTTAGCATTAGTTCACCTAGTTTTGCAAACCATGCAATTACTCATATTTTAGGCATTGTTGGTGTTAGCAGCTCAAACTCCAAACGTCCTTCTTTGAATGTCAATCCCACAAAATCATCAAGAGTATTTGTTTTCTCTCCAATAAGGAAAACACCTTGTAATATTACCCCATCTGAAAATTGGATTCGAATTACAGTGGCTTTATATCTCTTCTGTTCAGATTTTGCATGTTTTTCTTTGAAATATTTTGAAATCAAAAGTTGTGAATCTTCAATCTTTTTCTTCCTTGATTCATCTTTTATTCAGATTTTGCATGTTTTTCTTTGAAATATTTTGAAATCAAAAGTTGTGAATCTTCAATCTTTTTCTTCCTTGATTCATCTTTTCTTCACGCTTATGCAACTGTCAGTCAATTTTTTTTGGTGTCATAGAAGCATTTTTTTTTTACAATGTAATGAAGCCTATGACGATGACGATGATATGGGACTGAGAACGTGAGGTTCCAAAAGAGAAATAACACAAGTAATGGAACTCAATCCCTCTATGGAAGACATTTCCATAACACCCCACACAACGCACATAAATCAATGAATCTTCATCATACCCACCAGAAGTTTCAATGCATACATAGAGTTTGAATGCACATCAACAATATAGCTCACAGCACAGAGAATCGCACGGAGACTCGACGCATAGTCATCAAACAATACACAATATTTTCAAAAACTCACAGAGATGCACAAACTTCAAAAATAGTCTTAAAAATACTCACAGAGATGCTCCCAATCAATGTATCAGTTACAATGCGACGGGAATAAACTAAAGAGGAAAAGAATCGTTGATTAGAATGGCACGCAGAGTAATGAAACAGTCTACCTGGCGAGCGCCTAGGCAAAGCAGAAAAGTGTTATGTCTATAATTGACAGGTTGAGCATATAAATTAATGGCATACAAGTTATGGAAAGGATGCAGGGCTAACAAGCTCTGAAAATACTCGAGCATGGCTTGCACTCTAATACCACATTTGGACACAGCAACCAAAATTGAATGATAAGCATGAATATATTTATTAATAATTTAATATCAAATATATATATATATAAATACATTGTTGGATTCATTTTACAAGTTTTTTTTGGATTTCTTATAACTATTCACATTCCACAGAGAATTAGGTGTCCAACAATAACAAATATTATAAATTGTATTCATTTTCATTATTTTCAAAATGAAACAGTACATTTTGTCTTTAAAACAAAGGTGTACTTGAGTTTTTTTTTCCTATCATGTTCCATGTATCTCAAGTTATACATATTTAATAACTCAAATTATTCAAATATAACAACTCAAATTATGGCAGAACTCTATGTATTTAATATCCAAATAGCAAAAATAGAATACTCCCATCATAAGACATTTTCATTTTGCTATTCTTTATTTTTGCCTTAATATTTTATGTGTAATGATTGGTGAAAGAAGGCTCTCATTTATCATAATCCTACATTTCTCTATTTAACAAGATGACAATTTGTAGCAACCTTGTGGATCTATAGTGTAGAGCAACAGGAAAATATCTATAAAAAAATAAAAATAAAAAATAAAAAATAAAAAAATAGGAATAGAAGAGAGCCTAGTCAGACTGTAAATGGAATTAAACCAATATTTTCTAGGTAAATCAAAAGTGAAATAAAGACCAATGCCAATAGGGTACTTGTTCATCATTACATTTATGGAGTGTTAGGTCATTCACCAAGGTTTTAATTTGTATGTTGTAGTCCCCACCTCGATGCCATCAGTTTTAAACGGAAATCACAACATGTTGATTTTATTTTTATTTTTAGGTGGAAGATGATCCACCACTGAGGTTAAGGTTTATTATGTTAAGCCATCCATAATGGTTCCATTCTAGTTGTGGTCTACCTTAATGTAAGGAATAGGTTTCAATGGAAATATAGTTGGTGAAATTCATTCACTGATTCAGATTTCAATGGTGAAATCGACAGAGTGAAATAAAAGTGAACCATCAACCAGGATTCCATTAGCAGCATTGTTTGGCGTACTAGGATGACGAGTTTTGAAGGGATGAGGCCGTGTTTCAGTCCCAAGATTTAGTTTCTTAGGGTTTATTTTAACCAAAAATATGAAATATATATGAATGAATAAATGAGGTGAGAGAGAAGAGTCAGAGCACCAATCATGATTTGGAATTCTTGTCGCGGATAAACTTGTAGCTAAAAAATGGTTGACAAACATTGCCTTGAATCTGCAGGACCTATGAAGTGCACTTGAGTTCGTTGTCAAACTAGAAAATGAATCTCGAGTCAGGCTTCGCTTGGACGTTCAAGTGAAGTTGAAGACCCACTTTCAAATCTCTGGCCAAGTTTTTCCCAATAGACACCTAGCCGTTATGGAACATGACCATCCTCTCGTAGGATCCCTCTAAGTCCAAAGAAACCAAGAATCTACCAGGCACATTTCCCAAGTTCATACCATAGTTCAAACCCTCAAAACCTGTGTAAATTGTAATCTCAAGTTGCAAATTCGAAACCCTGAGAAAAAAAATTTAGAAAGTTTCACCATCTCAGAATGCTCTAGTTGAAATCTCGCCACTAAGTTTTTTGACATCATGGGAAAGAGAATCAACATAAATGAGAGGAATTGCAGCTATCTAAACTAGGAATTTATTAAATTTAAAAACAAGGAAATATTAAAGAATGAATGCCTTCTCTAGTGGGTTTGGAAGCCACCGGGAATATCAATGCCAAACCTACCGCTAGAACATTCAAGAATGGGCACGGATCCATTTGTACCAAAATTAATAATTTCACGGTGTCATCAGATCGAATCATTTTAAACACACATGGTCTCAAGGCTTCGTGGAATTGACTCTCACTAAGATCTATAAGTATTTTTCCCCACAAATAATGATATATATATGCCATAATAGTTTTCCAAGCCAAACTGAGTGACCAGAGAGTTTGTTGTCACACAAGCTTGAGGAGAAGTGTAACAGCCCCTTGTTGATTTTCCATGTAAAAAAAAGAAAAGACCAAGTTCATGGGACACATATTCCAAGTTGAATGTTGGGAAAAGAATCCTAGTGGGTGTCACTTTCGGTTTATTTATGGCTAAGGAAATTGGAAAAAGAAAAGTGGAAATAATTGGCATTTTATTTATGAAAATAAAAGAAAATAGGAGAAAAGGGAGATGAAGGGTCACATATTTGCATGAAAATGAAATTGAAGGAAAATGAATAAAATAGAGGCCTCAATGATAAAAAGGCTTCTAAGGATCAGTTTACAGAATTTTTCCAGTTCAGTCTTTGATCTTCTCATTCATTCTTTCATTCTCCCATACTCTTGCACACTTAGAGTATTCTTGGAGCACTTTGGCACATTAGATTTGGAGAAAGAAGGCAAAGGAAAGTTGTAAAGCGCAAAGGAACAGGTCAGTCAGCAGCTACAACTAGATTTATTTGCAGGTATCAAGTTGCATGTTTGATTTCCTTGTTGTTTTGTGGATGCATGGTATATGCATGTGATTTTTTGGTTATGTGTTGTCATTGGCATGGAGGATTTCTTAGATTGACAGTGGTTTTCGCCTTGCCTTGTCATTTCCTCAATAGCCATGGTGTTGTGGTTTTCCACTTGATTACTTTTCTAATTGGTGTTCATGATTCCTTATGGTTGTGGGTTGGAAAAAACACTCTGGAAGCCCTGGAACAAGTTGGGTTGAGTTATTATTCTTGGAGCTTAGGTTTGAATAAACTCTTTGGAGCCCTTGGTGGGTTGAGTTACTAGTCCCTAGAGATAGGTTAAACAATTTCTCTAGAGCCTTTGAAGGTTGTGGATTGAGTTACTAGTTCATGCAGCCTTGGAAAGCTTGGGTGGAGACTAATTTGGTTTGTATTAGTGATATCTGACTGTGAGGTGGAATCACTAGTTGAGGTTTGAGGTGGTTTGGCCTCTAGAAGACCTAGTTTGGTTTTTTTTTTTACTCTATGAGATCCCACATTCATTCTTGGAATATGGTGCGGGGATGATTGGATGAAAGAGAGATTTGGTTCAGCCCAATCTATAGTCGAGTGGTACATGGAAGTCCTTGACTTGGTTGGAATTTTCTATTGTGATCTATGAGTATATGTATGGATTATGATGGTGATATTATGGTTGAGTTTCCATGGTTTATATGTTGGTTACTTGTTGGTTCACATGTTGGTTATTTGTTGGTTCTATGTTGGTTATATGATGTATATTGTGTATGGATCTTGACATGTTTGATGAATATATGAATGGTTGATGGATACATGGACTAAAAATCGTTATTTCAGCTATCTAGAGAGGGTTTAGAACCTTCTTGGTGATTCTCAGGTGAAGATTATATTTTATGATTAGATATGCATTAATAACCTGTAGATTACATGTTTTCCATGTGTTTGATGAAATTTCTGTTAAGTATTAAGCATATCTAGGTCAAGATCTTGTTTAAGTTTGAATGTTTGGCATTGTCTTCATGTAACTTATGCTTCTGGAAATTTTTAGGAAATTATGGGTTGTGGTCTAGAGGTTGGCCTAAAAAAGTGGCACTAATCCCAAGACCGCGTGCTCTAAACTGAATATTTTAGGTCACAATCACTGGCAACAAGACTTATGAGTGAGGTTGGATGCTCACAACCACATGCATGCCTTGTTGTGGGTGTGGTTGGTTAATGAAAAGGAGCCTCAACTCAGGATTTGGTCACCTGGGGTTATTTTTTGGCCCCTGAGTGTCCTGTAGCCTTGAGGGATGTTGTGATTTGTCAATTTATGGTCAGTTGTAGGCCCCACTTCCTTAACTGGATCTGGGAGGCTGAATCATATAATAATGACTCTTCTTTTCATGTTTATCCTGTTAGGCTGGTAAAATCGGGTAAATGTGGGAGGGGTGGTTACAAGGTGGTATCAGATCCAAGTTGCAGCACTGGATGTAAGGGTAGATGTGGATACATGTCTTATTGTCTATGTTTTTTTCATGCATGCATAGTAGTTCATACATACGTCATGGTGGTCATTATGCAGTTTGTATCATCACGATCTTGTTGGCATGTTATGATTTTGATATGTTGGATGAGATGGATCGAGAGATGCAGATCATCGAAGCGAGGTTGCAACACTGGACCTTGGGGTAAGAACAGACCGCCATATAGGTTTGTATGTTGGGCATGCAGGTATGTTGGTTAATGTTTGTTATATGCATTATGGTTATATACATGTTTGTCATTCTATTGTTGTCACATGCAAGATAGATTTTAGTCGATCAATGTGATCATACGCACTTGCGTCAGATAGTCATGAATGATAGTAACTTGTTTTATATGCATTGTGATCATATGCATGATGATTATGGTCATTGCAGTTAATATATTTGATGTTATATGTATCATGCTAATCTAGATTGGCATGTGCAGATGGTTATGGTTATGATATTCAGGTATGAGTTGATATACTTGTGATATTTCCGTACTAATCTGGACTGACTTATGCAAATGTGATAGTCACCCTTAATATACATTGAGGTATGAGTTTTATTATGTTGTTTATTTGGTTTATCTAAAATGGTATGTTTACAAGTTGTTTGAATGTTTGATTAATTGCATTATATGATTATGTGTCTATAATTTTGCATGAAATAATGATCATATTTTAATACAGTTGTACTAACACATTATGTATTAAGACATTTGATATGCACTTGAGTGTAATTAGGTGCTAGTTGTAGTATTATGACTGTAGAAATTATACAAACAATATGTATAGCAATGGATTCAATCCGGTCATGTAATATACTAAAACAAGATAATGAATCCTTCTACAATATTTTCAGAAAATAAATACGATCGCACAATCACACCAAGTAAGAGAAAGAAGCAAATAAATCGCACAACATGGGTATTTTTCCTAGGGAAATATTGCTGCTCAAAACCCCTCTATCTTTATTGTATAATCAACCAAGTAATCATGAAACAATACAATGCACTCTTCTCACAAGATCCTTTTGCACTCTACCAAATGTCTCACACTAATTCGGACAAAATCGACCAACACTTAGCCAATTTCTTGCCTGTGCTCAGCTTCCTTGCTTGCGCAATTCTAAGAGAATTAAATCCCTATTTTTTTGAATTTCAACCTTCCAAAACTACGCAATAAATCATGGGCCTCCAAATGGTTTTTTTGATTGTGCTAAGCAATCCGTTAATAATACAACTGATAGTTAGCATCCCTTTAACCTTTGTCTCAACTAGGTCTTCATCACAACTAACATGCGTGCAGCTATTAATAGTAAATCATCAGTCACTTGACATATCACTGCATATGAATTAAATCTTATTTAATTCACTTGATCTCTCACTAGTGCAACAATCAGTTACAACAGTTAGATTAGCTTTAACTCACTTAATTGAGTTAACTGATTTCTTGTGCATTAAAATAATACACTAACTGCAACTTGGACTCTAACAAAAATAGAATCACTCTACATGCCTCACCAACCACCCTCAACTCAGATTTCATGAGCTAACTGAATTTATCACACTCAGTTAGCTATTACAAGTGATTATGAGATAAGATTACAATTTATTGTCCAGCTTAATTAAGGGAAAATTCAATTAGACACACATTTCTTGTTGACTTTTCAACACTCCCTCTTAACAAGAAAGGGATTATCAGCTACCCCGATCCTGCCTCTGTGGTATTCTAATTTTCTCTTGGTGAGCGCCTTCGTCAGAATATCTACATCATGATCCTCCGTGGGAATGTACTGAAGTAACATAATGTGTCTCTGAACACACTCTCTAAGATGGTGGTACCAGATGTCAATATTTTTGGACTTGTCATGGAATACTGGATTAACCGAGAGTTTTATGCAACTCTGGTTATCACAATGTATCACCGTAGGATCCATCTGATGACCAAAAATGGCCCACATGCCACCCGACCGGCTGCCATGTACCGCCCACGAAACCGAGAGCAACCACCGTTTTGGCTGTACCAAGAAACTGTTGTCAATCCTATGTTGAAGATCCCTCTTGATGTTCTCTTCATGTCTGATGAACTGCCTACCCAATCTGCATCGATGAAGCCTTGAATCTTCACTCCCTCTGTCCCTCTGTACCATAATCCATACTCTGTAGTGCCCTTGAGATATCTCAAGATATGCTTCCCCACCTTCCAAAAGAGCTTGGTCGACTTAACCATAGCTTGACTAAGCTAGTTAACTACGTAGAATATGTCTGGTATTTTGTTCACCAAGTACATGTGTGAACCCACAAGCTGCCTATAAATAGTAGCATCCACTACCTGACCTGAAGTAGCATCCTCTTTCCTCCAGTTTCCTTCAAGAGGAGTCTCCATGGGTTTACAGCTCTCCATGTGGAACTTCCTCAGAATCTCTTTGGCATACTTGCCTTGAGAAAAAAATAGCTCCCCATCCCTCTTCCATGTCTCCAAACCAAGGAAATAGTGAAGGATTCCCATGTCAAACTCTCTTGAAAGATCCTCTTTTCAATAATTTATGAGTTTCTCATCACCTTTCAGAATAAGATCATATACATAAAGTACAATAATCAGAAGCTTACCATCAACCACAATCTGGTACAGGTTTTCATCCGCTTCACTCTTCATGAAGCCCAACCCGGTGAAATAGCTGTCAATCCTAGTGTACCATGCATGAGGTGCTTGCTTCAGCCCATACAGTGCTCTCTTGAGTCTGCACACATGTGACTCCCTGTCAAAGGTCTCAAAATCTTCTGGTTGCTCAATGTACACTTCTTCCTCAATAACTCCAATGAGAAATGCAGTCTTCACATCCATCTGATGTATCTGCCACCCCATCTTTGTTGAGAGTGCAAGGATAGATCTAATCGATGAGTATCATGCAACTGGTGCAAAATTCTCCTCATAGTTGATCTGATCATGGGTCGAGTACTACTCTAACCATCGTTTACAATGTAAAGATAATTTAATTGAATATGGCTTATGCAGGTTTAAATGATCATGTTAGTCCATCGATTATATTTCAAAAACACATAAACATAAGTAAATGAACTTAACGTATCAAGAAGCACATGCACGTAAGTAAAATAGAGACAACCAATTGGTAATGGAGTTCACCCCTCCATCTCTCTGGTGCTACATCTCCGGATCTGCTTCAATTCGAATGCAGATATTATATATTCCTTCTTCAAAGTAAGCTCTCCATGCTTTCTTACATTCAAGCCCTATAGCTGAGCATTAGCTAAGCACTATTTATCTCAATAGCTAAGCATTCTCTCCTTTCTTCCCCCTTCTCATGGCTCACATAAGGAATATATATAGTTTTCCCTCACCCACTCTCCAACAAAGAGCATTATTTACAAGACCCACAATTGTAGGACCTAATTACAAGGAAGGAAAAACAAGATCCATGAAAGTAGGATCTCAACTATCTTAGGCTCATAATTAGGAAAAGTCTCAAAACCAACTAAAGACTCTTCAACCATGCCCTTGATTCTCTCAACCTACAATTAAGAAAAATAGAGAATTGGTGTGAGGTGGTTTCTATCATGGATTTGTATTATGTTTGAGATCCCTTTGCTGCCATGTTGGCGGGATACTCATTGTCACATGTATGTTTGTTTGAGATCCCTTTGTTGACATGATGGCAAGATACTCATATTCATTATGTGTGAGTTATTTTCATACTGATAGGAGTCCCTTTTGTGAATGAGCTTTCCTGTAGTGGAACATCTCGCGGAGAGGTCCAGCTACTCCTCCGTGAGGGAATTTTTTTTGTATGACAGAGAAAGTACCATCCATGTACATCATCACTCTTTCCAGCACTTAATACAGCAGCCTACACCATCTTGACACCGAGGCCTAGAGACGTAGTCCCTCCTGGACGAACTCCGTTGTCAATCTCTTATGTTGCTAATGCTTGTTATGTTCCTCTTCGTTACAGCATGCAGATATGTTCTTTTATTTTCATTAATTCTTTGATGCAATTCTAACACATTAGCTAAAGTAAAAGTTCTTGGTTTAAAGGGTAGCGAAATTTACCAGGATCAAGTCGTTTCAGAGTGGTCTTCTTGCTAATTTGGATTGCAGGTGTGAACCATTGAATGTTCGCTAAGTTGAGCAATGGAGGATATCAAATACATGCACGAGACCATGCTTAGGGTGTCCGAGAAAGAAGACATGTGGTAAGAAGATTATGAAAAACAAGCAGCAAAGAATGATGCGTTGAAAACACTCCTACGGGCATTAGGGGAATTTTGAGGTCTAAAATGGGCCTCCTAAGGAAATAATAAAATAAGATTTGATTACATCGTCAAATTATAGAGGGAAAAAGAAAAAACTACTTTTTCAACTCATATTTTCAACTTATCTCCCAAAGTGTTTACTCAAATTTCGAGCAGGAGTACTTGTTGGATGATTAATTCGTCATCCAAGGATTACCCATGTTGCATACTTTTGATGGGTCCCACTACATGAAAAATGAGAAATACATGAAAAATGTTATTGCAATCACCTTTTTGATGTATTTCTCATTTTTCGTGTAGCAGGGTCCATCGAAAGTATGGAACATGGGTACTCCTTGGATGAGGAATTAAATTTTGCATCCAATGAGTACTCCCGCTCGAAATTTGAGTTAAAACTTTGGGATATAAGTAGAAAATACGAGTTAAAAAAATAGTTTTATTATTTTATTATTTTTTAATATTTTTACCCTTTTAATTAAAAAATGGTGAATCATCCCCCATGGTTGACTTCATCATCTTGAATCCTATTTGTTCTTAAAAATTTTGTTTTTGTTGTATATTTTTCTTAGGAGGCCCATTTTAGACCTCAAAATTCCCCTAATGGGGAGAAGGAGAAAGAGCAGTGAATGTAGCTTCAATTGCAAGCCACGACAGAGGCATTGGAAGAATTGAAGCGCCACGATGAAAGTCTTCAAGAAAATCATGAGGCATTGAAGGCACTCCTACAGGAAGAGAAGGAGGAGAAGCAGCGATTGCAACTCAGCTACAAGTCGTGACAAATGCCTTGGAGGAAGTGAAGCACAACAAAGGCTCAGGGAACCCCTCTTCACATGTTTAAAAATCGACAGTTGAGGTAAATAGTGTTGATTCCTCTTCAGTTTCTTCACATGATATCATGATCCCCATTACAGGAACCAGCATGAGACTCCTTACCAAGATGGGGTACCAAGGAGGAGGACTTGGCATTCATGGCCAGGGTATAACTCAACCACTAGAGGTTGTGCAAAGACCTCGCTACATAGGTTTGGGATACACTGAAGGAGGATGTTCGTAGGACATCAAAGAAAAACAGACATTGTTATACTCACCAGGGAAGAGGATTGATGGGAACACTTCACCATCATCCCATGGAAGTACACGTTGTAGTTAAAGAGTTGAGGCAAGCTCTCATCACCATGATCACACCAGAGACCACCAGGAAAGATATAAAAAGTCTCACTATTCCAGAGTTAATTTTGATTATAAGAATGTTGTTAATCATGAACGAAAATCATGGCATAGAAAAAAATTTCATTTTGTGGTTTACATAACCATGTTATTTCTAAGTGTTGGAAAAGAATGGTAGCATAAAGGAGGATGAGGCATAAGAATCCTTCTCCACAGCAAAAAAAGAAACTGGTTAAGTATGTCTCGAGGAAGAAGACCTTTTGAAGCCAGTGCAACCAAAATGTCCATCAAAGAGCCACATGTTGGAGGCTCCATCCATAGCAGCACCTTAAGGAGGAAGCATCGATGCATGAATCAGTTGAAATCGTTGTGACAAGCAAATGTGCCACAAGGAGATGATCCATTCACTTTGATAAGTGAGAGATGGTTTTTCTAGATGTGGTAGTGTGTCAGGGCCATGTTTGTAAATCATGTGTTTCATTTTTAATTGTAAAAGGGATGATTTGTTTTTCCATTGCTTTTTCAGCAACAATGATATTTGGCCTTGTTTTATAAGTCGTGTGATGCATTTCTTTTATGTAAAAGTGATGATTTGTTTGCCATCACTTCGAAATGTGACAATGATGTTGGTCTTGTAAATGATAGCTGGGGTGTGATTTCCATTTTTATGTAAGCTTGACCACCGAGTACATGTATAAACTCGTGGAAGGTATGGAAATTTTTGGGTCATAGTTAGTCATATTTGAGCATGTAATTTGCAAGATATTGTACTATAGGTTTGCAGAAGATGCATGTGTTGGTTCATCGCTTATGGCTCTGAAGGACAAAGGTGAAGGAGACGGAAGGGTGACCTTTCAGGACACTTGTGGTGCAAGCATAGTACACAGCAGTTGCATATTATTGTTGATGCTTTTAGAGGACCAAAAGCTCCTCAATGGGGAGGATTGATCCAACTGGCTCTAGAGACACACACAGGACAAAGAGGGCTTATAGAAGCTCAAAAATAAAAGTGATCGGAATGTTTTTGAACCAAGACCACAGTGTAGATCTCGTTGTATTGATCACAACGATGTGAATGGTTCGTCAAACCTAGCCCGTATGCGAAAGTTAGAGATGGTCAAGGTTTTGGGTTGACTTGGATGACTGGGCAGGTTAAGAAAGGCACAATTTCGACCTTTTCTGGCCACTGGATTCTAGCCAGCTCCGGTTGGATTCCAGGAAAAAATTTGGCCTCTTTAAAATCACTCCTATGGTCATTTTCGAAATTTTTAAAAATGGCTAGTAGTTTTATTCAAAACAAACAAAAAAAAAGGGTGGCGAGCCACCAACCCCGCCACCCCACCCACATTATATAACATATTATAACAAAATTGATATTTCGGTCGGCAATTCGTGACCCCTGTTAGGCCCACGGAACCACACAACATCAACCATATTAAATATGGTCCAACAGGACGTGACCCCCGCGGACCACTCCACATATATATAATATATGTTATATTAACCACCGATGTGAGTTAGTTGGGCGGGCCGCACAATGCGGACCTGACCCATACCACAGTTAAAAAAAATGTTGTTATATATGTTAAAACCAATGCCTGATGCGGGAGGGGGCGGGGTTTGACCGTTCGGCCCCCTCCCCACAAATCTGGATCTCAGCCAGTGCACCAATGGCGTTCCTTGGTTTATTCCACCCGCGAAAATATATTTAAACCCGACTTTTCACTAGTGTGCCTAGGTCAGGCAGTGGAGGACGGGCACGTAGTTCGAGGCATGTTGGAGCACGTAGTTCGAGACAGATTCATGTTTGATGCCAAGGGAATATTTTGATCCCACTAAGGTAAAATTTTCATAATGTATTAAACTTTATATGTATTTTAACCAGAATTTCGCAGGGAGCACGATGGTGCACCCAGATTTTCCTTTTGAGCAACGGTTTTGCAGGTTCCCTATGGAGGATAATCTTCAAGAATCTTGAGGGAATCTTTCAGATTCCTTAGAGGCCGAAATTCGTCGATGTCAGAATGAAATCAACATTATAATCATTCTTCTCGAAATTTCGCAAGGATCTCAATGGTGAGATCATATTCTTGTTTTGAGTTGTAGATTTATAGAGTCCCGGTGGAGTAGCATCTTTGAGGAATCTAGGGGGAATCTAAAAGATTCTCTAAGGCCCAAATTTTCACTTTATCAGAATTAGAAAATTGAAATTCGATCCTACACCTCTTGGTGACACCGTGAGTTCAGCGGTGCAGTCGGATTTTCCATCTGAGCCTTATATTTTTTTGCCACTTTTCAAAGTGGAGTTGCAGGTGTCAGCATTCAATGTATGAGCATTCATTTTTCAGGATATTCGACGCCATGAGATTGATGGTACAATCAGATCCAGTAGTTTATCATCCTTTTCTTCAGATAGCTCCAAGATGTGAGGTATATGCAGTGTGATCATGTACTTCTTTGTATCTTTTCTATGAGATGCATTGTGCTATATGGATCTCTGTTGATGTTTGATGTGGGATCTTGTTTATTTCTTGATGTGATATGTAATTTATATCATGGATTTGTATTATGTTTGAGATCCATTTACTGCCATGTTAGCGGGCTACTCATTGTCACATGTATGTTTGTTTTAGATCCCTTTGTTTCCATGCTGGCGGGATACTCATAGTCATTATGTGTGAGTTATTGTCATACTGATAGGAGTCATTTTTGTGAATGATATTTCCTGTAGTGGAACATCTCGTGGAGAGGTATAGCCACTCCTACATGAGGGAATTTTTCTTGTATGATAGAGAAATTACCATCCATGTACATCATAACCCTTTCTAGCACTTAATGTAGTGGCCTACACCATCTTGACACCGAGGCCCGGAGACGTAGTCCCTCCTGGACGAACTTCGTTGTCAATCTCTTATGTTGCTAATGCTTTTTATGTTCCTCTTCGTTACAACATGCATATATGTTCTTTTATGTTCATTAATGCTTTGATGCAATTCTAACACATTAGCCGAAGTAAAAGGTCTTAGTTTAAAGGGTATTGAAATTTACCCGGATCAATACTCAATCCCCTCAACCTGTGAGAATACCAAGGCTACAAATCTAGCCTTGTACTTCTCCACACTCCCATCTGCTACCTGCTTCACCTTATAGATCCACCCAGATCCAACCACTGACTTCCCGACTGGTCTTGGGGCAACTTCCCATGCATTATTCCTGATGATGGAGTCATACTCCTCAACCATGGCGTCAACCCAAGTTGGTTGTTGCACTGCTTCCTCAAAAGAGGATGGTATTGTCACAATACACTTGCTCATAAGTGCTATGTATCCAGTATACTTGTCTAGTGACTGCCTATGTTTGCATTGTGATGTAGGTGCTCCTACATGTTCTGCGGCATAAAGTCATAACATGTCAGCCTTTGTGGTGCGCCTCCTACCATGTCTGGTGGATGGATCTGCATGAGTGGTTTCTACCACTCCATGATCCTCCTCATGTGGCTGCTGCACATTTTGAGGTTCATCCTTTGGAACCAATATTTCCTCATCTGCATGCATATCAATCTCCCTCTCAAGGAACAATCACATGGCTTTCTCCTCATCAAATTTTACATCCCATCTGACAATTGTCATCCTGTTGTTCGGAAAATACACCTGATAGTTGTGGGGAGTATCAATGTACCCCACAAATATCCCAACCTTTGTTTTTGTTTCTAGCTTCTTTCTGGAATCTTTGGTCACATGGAAATAAACAGATGAGCCAAAATTTTCAAAATATGAAACATCAGGTTTCTTACCAGAAAAATCCTCCTCTGGTGTACTCATGCCAAGTATCCGATGAGGACTACAGTTCTACACAAATACCGCCGTGTTGCATGCCTCTACCCACAGATGCAACGGTAGGCCCTAATCATGTGACATAGCTTGTGCCGCACCCACAATTGTTATGTGCTTTATTTCTGCAACCGCATTCTGTTGTGGGTTATGAGGCATCCTTCTTTGGAACAGAAGTTCTTGAATTCATTGGAGATGTATTCACCAACATTATCGCTTCTCAGAGCCTTCACGTGATTCCATGTATCTTTCTCAACCAGTGCTTTGAACTCACAAAACTTTGAGAACATCTTATTTTTCTTCTGCGTGAAGTAGATCCAACACTTTCTAGAAAAATTATCAACAAAAACCACATAGTACCTATGCTTTGTTGTAGAAGTTGTAGAGAATGGTTCACACACATCTAAGTGAACTCTCTCAAGGATTTCCACTGCTCGGTTTTCCTTCTCGTGAAAAGTGGCATTTTTATAATTCCCCATGGTACATCCCCATGTGTCTATCTGCGCAAGAGTACCCTTTGGAAGCCCCGTAGAAATATGTTGCATGACCTTTAAAGCACTGTGGTGTAGATGGCCCAATCTCCTGTTCCATAACTCACCCTCATCCCGGCTAACCACTCTATCTGCTTTGCTCATCAATGTTGTGCATCCATCTACATCGTTTGTAGAATTTCTTCACACAAACCCCAATCTTCTTAACTTGTCATGTGGCTTTGTGACGAAGGAATGATTTCCCTTCAATGAAAACCACATCATATCCTCTATCCTCCAACATAGCAAATGAAACTAAATTCTTTTCCAAGCCTGGTACATGCATGACATCTTTTAATAAGAAATGTTTCCCTGAATGTCTCTGGAAAGTAACTGTACCAATCCTGGTAGCGTTATACCTCCCGTCATCACCCATCTCGATGTGCATCTGAAGGTCCTTCTCCTCCAAGCTACTAAAGAGTTCTTTGTCTCTCGTCTTGTGGAAAGATGCACCACTATCCAAGTACCACACTGATCCCATCACACTAGACACCATGTATGAGATGAGTGAGAATTCCAACTCGAACTGTGAAGCCAAAGCATCACCCACTGCAGATCCTGAAGCCTTCTTGTTCTTCTTCTTCTTCTTCTGTGGACAATTAGTGGCATAATTTCCATTCTCGTGACAGTGAAAACATTTCACTCTGGACATGTCACGCTTCTTCCCTTCTTTTCCGATCTCATATTTGGAATAGGATTTATTTCCCTTCCCCTTCTTTTCCTTACCATCCAAGGCAAAATTTTCCTCATCATTTGTTTTGGATGAGGATCCATATCTGGTAATCCGCCTGAATTCTTCTTATACCAAATCTGACCAAAGTCGCTCCCAATCTGGTAGCTTCTCCCTCCCATTGACAGAGTCCTGATAACTATGCCAGCTCTTGGGAAGGCCTAGAAGTTCTAGGCTCACCAAATTATCATCCACTACAATAATCCCGACACTTCCAAACTCATCTCGACATTGGATGAACTTGGTCAAGTATTTTGGAATAGTGTCGTCTTTCTCCATTTTGATTTTCTTGAGCTTGTCCTTCAGTTCCAATTTTTTGTGGTCACTATTGTTCTGAAACAGATCTTTCAAGGCCTTCCACATTGCATATGGAGTCTCCTTTCCATGGAGACTCGAGACAATGTGATCTCTAACTCCATCTAATAAGATCCTCCCCGCCTTTTCAACCTTCTTTTGCCAAGCATGAAGAAGAGCGACGTATGTTGCTACGGGCCTTGGAATATCAATGTCGATAAATTCTTTCAAAATGTTGTCCTCCAGAACTGCCTCCATTATGTCTTTCCTTGCAATATAATTAGAATTTCCCTCAAGTGCATATCCCAATCTTAATCCATTGAAATCCATCTTGATCCGCCTGTCGCACCAAAGAATAATTTTTTTTTGCAAATTCGAATGTTGTTCAGCACAAACTCAATTTCTTCTCCACTATAGTGATTTATGGCGCTCTTATACCATGTTGAAAATATAAAAACAATATGTATACCAATGGATTCAATACGATCATGTAATATACTAAAACAGGATACTGAATCCTTCTACAATATTTGCAGAAAATAAACACGATCGCACAATCACACCAAGTAAGAGAAAGAAGCAAATCAATCTCACAACACATATATTTTTCTTGGGGAAAGATTGCTGCTCAAAACCCCACTATATTTATTGTATAATCAACTAAGGAACCATGAAACAATTCAATGCACTCTTCTCAGAAGAGTCTGTTGCACTCTACCAACTGTCTCACACTGATCTGGACAAAATCGACCAACACTTAGCCAATTTACTGCCTATGCTCAGCCTGTCTTGTTTGTGCAATTCTAAGAGAATTAAATCCCTATTATTTTGGAATTTCAACCTTCCAAAATCACGCAATACATCATGGGCATCCAAATGGTTGTTTTTATTGTGCTCCGCAATCCGTTAATAATATAACTGATAGTTAACATCCCTTTAACCTTTGTCTCAACTGGGTCTTCATCAGAACTGACATGCATGTAGCTATCAATAGTAAATCATCAGTCACTTGACAGATCATTGCATGTGAATTAAATCTGATTTTCACTATTAATTTAATATTACCCACTTCTATGAATGCCCAGGCTTATTTTCTTTCATAAAGAAATTGATTCAATTTTCAATTTAGTATGCAATTCCAATAAAAAACATTGCATTTCACATGCAATCTCCACTATCCATATTCAGTAATACATCACTCCACCCTAAATATCTCCCAGCTAACACTCAAAAATGGAAGATATAAAACCGCTCAAACATACCCAATCAAATGTGCAGTGTAGTGAAAGATCAAAACTACACCACCCTTGTATCAGAAATATTCTGCAATCAGAAACTCAAGAAACTTATGTAGAAATCAGCCACAACATCACATAATAAAGAAATACATCCCCAGAAATACATAACGTGGTGCAGACTCATATTCAATCTAAGTGCAACTGCATAGGACGAGTGGATACTAACCAAACTCTACCACTGTTATATTGCAATCGATTCCTATTACTTTGAACCCTCATCACTCTACGGCTACCACTTTACAACTTCACTGCAATCGTAGCATTCTGTTGCAAGTATTTGAATCATGCAAGGGAGTTATTTGAATACGTTGTTTACCATACAAAGAGACACGGCATTTAAGTTGTAAACGCTGCTAAAATTCCTTACTCGGTATCAGTCAATCCGCTCATGGCTCCTATGGTGATTTTGTGTTGATTCTCAAATCCAAATTAAAAATGTGAAGATAGTAAAATGTATAAACTGTGTTTTACATTCTTGAGCTTCGTTGAAGTCTCCACTCACAGCATCGTAGGATATCTATTGCCACATCTGAATCACCCTAAAAAAAATCATTGTTTAAATAACACATTGCTTACCACCCAGTTACAGCGTTCAATTCACAATGTTGCCCATACCTTCTCGATGGTAGCGTTCTACTTGCATCTCGCTCCTTCAACGTTGGTGCATCGATTTCACAGCAGTAGTGTTTACCAATGCGAACACCGTGACTTTAACTCAGCTTAAGAGCATTACAGATTTTGTTCTGCCTCCAAAAAATTACGGATTTTATTTATGCCTCCAAAGCATTACCGATTCCATTCATACCTCCGTCCGGTGATCGGTCTTGCATTCGTTGATTTCTTCGATGGACATAATTATGGCTTCTATGCTCACATTTTCCCACGTCCCTTCAATGGTTGAGTGCTACATGCACACGAAGGTTCGATTCATTTCACACAATTGACAATACTCTTAACGAGCATGAAAGCTTGGCTCTGCGTCCTTTGAAATGATTCTGCATTGGTTCATCTCGTGGGTCTTAAAAAAAAAATTGGTTACGCTGGTTCTGCTATGCGATTAAATCCCTGCATACACAGCCTATATATATATATGCAAACTCAAAAGTGCTTGACTATGAAATTATTGATAAAATAAATCACTACAATAAGCACACATCATCTTATGCCATTAGCTCAATTCATATTTTGGCGGAATTTTATAAAGTCTGCAAAGCTGAAATCTTCACTTTCTTGTCATCTGCATTACCGATGGCTCCGATACCACATACTGAAAATAATATCAACTCATAAAATACATAAAAAAAAACATAATAAACCAGACACCAAATAATGGCGGAAAAGGCTTCAGCCTCACGACTTCCTCACATATTTTCTCATTATTAAAAGAATGTAATTTTACAATTAAATAGATGAGGAGACATTGTCTCAAGATAGTACATGCTATCTTGAAAACCTTGTTGAGATAATTTCTCAACCAAACACACACCAATATAGGAGCTACCTAAACTAACTCCTATCTTAGAGGAACAACCCAAGAGTTAGGCACAAATTCCTAACTTGTAATATTTAATTTATTTATTTATTTTTGGATTTATTATTGTTTTGTGAGAGAGGCTAACAATTCACTTGATCTCTCACTAGTGCAAAAATCGGGTACAACTAGTTGGACTGACTTTAACTCACTTAATTGAGTTAATTGATTTCTCATGCATTAAACTGATACACTAACTACAACTTGGACTCTAAAACAAATAGAATCACTCTGCATGCCTCCCCAAACACCCTCAACTCGAATTTCATGAGCTAACTGAGTCCATCACACTCAGTTAACTATTAGAAGTGATTATGAGATAAGATTACCATTTATTGTCCAATTTAATTAAGGGAAATTAAATTAGACACACATTTCTTATTGACTTTTCAAGAATGACTAATGACCGATTTGATTATGATATGGTTTTTAGTCTTGGTAAAGGATGATTTCAAACTAATAGACACGATGTCTTGATCTTTGGAACATGTGCCCAACATGTGTAAATAGTTGCAAAGCAACATGCTTGGTATTAGCATGACAAGGTAACAATTGATTTGTTTATATAGCTAACAATTGGGTGATGTGATAGCACATAATAAGACTCAATTGTATCAAGGAAAAAAAGTGAAAGAAACGAATTTGGTGAGAATTCCTTTGGCTATGTTTGGAAATCACAATACCAAATAAATGAGCACTTTGCATGAATACATGAATTCTTCTTAACCTTGATTTTGTCTGACGTTGTGTGGATATTTGTTATATTATTGAACATGTATTTGATGGGTATAACAACTATTTTTCAGTTATGGCTAGATTCTTCAAGGAATTGGAGTCCCTTGAGAGATGATATATGTACATGTTCAATTACAGGTCAGTGTGTTACGTACAACAAGGTAAGGTAACTGGTATCTGGTATATATATTTATGCACTGACAGTTATGTGTTTAAGGTACTAGTATGATGTGGGGAATTTCTTTGGAAAATGTGTAATGAATAAATAATGTAGATAAATGATAATTAGTTAATTAGTAAGTTTCAGTCTTCTGGAATATTTAGTTTGAGAAGGAACTTTGTTCGCTTTCCAAAAGAGGCTTCCATAAAATTTTGAAAAAGGTTCGAGTTGAGTTTTCCCTTGGAAGCATTGGGAACCCATGGGGATTGAGTTATGGTGTTTGTTGAGAGTCTTGTGATTTCGGTGCTTTGTGAATTTTTTGCACTTAATTTGCAGTATTTTTATGTCTAGTACATGGTCATGCCACTTCGTTTGTGGCGTCGTATTGCTATTGGTTTGCATGGTTTTATTCTTTCTTGTTTCTTGCTCTTGATTTTTATGTTTTGAGGGTCTTGGGAATTCGTTATGGATATAGAAAGTTAATGGAGCTCGAGGAGAGTTGAATGAAACCCAAAAAGTAATATAAGACCTAGATAAATTCAGTGCATGAGTAAAGAGTAGTTGAAGGCAATAATATGACATTCAGTTGGATTGGTTGGGTCCATTGGGGTAGATGGAAGGTGGTGGGACATTCGTAACAGGAAAGGTAGAGTAAATGGGTTTGAGGTGTCGGATGCCTTGGTTATGTTAGGAACAGTTCTTCTGAATGTTGTGAATGTTGTGCACAGATAAAGGAAGTTCTCTTAACATTGACCTTATGATATCTCGTAATTATGTTGTGATCATGATTTTATATATATATATATATATATATATATATATATGGCATTGTTTGACAAGGTCGTCAGGAATCATGATTGTTTTGTGCTAATGTTTAGATGTATACATGTATGTGTGTATGGTGTTGTCTGACATGGTCACCATGGATCATGATTGCTTTATGGTAATGTTCATATGTATATATGTATGTATGTATGTCATTGTCTGGCGGGATCATTGGTGATCATTCTTGTGGAGGAATAATTTTTTATGCAAGTGAATGGCATGAAGAGGTTCCTAGTTTAGAAGGAATCAAGTGGGCAGAGTAGCTTTAACAGATATATGAGGTCAATATTATGTGGATATGAATTGATATTATGTGTTTATAATATGTTTATGTTTATGGTATGGATAGACTATGTTGAGGAATACATCAGATGAATGAAATCAGTGTGATCTATGGCATGATAGGACAAGCATGGATAGTGGAAAGACATTATAGGCAAGGTTGTCTAGTAGAAACAGTGTGGTCTCTAAATGTGCAGTACTATTGTTGTGTATATTTCCTATATGTGGTGTTGTGTACATGTTGTATATGCGGTGTTGCGTACATGTGGTGTGGTGTACACGTTATACATATGGTGTTGTGTACATGTTGTACATGTGGTGTTGTGTGCATGTTGTGCAGATGATTTTTTGTACATGTGGTGTTATGTACACGTCGTGCAGGTGGTGTTGTGTAGATGTTGTGCAGTGCACACATTGTGCAGGTGATGTTGTGTACATGTTGTGCGGTGCACATGTTGTGCAGGTGGTGTTGTGTACATATGGTGTCATGTACATGTAGTGTTGTGTACACGTTGTACAGATGGAATTGTGTACATGTCGTATGCGTTGTGTTGTGCACATGTGGTACTGTGTTATGTGTATTGTGTAGTCGTTGTATCGTGACATGTGTATTCGTTGTATTGTACGATGTGTACATATATGTATTGCGTTGTACACCGGGTGTAGGTGTATGTGTCATGTTGTACACCGGGTGTAGGTAGTATGCGTTGTGTTGTACACCGGGTGTAGGTGTCTATATTGTGTGGTGTTGTATGTCGTGTGTGGATGTACATTTTGTGATGCATACTATGTGTATGTGATTTAAGAGAAGAAAAGGAATTGGGTGCTTTCCAGATGTGGCAACTGATCTGTTGTGTGTACGGACATGACAAAGGAAAAAGGCAGAAGCAAGGAACCGATGGAAGGATAAGTATCAGTATTTTATTTTATTCTTATTATGCATGTGATCTACGACTCTGATTTATGATGTTTACATCTGATCTATGATTCTGATTTATGACGGTTGCATTTTGAACTAACCAGATGTGATATATCTATACATGATGATTTGATCAAAGAGCTATTTTGACTTGTTGTGATAGGAAGTAAACATAATTTCAGGTGTAGCTTATTGACAAGCTAACAATGAGGTATGATTTGGATTTATTTCAATTCCTTTTGATTCTAATGCAAATTATGTGCTTAGTACAGGAAAGCGAAGAAAATGCCCCAGTTTGGGTGGTTGAAATTGATTACAAGAATGTTAGCAGCAATAGTGAAAGGAATTGGAACATGCAACAATATGTTGGAAAAGCACTTCAAGAGCAAGGCCATTGTGGGACACTGGTACCCAATAGTGCCATTTATTTCCATGAACATGCCATGACCGGTATGATGGTTTGAGGCAGGGATATGCCTTGTTTTTTGGAACTTCCGAGGCGAGGAAAAATTGTCAAGTGATGGTTCGCCCGAGGGACTGTATAGCAGAGAAGGGGAAGCCAAGGGGACTCAGAAGGTGTGTGACTGCACAGAAGGGGGTGACTGACTTGCCCGAGGGACTGTGTAGCAGAGAAGGGGAGGCCGAGAAATGAATTTTTTTTTGTCAGTAACATTTCTAGATAGAATTAGAACCACATTGGGATTGTGTCATGGAACAATGAGCCAGTAACTGTTCACTGAGAGAACAAGTAGCGGAAGGATCGTAGTGCTGGAAATTGTATGTTGGTTTGACTTTGGCAATGGATTTTGGGCTTCCTGGGAAGGAGGTGAATCCTGGTATTTCTTCGAGGGTGGAGGCGTGAGCCTCTTTATTTCCTTGTTTTCGATGCAGGCACTATATCCTTTTATTTGTTGGTTAGAGAAAATGTGCATATATATATATGTGTATGTTATTGTAAACACTGTATCGAGTTGTGGTTATAAAGCTCCATAAAAAGTATGATTATTTGTTGGTTGAATAAAATGTTCATGAGTATATATATGTGGTTGTGATTGTAAATATCACAATGAGTTGTGTTATAAAGCTCCAGTAAGTGGTATGATTATCATGTTTTCAGTAGTGACCATTGTAAATACTGCAACTAGTTGAGTTATAAAGCTCCATACGTAGTATGTTTTGATTTCTATGGTTTGTTGGTCATAGGTGTCATAGAACACCAAGGACGGTGTTCCCCCAAGGGGGAGGGGTTTGTAACATCCCCTAGTTGATTTTCCATGTAAAAAAAAATATTATACCAAGGTCATGGGATACGTATTCCAAGGTCAATGTTGGGAAAAACATCCTAGTGGGTGTCACTTTAAATTTATTTATAGAAAAGACAAAGTGGAAATAAATGGAATTTTATTTATGAAAATAATGGAAAATAGGAAAAAACTGAGACGAAAGGTCATATATTTGCATGAAAGGGAAATTGGACCAAAAATAAAGGAAAATGAAGAAAATAGAGACCTCAATGATAAAAAGGCTTCTAAGGATCAATTCACAGACTTTTGTCAGTTCGGTCTTTGGCTCTCTCATTCATTATCTCATTCTCTCATACTCTTACACACTTTGAGTATTCTTAGATAACTCTTGGAGCACTTGGCATACATTGGATTTGGAGAAAGAAGGTAAAGGAAAACAATAAAGCACAAGGGAATAGTTCGATCAGCAGCTACAACTGGATTACTTTGCAGATATTAGGTTGCATGCGTGATTTCCTTGATGGTTTATGAATGCATGACATTTGCACGTGTTTTTTTGGTTATGTGTTGTCATCGACATGGAGGATTGTCTAGATTGATAGTGGTTTTAACCTTTTCGTCTCATTCCCTCGATAGCCATGGTGTTATGGGTTTTCCACTTGATTGTTTTCCTGATTGGTGCTCATAATTCCTTATGGTTGTGGGTTGGAAGAAACACCCTGGAAGCCCTGGAACAGCTTGGGTTGAGTTACTAGTCCTAGAGCCTAGGTTGGGACAAACGCTTTGGAGCCCTTGGTGGGTTGAGTTACTAGTCCCTAGAGTCGAGTTGGACAAATTCTCTTGAGCCCTGGAAGGTTGTGGGTTGAGTTAGTAGTTCTTGGAGCCCTAGACAACTTGAATAGAGACCGATTTGTTTGGTGTCAGTGATGTCTGATTGTGACGTGGAATCTCTGGTTGAGGGTTGAGGTGGTTTGGCCTTTGTAAACCTCGGTTCGGTTTTTTTTGGTTTACTCAATGAGATCCTACATTCATGCTTGGAATGGCGCAAGGGTGATTATCTAAAAGAGAGATTTGGTTTAGCCCAATCTATGGTCGAGTGGTACTTGGAAGTTCCTGACTTGCTTGGCATTTTCATATGTTAATAAGAGGTATTTTCTATTGTGATCTGAATACATGTATTGATTATGATGGTGATATTATGGTTGAGTTTCCATTGTTTATATGGCGGTTACTTGTTGGTTATTTGTTGGTTATATGATGTATATTATATATGGATCTTGACATGTTTGATGAATATATGAATGGTTGATGAACGCATAGACTAACAAGTGTTATTGCAGCTATCTAGAGAGGGTTTAGAGCCTTCTCAGTGATTCTCAGGTGAAGACTATCAATTTATGATCATATATGCATTCATGACCTGTAGTTTACATGTTTGTCATGTGTTTGAAGAAATGTCTGCTAAGTGATAGGCCTATCTAGGTCAAGATCTTGTTTAAGTTTGAATGTTTGGATTTGTCATCATGTAACTTATGTTTTTGTAAAGTTACAAGAAGTTATGGGTTGTGGTCTAGATGTTGTCATGAAAAGGTGGCATTGATCCGAGGACCGCATGCATGCAAAGTATTCTTAATTAGATCCAAGTTGAGATTTAAAAAGAAAGAAAAAAATTGTTTAATTTTAGATTATCATGAATGAACATATGTTGGTATTTTCCCATTATATGAGGTTCATTCTTCAAATGTTTGGTCTCTACACTTGTCTTGGATTGAATCTGCAGGTCGATATGATAGTACTTTAGTTTTAAATTTTAATGTCATGTTATGTGTGTTTTGGCATGTAGATCTGGTTGGAACATCACAGTAGTACTTAATAGATTAGCTAAGTTGGTGTTTTCTTAAAACTTCACATTTTTTTAAGCTATTCCTCCACACTCTGCATTGATCATTAGACTCCTTGCCGAAAGAAGTGCCTAGAAGTAAACATGTAACTACAAATCAGTTCTCTTTTAAAAAATTGAATAAAATATATGTAAACTCATAATTAAATATTTAACAACATTAACAATAATTAATTAGACTAATTCTTTGAAATTCATACAAAATATATATATTTCACTAATTACAATGTCATCACTAACATAACACCTGAAAAAAATACAATTTAAAACATTTAAATTCAATACTAAATCTAAACCATTCTTTAACCAATAACACATAAAAGCATTATATACCATAATATAAATAAACATCATATACTAACAAATTAAATAAGCTTAGTCTTACATATAGTTGAATTTTCACCAAAATCTTTTAAAAATCGGGTTTAAGTTATTTAATTTGTAGAATCCATTTATGCATTCAAAAGTGCATTTTAAACAACAACAAAAATATATTTTTTCGTGAAAAAAATTATTTCGTCTATAAATTAAACTACGTCAATTAAATAAATTACATCTTAAAAACTAATCAATTAAATAAATTACATCTTAAAAGAAAATGTAATACAAGATATATGTTATATAACACAAAATTAAATAAATTACATCTTAAAAACTAATCAATTAAATAAATTACATCTTAAAAGCAAATGTAATACAAGATATCTACTATATAACACAAAACGTAAATTATTATATCTACCAAAAATATATAAATACTAACTATAATACTCCTAAAAATAGTCATATTCATCCTATATAAAACAAAACATTAATAAACTATATTATTAATAATAATAGTAATTATATATCTACCTACTAATATTAATATAATACCTAACCCTATTCCACTTCAAATTAATATGGAACAAATTCTGAATATATACAGCTAGCCATTATCTCAGCCAGGCCAACACAAGGTGCTTGGCACATGGTTGAAAAGAAGAAAGGGAGAAAAAATTGATTTTTCTGCCATGTATTATAAGTTTTGTTATCACTCTAATAATTCTCCAAGTTGTGAGATTTTGATTTATAGTTTAAAGAACATTAGAGGTAACCACAAACCTACTTTTAAACTCTAGGATCTAGCCTTCCTAGGGTTTAGAGAGAGCTCTCTCTATAAGATTTAACTTTGTTTTAATTATTTGATGTTAGGCTAGTTATGATGTGCAAATTGGTTTTGATATTTGGTTTGGTTTGGTGATAAAAATCACTTAATGAGATGGATAGTGATAGATCTTTTTGTCCATTGGGCAAAGGAGTCAAATGTCAACTAGACAGGACTAGGGTCAAGGTCAAAAGTCAAATATTTTTAGAAAAAGATAGGCAAGTCATTGAAGATGTTGGAAGGCTGATTGGTGAAGTGGTTTAATCGGAATAAAGAACAATTAAGGATTCTTTGATCCAGATAAGGAAGGAGAAGATAGAAGTCATTCGAAAGAGGGAGAAATTAAGGGTTCCCTACTATGGAAATCAGCAAAAAAACATAGAAATGATAAATAATTAAAGACATGGTGCTTTTAACAAATCCTGTAATAATATTCATGGTTTAATATTCAAATTTAGAACACATATATGGATGCATGTAAAACATAAGAAGATAAACAATGACAGTAGAAAGTACTTCACTTCAATGGCTCATCACATGAATCCTGAAATATGATGCTTTATGACTTGATACAGTCTGCTAATTGAACTTGCTACAAAAGCCTTCAGGTATAGAAATATTGACTATAGAAATCTTCAGCAATTTATTGCATAATAATACTTCAAAGCATGAAGTATTTATTACAAAATGTTTACAAAATATCTTAAAATACTCATAGGATTTTTCTAAGGAAATAAAAATATATTTTACAAAAATATACTGACAGCTGCTTGACAACTAGCAAGTTGTCCTATTTATCCCAAAAAAATAGAAATGTTGTTTTGGATTAGGTGCAGTTGTCTGCCTTGTCTCTAATGCTGGCAAAGATATTTTGATCTGTTTTTGAAGTGTTATCTTCTCATCTGATACTATTTACCTCTGATACTCTTTCACCGCTATTTTAATTTGTCTTACTGCCGTAAATTCTATTTTTACTGTGTAAAAGCAGCAAATTGTCTTTTTATCCTCTTCACTGCAGTTTGACTTTTACAGTAAGTCAGTGAGTTTTTCCCAAAATTCTTCATCAGGAATTTTGATCCTTTTCAAACTTCCTGAAGTTCTCATTTGCCTCTGTATACCTCACAAATGTTGGATTTACCACAAAAATATGTTTTATTTCATGTTATAGATAAAACAGTTCTTCAAAACTTTTATGTAGAACCTTTCCTGTAGGAATTCCTTTTCCTTCTATTTTATTTACCTACTCTTTTGCATAATCTTTGATCTTCTTATTGTAGTCTTCTTGTGGCATAAGTTTATTATTAAGAACAAAAATATTTGGCAAACATTTTTGCCTTAAGATTTCAAATTTAACCATAAATTTAGTTATGGCTAATATTCATGTTTCCACACTTTTCTTCTAGTTGTTTCATCAGATTTTTCTTTGAAATTACTTTTCTTATTTCAAGAATTGTCTCTGTTATGTCAGTAATTTCTATCTCATCCAATTCTTGTTTGTTTTTACTGTTGAGAAATTTGATTATTTCTAGGGCCTCTTCAGGTTTGGCACCTAGTTCATCCTTTGTTTTCTGAATCTCCTCTTGAGCTGCCTTTAGTAAATCCTTTTGCTCATAAATTACCTGTATTGATGGTCAAACATCATTGATGGATTCAATGATTTTGGTCCAAAGTTGATTCTTCACATAGGACATAGGTTCTTTCAAGGTTAAATCATTTTGTAAGTTCTTTAATTCAACATTCAACCTATTAGCCCTTTGTTCCTCAGTTTTGGCATTAATTTGGGTTAGTTTCTTAGTGTCTTCCATATTTTCAATCATTTTCTTCAACCTTTTGATTTCATTGGTTTGAAGTGACATTTCTTCCATAGCTTTGATGAGCTTGTTGGCTTCATCTGTTGGTTGCACTGTTGATGTAGATAATTCTATAGTTGAAGTAGTAGAAGATGTCACTAGCACAGTTGTTGCCAATGGGGCTTTTGGTGCCAATTCTTCTGCTAGTGTTGAAGGAACAGTTGTTGTTGCCATGGAAATTATTGTAGGAACTTCTCGTGCTTTTGCAATTTCTCTTTCATGGACAAGCTTGTCCATTTGGATTTCCATCTCTTTAATTTGTGTTATCATTTGTAAAATCAAGTTCATCATATCATCTTTTTGGCTTGCCTCTTGCACAATTTCCTTGGCTTGTGGATGTTATGTTGGTGGAAGCTTGAGTTGTTTTCTAAGTGCTACAATGTCAGCGTTCTTTTTCTTCACCAATTCTTATGCACCTTTCATATGAGCAGGGTCATATCCTACTTGAATCACCAATTCTTCTAAAGACTTAATTCTAAGGTCTTTAGCATATGAGGAAGCTTTTTCAACTTTCATTTGATCTCTTATATTTATTAATGTGTTCTAGAGCTTTTGGGCACTCATTGCCTTTGCATTCATAGTAGAATAAAGCATCTCAGAAGTTTTTCTGTGAAATTTAATTTGATTTAATCGATGGATGCTATCAACGAGTACCTCAAGGTCAACTTTCTTGTAATCTGCTGTTGTTTTGGGTGTCTTGACTGTTGGTTGAAGTACTAGCATAATCAAATTTTTGTTTGAATAATCAAAAGCTGACAAAAGTCTATTATGGATTCCTGGAATTTGTTGTAAATATTGAGAATAAATCTCATTCTTGATTTCTTCATTCTTGGCTTTTATCTACTTATATTTCTCTCTTATGTCAATATCTTTATCCTCTGCTGGCTGTGAAGAGGATTCCTCCATATTTTTTTGTCTTTCAACCATCTGAGTATCTGGAATATCCTTTTCCTGCTCATTTATAATGCATGTGGCAGCGTCTGTATTTTTATCTGTGTTTTCTTCTTCTAAAATCTCAATTGTCTCTTTCCCTGGTTCACTAGATTAAGCTTAGGGTTTTTATTATATTTGAGTTTAAACTTAGTCTCAGTTGTTGTTTCAGTAGTGTAGGTACCTTCTTCTCTGACTCTTTTGGTAGCTTTATCTTCTTGATTTACAGTTTTCAAAGTGTGACTAGTATCACCCTGTTTTACTGCTTCTATCAAGGTATTTTCTAGCCACTCTGCTTGATTAGCAAACTGTTCAATCTCTGGCTTTTTATCATGTATATAAGAGGTCAATTTTCATTTTACCCTCATTTTACTTAGAATTCCTTGGGGATCATAATTCCATAAGAAACTTTCTTCAAATTTGTATTCCAGCAATTGTTTTGCAGCCTCTGTACCTGCATCCTTGTGATTGCAAATGAAAGGTCCTACCTAATTCTTCAACTTGAATTGAGTCTTCTTCTTGGCAGCTAAGAAGTTGATAGAATCTGAATTTAGTATTTGCCAGATGTACTCCAAGGAAAACACTCTCATTAGGTAGTTTATAGGGTAAAAGATTGGACCCAAAAACTCTAATCTCTGTATGATTTTGGTAAAGGTACTGTAAGGTCGTATACCCAACAGGTACCAATCTCCAATTTTACTTTGTTCTGGCAACTGTAATACTTTCTTTATCTCATCATTGATTCTTGGTTGTACACTGTTTGTCAACATATTTATCAATGGATGAACAAAATAGTCCACAAAATCCAAATAGGTGAATTATGTTGATTCTTTTCTAATTAAATATGTCCAAAAGATGATTGATATAGGATTCTCTTCTACATCCAATTTCTGAAGGTTTATAGGGAACTTATCTGCTTGAAAGTAAAGAAACATGTGAAAGAGGAAAGATGAATATCTGAAAACTCCTTCAGTGAGCAATTTCACAAGCTGGTCATGGATATTATCAGCTATGTATTCAGCATAATTGTAAATGACAGAAGGAGGTTTTCCAGGTAGAAAGGTAGATAGGAAACCTAGAATTGACTCATTTGTATGCTCATCAGTAAAATAACCTAAGATAAAGGATAACATAGAGATGGCATGCCTTGACCCTTCAGGAAATTTGGAAGTAGAATAAGGAGGGTTTATTTTTGGGATTTCAACATAGGCAGGCATGAAATTTTGGAAAATCTGAAACCTCTTAGGAAAATATAACTGAATATAGAGCTTTGTGAGTGCTTCTATGGATAAGGAAACTGCATTGGGATCTAGTTTCAGCTGAAGCATTAGGTTAATGGACTCTGCAGTAATAGTAAACAATACTTATTTGTTAGCAGCAACCATGGCTTTTTTCTCAGGTAAATAATAGGATTGACACAACCTAATGACTTCTGGACATTGATGAGTATGTGGGACTACATACTTGAATAGATTTGACTCCCAAATCTGAACTTCATCTCCCTGATCTAATGATTTTTCAAGACTCCAGCAGTGGAGGTCCAGAAGATTAAATTCTATCTGAATCAGCTATTTTGTAATCTACATCAGCTAGAGGTGTATGCTCCACATCTACAACAGGAGGTTGTAGAGGGTTTACAACAATAGTGGTTTTGGAAGGCATTGTTGGGTTTGATTTTAACATTTTTAGACCTTCTGGATGCTTGAAACTCTGCATTTAGACTTTTTTGTACCTTTCTGTAAGCTTAAATTGTTTACAAAAGATATTTCTGGTTTGACAGAGGTCTATTGAATAGTAATAGGCATAAACTAACTTTCATTTTTGTTTTAACCTTCAAATTTAGCTTTAAAACTGATCTTCAAACTCTTTATAGGTTCAGGAAAAGGTAGAACCAGGGTTTTCTGCTCTTCTTTGAATAAACTGGACTAAAATGGTTCAATTCAGGCACAGAAATTTTGTAAGTATTTGCAAAGGGTTTCTGGATATATTAGAAGTTCTTTTAAAGCCTGCAAAGGCTAAACTATACTCAATTTTGCTTTAAAACCAGATATATTATCAAAACTGGGGTTTTATTAGAGTTTTACTGCGGATTTGTTCTTTGTAGGCAAATATAGGTATTTGTGTGGGAAAAATAGGCTTCACTAGGTTCGAATTTCTCATAAAACTCTTTTTTAAATGACAAGGAGGTTGTTTTTCTTCGAAGAATACTTGTTTGTGCAAGGATTTGGTCTTTAAATGGGGTTATCGAGGCGTCGGAGAGGCTTTCTAATGGTTGTGTAAGTCTTTGGAAGGGAACTGGATTTCAATGGTTTTTCTGGTTCTTTGGCATGAAAATGGTGTATAGAGATTGTTTCTTCAGTCGAGAGGATGTAAACGCACAGAGAATGTAAAAAAAAGCACTTAACTGCGCGCATATGAAGTTTTATAGTGTTTTTAGGTTAAACAAGTTCAGTATTGAATGGCAGTCAAATCAGAAGACGGGTGGTTTTGGGCACTAGAAGGAGAAACCACCAACGGTTATCGCATAGGTTCAGGGTGGTAAACGGTTTAATTGAATTGAATGTGATCTAGTTATAAAGCACCGCGTGGAGGAGAGATAAGGGAACGAAACTGCGCATTTCGCAAATTTGATAATGATTAATGATCACGCTTTAGGAAATGCGATATTGCATCTGGATCGTTGGATCTGGGGATAGGTGTGCGAACGACGGAGATCGACTTATGAAGTTGCTTGGCAGATGGGGCGTGGAGCCAGGATAATTCATATGTGGCAGGTTAAGTTTTAACGTTTAAAACGTAGTTTTTAAACGTAAAACCAATGTATTAATATGATATGTGAGATGTATATTTACATAGAAAATAAAAGTTTAGCATATGTTTTATAACCATAGGGCGGGATTATATGTAATATGTTTTTAACCTATGGGTATAGGTGGAATAATATATCACATGGGTATTTAGATTATAGATTAAACTTTAAAATAATGGGTTTTGGGATATTTATAATAAAGGAATTAATATATATATACAAGAAGGAGTAGTTTTAAAAGGATTTAATATATTATATTAGAGTTAATATGAAAATGAAAGAGCGGAATGCACAAAAATAAACCAAGTAAAGTGTAATATAAACTTTTTTAACACAATGATTGTCCCATTAAATATTTACACTTAAATTTAGGATAAATTGTATTTTATGGGTTTTTTTAGTGTTTTTGAATGAAATGAACTTAATTAAGGGGGAGTTTACTTTCTCTAAGCAAAAAAAGTGTTTTACTTAGGAAAAGGGATTGTTTTTTTGGTAAAGGGTGAATATGTTGAGGAAATGGACTTTTATGAAGGGACTCCAATGCTTTTACCAATCAGTCATTAAGCCTTGGGTCCAATCCCAACAGAAGTCAGAGAAATGCTCTCAGCGTCTTTAACTGAAGGTTTTAAATACTGAAACATTGTGGAGGAGGGAAAATTAGTAATTTTGCCAGATGAGGTTTTATCACATGCTTTGAACAACTATTTTCTACCTACCCATCATTATTCTAACATTTTTTACTTCATTTACATGGGTGCATTTAAACTTGCAACCCTAAATCCATTTTTCTTTTAAAGCATAAAACTATATAATTCTAACCTTATTTCCTCTGAGGGCTCAGATTAAACTATTGAGCTAATCATTTATTCTCTAACTATCCACTGATTTGTCAAGTTTAAACAGTTTGACATAACTTTATTCTCTATCTAAAACATGAAATTTAAAGCATGAAAAGATAAGATTAACTTATTTAACTCATCATGGATTATGGCATTTTGGACAAGCTGCACATAATCATTATTCTTGCAGTAAAAGTAAATAGTAGCGGCATTTTGACTTGCTCACTTTCATGTTTTATGCTTATCTCTTTTTTTCCTTTTGGGGTCCATTTTTTATTCTTTTTTATCTTTTCTTTTCAAGTCCTTGGATCTTTCTTTTAAGACTTTTACCCTCTTCTCATTTTTTATTATTTTCAAATATGGGAAACCAACTTGCAGAAAGCAAAGTATGTACCCTATTATTATAGGACCCTAACAGGTTCTTGTATCTTTCTTTTCTGTCTTAATTTTGACAAACATAGTTGTTCAGGAGAGCAATGTTGGAGCAAGTGTTCATTTATCTGCTATTATTTTTTATTTTATCTAAATAATCGAACAATCTATTTTTGGAGTCTTGCGCTACTCTCAAACAGATTGAATGCTTATGCATGTACACAATAAAAAAATTTATTGAACACTGAGGAGACCTAGTTGTATTCCACTTCAAATTATAGAACAAAAACGTCGAGACATATTCGCTCTAGACCAAGTAAAAGCAAAGTCCAAATGCCAAAGCGATTCCACACTTTATCTCTAAATATGAAACATACACAGATATTCAGCGGTTCAAGTTCACAACGTGACATACACAAATATCACAACGAAATAAGCAATAGCATCAAGCTAATTTATTACTGCGAGTCATTGGATTTGCAATTATCCTCGTTGGCGTTATGGTTGGTAGTATCTAGTTTTGAAGGCATTGCGCACACTTAACAATATCAATCTCTAGAAACCAAATGTCACCTGAAGTTTTAGATCTCCAAACAGGAATACGCATTTAAATACCTTTTGGGGGAGTGCAAAGGAACAATTGGAGGGAGTGTGGAGGAAGCAATTTGCGGATTGCGGAGGTTTCAAGAATAGGGACATGATTTTCATAAGCAGTGGCATGCAAGCACAAGCAAGCAACAAATACAATTAAACCTAGAAATATTTTGGAAGCCGTAATGCTAGAATGTATTAAAGCAACATTACATTAACAAGGTAAAAATGATATTCAATAACCACAATTTAGTTGGCAAATTACCCAACAAAATAAATAAAAAATAAAACCCCTTCTTTTAGCACATACCAAAAAGATAAATAAAAAATAAAACCCCTTATTTTAGCACATACCAAAGTTGAGATGTCTAAGCTAAACATAACTAACAATTCTACGTTAACCCGAAGCCAAGATATTGAAAAGTGAGCTTCCAACTAACATGGAAATAATTGAAGTGTGGTTAAGAATATTTGAAAAATAGCCCAAGAGAGGCAACCCAATTGGTAATTGTCAGTGAGTGAGGAATGAGGACATTTGGTCCCAGGGTCCTAGGTTCAAGTCCTTTCTAGGTAAAAAAATGTACCCTGAAGTAAACAAAAAGTGACTTACGTAATCAAAAGCAAACAATGGTTGGATATTACTAACAAAAAAAAATAGAATGTTGGCAAAATAAGCACTAGGCTCTTGATATCAAAAGAGGCTCGTGATATCAAAAGGATTCGGACACAAAACCTCTTCATCAATTTCTAACTGTCTAAGGATTCGAACACAAAACCTCTTCATCGATATCAAAAGAGGCTCCTGAGATCAATGAGGATTCGAACACAACTTCATCAATTTCCAAGTGTCTTCATCTGTGCTTTATTTTTTGTCCTATTGTTCATTCCCATTTATTCTAACTACAAAAGTTCCCTTTTAATTTAAATGTTCATTCTCATTTATTCTAAATATAGGGTTTTCTTTTAATTTGAATCACTACTAGTCACTATGAGTTATTAGACCTCATCACACCCCCTTTAAATTGTCTTGTATTCATCCTTGATGTATAATAATTAAATGTTCATTCTCATTTATTCTAAATATAGGGTTTTCTTTCAATTTGAATGCCCTAGATCACTATGAGTTATTAGACCTCATCACACCCCCTTTAAATTGCCATGTATTCGTCCTTGATGTTGTACATTCTCCAATACATTATATAGGTTTTTTCAACTAAACAGTTATTTTCTCTAATACACTATTTTTAGTGTTGGGATTAATATACAATTTAGTGTTTCTTCTCAATTCTCTATATATTTTTAGTGAACAAAATTTAAAACTTCAAACCCCTTTAGTAACATTTTATTCTTCTCCATTATTTCCTTTCCCAACTCTTACTTATTTTATTCTTCTCAATCCCAACTCTATTGTCTCAATCCCAACCCTATTGTTTTAGATTTAATTTTACCTTTATAAATCTGTGAAAGTTTCTCTATTGCTTGTTTTAGATTTCATTTTACTTTTATAAACCCTTCAAGTGAAGAGTTTTCTTTTAATATTTAATAAAGTATGAAATCTTCATGTGGATATGCAAAATCTAAATGGTTTATGCTTTATACCTAAAACCCACCCACTCAAAGTCTAGATTAATTTTAAAACAAATGATTAAAAAAGTTTCATAAAAAACGAATTGAACACAAAATTTAACATGGATTATATTGAATGTTCCACCAAGTCCCCTGGAGGTGGGAGCGAGGGGGCGAGGGAGCACGGGAGCAGCTTATGCAAAAGCTCCCTACCAATTTTCAAGAAACGTGGGGGGACGTCGAGGCCATAAAAATTATAAAATATAAAAATATATGATATATCATTGAAAAATTAATATTTATAATGTAACTGTATTTTTGCAAGGAACATATATACAGTCATCATACACTTACATCATGAAAGATAAATCATAAATGATGAAATTATAAATCGATGAATGATGAATCATATAACTGAAACCAATTTAAAACTTAAAACTTAAAACATACATCATACAATCATACATGTAAGTTTGTAAGTTTGTAACTATATAATCATTAATGTAACTACTAACAATGTACAATGAAAATAAAGTTTAAGATATCATATGACATATTATATCAAAATTCAAAATAAAGTTTAAACTCAAGTTTCAAACTCAAGTATGAAACATAAAGCTTAAACTGAAACATAAAACATAACATATGAATATCAAATGATATCATCATACTGATAAATGAGCATAAATGCTCAAGGTAATGCCCCACTAGTCTCTGCATCTAGCTGTTGCACGAATATATCAGGATCAACCATGTCACCATTTGAATCAGAATTCTCAAACATGCTAAGTGGCACACCAACTTTTAATACGAAACCATAAACTAAAACAATGAAACAAACTTTTAACACAAATAAAATTTTAACCTAAAAAAATCGTTTATTTTTTTTATTTTTTTCATTTAAAAAATAGTTTTTTTTTCAATTTCGGGCTCCTCACCCCCTCACGCGCCCTCACACCCCCTCAACCCCTAAATTTGAGAAAATGTCCCGCCTAACACCCCCCTTAGTTCCCTGATTTTTGGGGGCGTGGAGAAACGCCCCCTAAAAGTCCCCAAGACCCCAAAGCGCGAGGGGGCAAGGAATCTAGACCCCTAAGTGGGGGGACGAAGCCCCGTGTAACACTGGTTATATTTTGTTTTACATGGAGAGTTTCAATCTCTGATAAAAAATACAAAGGGATTTCATATACTATTAATGTTTTTTCACCCCATATTTACAAATGTTAAAAGAATATGTAAATATATGATAAAACTTTGCTGAGGTCTTCATTTTCTTGGTCAAATTTGAATGAAAAAAATACTTAAAATAAAAAACAAAGAAAAAAAAAACAACTACCTGAAACAAAAATGCAATCCAGTTGTTCAAAATTTCCAAAGATTATCATAAAAAAAAAACTTATGACACAAATTTCAAATTAACTGATCCTTTGACCTTGCAAATTGTGAAATCCTCTGTCACAACATAAGAACCAATAAACCAATATGTTCTTTTTTTCCTCCGACTGGAGAAATGAAATCACGAATGAAAGATTCTTCTGTTCTTTGAACAGCATTTCTAAGATTCTTTTGTGCATTGTCTAAGCAACCCTTCAATAAGCTTGCATTTGAACCTTTCATTGAACTACCCTTTACCCCTTTCAAGAAGTGAATACCTCCACACAAAATCTCTGGTTTAGTGTATGGGACTAAAAGTTAGATGTTATTAGAAAACACATGACAAAATAGGCAATAGTCCCATTGATATTGGCTCTCTTGCATATACTTTCTAGGTTGAAATTGCCTTTTGGCCATGGAGTAAGACCTAAAACTGTTTCTTATTGGCTAAGATTCCATCTTCCTCCAACAAGAGGAAACAAGTTAACAGCCCAAGACCCAAAAGAATCCATCATGAGGGAAAGTCTACCACCAACATACTATTTCAGGTGGCCTAATTTTTCTTAAATAACAGTGACAAGTCAGCCAACATTCACAAATAGCAGTCAATGACAACTGTCATCACTGCCCATTGACAACAGAATTATAATGGATTTTGCCACCAAAAAAGCTTTTAAAGGCCACAAGAATCCCAAGAGGTTCATTCCAAACTATACAGCACCTTGTTAGGACATATGTGTCCTATTGCAAATGTATGACAACCAAATCCAAGAATTAAAAACAACAGAGAGGGGACATGCTCAATTGCAATATAACCGTGGAGAAATAATAATTCTGCGGAAAGTCCAGGAAAATAAGGTACAACATGAACAATTGGACAAAGATAACAGATATTGGCTTACTGGTATATGTTCTAGAAAACTTCTACTAAATAGTGTATGTGCAGCTAAAACACATTTGTTGTAGTATAAGCAATGACTAAACACATTGCAAAACAAAGTCAGTCTTCCAGCTACAAACTCCACTAAAGAATGGCGATGGATGAGAGACATAATTATCATATATGTTTTACAGGGGCACAAAATGCTTCAGCAAATATATTCGTAACTCAACACAGCCGAACAAAGTTTAGGAACCATAATCAGACAAATCCCCAATACCTTTCATCTCAGGAAAAACATGAGATTTGAAAACTCTGCTTTCTGCATGGCAAACGGTTTAATTCAGCAACTGCGTTACTGTGTACTTCTAATAGCACAAATTTCCATCGATTCTACCTTTGAATACATCTCCAATACACTTATTGCAGAGTATTATTCAGGACTCACAAGTCAAATGAATAAGGTTCAGCTAACCCAGCAAGTTACATGTTAAAAGAGAATCCATGCCGTCCACCTTAAGAATTGCTCTCAACCCGATTTGGGCTATCAACATGAATGTCGATGTTGCCATACAATCAATAAAAAAAATTATAAATAGGATTCTCAATAGCATGATGACTTTTGAAGCATGCTAAGTATTCTGTCAATGTTTTATAAGTGAGAAAATATAAACAAGAACAGATTAAAAGATTAAGCCATTCTCTAGATTCTCAAGCATTACTTAACATGGGTCAACATGGGTCCTAAGCAACAAAACAAAACACATTTGGTGATATTACAACACAAAATTGTCAGAAGAACATGGAAATGCCACAATTTAACTAATCAATAAGTGGTAGGCAAGAATGTAGCAAGTTCTCATTATCAAATAAGCAATAATGAACACTCGTGTCTAAGCTGATCCGCTGAAAGCATGATTCAAAGTTATTAATACAGTTATTCACCAGTTGCAACTAAAAATAGACAAATTAGAATCAGTCACTTCCAAAATTTCCTACTACAATCACCTCCACGGCCATGGCCAGCATTCACCATGGACGAGTCACGCTGCCATTAGACCATCCTCGCCCAAACGACCATCTCATCAGTGCTATCTGAATGGGCAATACAGTACTGTAAGACCGGCAAGTATTGTTACATCGAGTTGAACACCAGGGGCTGCATCAAATAAGAAGCTTTTCGATAGCATCCTGCGCAAGAAGAAGCAATATCAACAAAAAAAATGGTTTGAAAAAAAAATGAGAAAAACAAGAAAATTTATACAATATCACTGAAAATAGACGGCCAACACTCATTTAAGATTCACATGGGAAAGCAAAGTAATTCACTCAGATTACTGCAGTATTCTAATTCAATTCTTCAAATAACATTCTTTATAAATGCTATGACCTCTATTTACAACATATAGTTCCATTCTCTGAGGAAGCTGAGATCTTGTAGCTTTTCTGGTTGTTCAAGAATTGATTCACAATCTTCCAAAATCTCCTAATTTACCTTCAGTTGTTGTATTTGAGATTTCAGTTGGCTTCCCTCGTTAGTTGTCACGGAACAAGCAATTACAGGACGGGTAACCCCACATGCACGACCTAAAGCTTGTTTTGAAGGTACAAACACGTAAGGCACATTCTGCAGATCCATAAGAACACTAATAAGAAACATAATAAGCCATATCCTTAAGTTCAATTTGCACACAGCTAAAGATTCAGAAACAGTATACTGCATATACACCTATCTAAGCAAGTACAAAATTTGAAAAATACAACCTTATTATATGGAGAATAAAAAAACAGAACAAAACAGTCATGTACCTTATCTTCAGCTAACAGCGGCAAATGAAGCAGAATCTCAAGAGGCTCGGCATCTGCTGCCATAACAACAAACTCTGCAATTCCCCTGTTAAGGGTCTTGGTAGCTGAAACACGCAAAATATAATTCAGAATCGTACCATAATCAGAGGAGAGCTTCTCTATACTGCTTTACTAATGTTCATCAATCAATATGAAAAACTGTTTCAGCCCTAGTGAAACAAGCACACAATCATATGAAATGAATCCCTTTTACACCGTGCAATTTGAATTCAAAGTATAATTTGTAGGTCATCATTTGATCTGACGAATGTTATCGGAACCAGTGGAATCAGCCAGTACCAAACCCCTTTTTTTCACCAAACCAGTCGGTTCAGTAAAATGCAACCAATGACTCTTGAAATGCAAATTTTTTTAAGAAATAATTTGAGTGCGGCAGCCTACTATTCAATCCTAGGGTCCTCATGTTACATTATTAATGGTAAAAGTCTCTTCTTTCTTATTTTTTTTTTTTTATTTTTCACTTTCATACTTTTACTTAAATTATTTTAGCATTATCATTAATTGATTTGGAATGTTTGAGAGTAGTTTTAACTTCAGTGGATTTTATATGGAAAAAGTACAATTTTAGATCTCACTCAATATTCAGCAAATTTAACAGTTTTTAGAATTTCAGGATTGGGGAATTGCAATGTTACCATTGGATTATGTCTTGTACAAGGGTATGCAACTAGTATTTAGTCAAAAGCATCAAGCTTTCTATGTACCTTGATGTTAGTGGCATTGACTGTTGAATTCTATGGTAAAAACGCACCCATCACTCAAACAAAATGTCGATTTGGCATGTAAAGATTTTTTAATCTTATTTTAATGTTTAGAGGGTGATGTTGATGATGAAGATCCCAAAATAGGCAATAATTCTGATGATATGTAGGGATTTATTGTAGGATGATTCTTTTTGGCACTAGGATTTATTGTAGGATGATTCTTTTTGGCACTAGAGACCATCTAAGCCTCTTTCTTGCTATATTTTTGGTTCAGAGATATATTTTACTAAGTGTTATTTTGGTTATATGCACTTTTGCTATATAAATGAGAACTTTTATATATTTGTGTATAAATGTTTTGGATTCATATAGACACACATAAATATATATGTTTTTCTTTAAAATTTAAATATTTTATGCCAAGTTCAAAAGGTCTACCAGTTCAGTCAACAATTCAAGTTTTAATAATATTGGAACTGGGTGACAATTAACAGTTGATAGAAAATGATTCCAACAACCAAAGTTTACCCAAAACATAAACCATTGAGATAAATTATGGTTAAGTTGAGAAAGATGGTTCTGCATAGCACCCAGAATAACTCATCCATTCCAGTGCTACCTAAGTTTAGTTTAACATAAACCCACCTGCATGAACTGATTTCCAAATTTAGTTTGACATAAGCCCCACTTGTGTGAAGCCAACCTGATTCATTTTATTCCGGCAAACATTCCACTAACCACTTCCTAGAGACAACTTACAATATCAGATGCAATATGTACGTATATTGGTTAATGATGATCTCAAAACACACTTTCTTTGTTAAAATTAACTATAATAAGTGTCTTCCACATTCGCTTAGGGATAGCATGTGGAAGAATATCATGCGGTGACTTGCCATATAAATTAGCTTTATGAGATAAAGTGCACTTTAAGTGAAGACAAGGAAAGATTAAAAAACAGTTGTTGGATCGTGATCGATTAAGGATCAAATCTCAGCCATTGATCTTGGAGGCTACCTGAAAAGTCAATAGTCATACCATTTACCTTCTTCAGTGGCACGAATCCCAAGGAGAACTCATTCTTCAATTCTGTGGAAAATACAGAAAATCAAAGAAAAGAATCCGAGCTGAGGAATGTGAAGACAACACGAGGCATGCATTCCATTACAGCTGAGCACATTCCAAGCACAAGTGACATGCAAATCGAGAAAGATGTACCAGCCTGAGAGGAACATGCGGCAGCACTAAATCAGACCATACAACGCATTTATTGCAGGTCGTACAATCTATTTTCTCTGCTGTTCGTGCACAAAAATCGAGGCAGATTTGAGTTGTTTTCCTTAGCCACAAAATTCAAGGAGTGGTTGCATTTAATGTTGCAGCAAGCTGGCAAGCTGTACAGCTGTACAAAATTCTGGGCAGAGTTTTGTATGGGATTCGAGAAAGATTTGTGGCACAAATTTCGAGAAAAGAAGCTGCTAATTGGTTGAGATAAGCTGATTTTAAATTCCACTAATTTTTTCTGTGGTAAAGAATTTCCTAATAATTCAAAGAATCATAAAATCTCTCTTGCACTTGTTTTCCCTTCGGGATTTTTCAGAGAATATTTGTCCAAAAATTCCGAGCTTTTTTAGTTTGTTGTTCATAATTTGTTGATGTCAAGTTTAGATTTGTCTTTTGTGTTGTGTTCATAAAAATCAGACTTTTGTTTGTTGAGTTATATGCAAATTTTCTAAGAAATTTGTATTTGAACAGTTCCCTATGTGTATATGATGTGTTTGATGCACTTCCTATAAGAAATTTCTGAATTGTAAGTTCATTTCTGAGTGTATTTCTCACATGGCATCAAAGTTTGGTTGCACATATTGAATCGGCAGTGGGGCAGCAATTAGAACTCAGTTTTATTCATCAAAGGAGGAGAATTTTTTGTATTTGCCATGGCTACTGGTTTGAGGTTTGAGTACAGATTGGAAGGGGCAAGTAATATCTGTTCATGGAAAGCATTGATTAGGCTTACCTCTATTAATACAGATGCGGTATTGTTGGCTGTTTATAATAGGAAGAATGTGAAAGCCAAGGGAATTATACTTGATGCCATCAAAGTCCATGTGATTCCTCATGTCACTGTTAAGTCACATGCAAAGGAGGTGTGGGATTTTCTTTGAAAGATGTACCAGAGTTCAAATCAGAACCGGAAATTGATGTTGAGAGAGAAAATGAGGAACACCAAGATGTTGAAGACAGATACAGTCACCTCACATCTCACCAAAGTATGTCAGATTCATGATGAATTGGGGGTTGTTGGAGACCAGATAGATGATGATGATTCTTCCTTCTCCTTGACTTCGCTTGTCTTTTCCTTGCTTTGGATCGCAGATCGAACTTGTGGATGAATGAATGCAAAATAGGTCGAGCTCCTCTTCTATTTATACTACTTCCAGCCTTCCACAGGGTCCAATAGCCCCATTCTGGGCCGATTGACTTAGTGAGGAGGTGACAAATGACTATTTTGACTAAAAATTAATGTTCTTTACATCATACAAAAGTCCAAGAAGGATCTAATAAATATGATAATGGCTCTTGTGACTCAAGAGAAACTCTAGAAGCCTACAATGGAGGCTTTTACCTATTGAATATATAAGAGAGCATAAAACTCATGCTTCAAAAATAATTTTATTTTCCTCTTTTTCAATTTTACAATAAATACATAATGACAAATTACAATAGTGATTATTAAGACCAACCATAGTTACATTTTCAACACTCCCTCTTAACTAGGGAGGTATTCATAATTATACAAATAGGTACAAAGATGTACTCAAATTGACATGTTCACAAAAGAGTTACAACATACGCAATGCTAGAGATACCCTCACTGCCAAGGTATCCTTTCAAGTTTCAACGGGGACTAAGGTGTCGTCTAGGCATTTGACACTCTAGGTACCATCAAGCTATAGCCCTGGTATCCATCCAATAGGATACCATCTAGGCCTCCATGTCCTGACACCAACTCTTATAGTGATCTCGGTATTAACACTAAACTGGAGTTCCACACAATACCCTCCCTCTGGGATCTAGACATCAACTAAGGTCTCAGCACTAGCCAGGCCACAATGTATTCCCAAGTATCATCATACAGGCATTTTTTTGATACTTCATCTCTCCCTCTCAACCAAATAAGATATATCCACCAACCCGAGCATGCTTCTGAAATAAACTAACTTCTTGTTGGAAAGAGATTTTGTCAATACAATAGCTTCTTGTTCATCTATTGGCACGTATTGTAGCTTCAAGACCCCATCTTGTACTAGACTTCTAATATAATGATACTTATAGTTAATATGCTTAGTTCTGGTATGGAACACGGGGTCTTCAGACATCTTGATGTTGTTTTGATTATCACAATTTATAACTATGGGATCCAAGGGTCCTCTAAAAAAAGACAAAAGTTTTCTTAATCAAACTGCTTCTTTTCCAACTTCACGTGCAACAACATATTCTAGAGGAAATCTCATTTCCTACCCTCTAAATGGAGTTGAAGCATGTTATTAGAGGAAATCTCTATAAGAAATATATCATGTTGTTTGCATCAATACTCAAGATGATGCCTTAAAATGGCATTTTATTTTGAGAACTCTATGCAACTAAGAAACAATCTTAATGTAATACCTAAGTAAATAGAATAAAAAATGGAGGGCAATACCTCAAGATCCCCCTTGGTTAGTTCAAACTCCAGAGTGGGCTCATTGGCTTTAGATCTACACTGCACGAAACGAGGAAACAAAAACGAGTTTTCGAAACGGGAAGCAATACGAAACGCGATCTCTCCAAATTTTGGAAACGGAGAAACACGATATATATATATTAATTTATATTTATATTAGAATTTAGGACATTTAAGAAAAGTTATGTGAAATCATAAAACATACATGATAAATTTAAAGCATAAACTATTACAAGTTACAAGATATTTACTCATGAATGATAACAGAGACATAATAAAATTGGCAACATCGAAACATCCAAAACCAGCCTTTATTATATATCAAAATCTCAAAATCAGCCTTTATTATATATATGAAGCTGCAAGTACAATAAAGACTATGAGGCTGCAAGTACAATAAAGACTATGAGCATGTCAAGTCAAGATTTTGTTTGAGTGATGAGTACATTTTTAGTAGGGTCATGATAGAGGAGTTTGACAACCAATGTCACTAACATCAAGGTAAATAGAGGGATTGGTGCTCTTGATTAAATAGGAGTTTCATACCCTAATACATGACAAAATCCGATGGAAACATTGCAATCACCCAATCCTGAAATCCTGAAAAACTGATAAGTCTGTTGGATTTTGAATGAGATCTAAAATTCTACTTTCTCCATATGAAATCCAATGAGGTCAGAACCACTCTCAAACATTCTGAGTCATTTGATGGTAATGTTAAAAATTTAAGTAAAAGAATGAAAACGAAGATCAAGAAAAATGTCATATAAATACTAGGGCCATAGGCTATATCATTAGAAGCGAAGCATCCAAGACACAAATAAAACAAATAAAATAATAATACATTGCACGAATCCCAAACAAATCAAAAAATAACGTTGTTTTGGGAGGAAACGTGTTTCTGGCCGTACTAACAATGTTTCTCATACAGGAAATGTACCAGTACGGCCAAAAATGCGGTTTCCGGCCGTACGATACGAGTTTCCCTGTTTCAATTTAATTTTTTGCCTGAAATGAAAGTGAGAAGGATATTTCCTACAACTTAGCTTTAAATTAAGACAGATCACCACATCCCACACCCTAAAGGACTTGCCAATGACATTACTCACAGGAAACAAACTCAAAGAAACAGTTCAACTTCAGATGTTCCTTCTAGTTCCATTGCCTCTACCAAATACTTGAGAGGCTCCTTCGACACCCTCATTCGCTATCACAAACTTAAGATGGTCCTCCCCATCCAAATCTCATGAAGAGAATCACGACCGTATTCCCTATTGTCTTGAGCATTGGAGACAATAAGCATATGCTCAAATCACTTCCAACACTAAATCAGTGAGATCTACAGCATTCTCTCAAACCTCCCAAGGCATGTCAACCAACTAACATTCAACGACGAATCTTAGACTAAGAAGCTACATGGGGGCTTCGAAAAAAGTCAGCAAGAACTTGCTCTTGGCCCTAACCAAATCAAGCGGCTTGTTTGCAGGGGCAAAACATGTCTTTCGTTGAATTGAACATTGGGGGGGGCGGGGGGGAATATCACCACCCGGACTTATTAACCATCTAACCAAGATTGAGTTGACAGAAATGAGTAAATTTCGATCTTTCAAATAAATTAAAATATCTTTGATTGTTACAGCCCTTACACCTTCATGTGTCATAGTGTATTTATCTTTGATTGTTACAGCCCCACCTTCATGAGCCAGTGTCCCACCCCCGAATAGGTGATGGATGCCCTCAAATTAAAAATCCCGCAAAATTAAAAATCTCAATAATCTTAAAGCTTCTGGCCAAGAGATTTTTAATAAAAAAAATTGTCATGAAAACACACACCATGTTATCCCTGTATCGGTAGTATGTTAAATAGAGGTCTCCAGCATGAAAACAAAACCGGAACTGAAAATGGACAGAAAGTTTTTGTGGTTCTTAAATAAGAAAAGAGCCGCTGCTGACCGAAAGAACAGGCAGTCTCACGATTTTTTCCAAAAAGGGTCAAACTTTCCCCGTCACAAAGAGTTTGGAGATGGTCTCAGAGAAAACCCAACCTATGTGTTACATTGGAAGTGAGGATCCTTAAATTACCACTGTTATTGGACTCCATTTCTACATAGCCAGCTGGGAGAATCAGTCCTTACAAACATTTACTTAAAATCTCACAATACATACCTTCATTAGCACCCTTCTTCAGCTGCTTGTAGTTGGCAGCCTGCTGTACTAAGTCCATAATAGTTATTGAAAGCTGGGAATCTGCCAAAGGATAGGCCTTCGGATTCACTGCTTCAGCCTACAAAATGCACCAAGTTCAATTACTTAAAACCTTCGCTATTTATTGACAGTTGAAATATTAACTTAAATCCCATCAATACTGGAGCAAATACCCATCCCATGGCCTGTTACAGAGATTATCTCCAAATAATAAAATCTAGTGAACCTATAGAAATCAATAAAAACAAAATGACGAGCACAAAGGCATTTCACGACTTCTCGGCAAAACCATGGACAGTAAATGCAAATAAAACCCATTTCATTAAAAAGAAAAAAAATAGCTTTAAAAGACAAACACCGTTTACATTGCTGTAAATCTTTACAGAAAGCTGTCAGTAGTAGTTAACCCCCGAACACTTAAACCAAAAGCAACCACCCATTGAAAACACTGAAAAAAACCCTTTTGAACTTACCATTTGGATGAGGTTAGAATGTTAGAATGCAGAAAACGCTGATCAAAGTTCTTGCTCTGTTTCAAAGAAAGCCTCCTCAGTCCACAAAAACCCTTCGAAGCTATATAGTCTAAGGGTAACTGTGCACGTTGAATCGCGGTGATCAACGGCTGGGATCACACCTTGACCTTAAAACCTAATAGCCGTGGGGGTTTTATACAGTCACGGGTTGGATGTGATTAATGATCAATACCGTGATCTAGATTTAGCGTGTGGGAGTCTTGGCTGTTAATTTAGCCTTTTCAAAATTCCAATATACCGACGCAACAAAATAGGGTAGTCTTTTTCTTCTTCTTCCTTTTGTGTTTTTGGCGGTTTTAAAATTTTCAAAATTAGGTAGTTGAAGTCTTTGAATTGCATTTTCTATGGTGGAAATGGATTTAACACTATCAAAAACAAAAACAATCTTTAGAACACCTAAAATATTGACTCAAATTTTCCAAAAAAATTGCCAAAAATTTTCATAATCTTACTGAAATTTATGGGTTATTGTGTGGGTTTTTTAAACCACGGCTTTTATATTTAATGGTTAATTTTTTATTTTTATCAAGTATTGATGAGTAATGAGGTTGAGAGTTTTAATTAAGGATAATGATATATTTTATGGTGTTTGAAATTTATTTTTTAGAAATATAAATTTATTTGTTAGAAATAAAATATTATTTAAAAATAAATAAAAATAAAAATAAAAAACTCAAATTAACACATGTTCAAAAATGTAATTATTAAAGTTTGATTTGATGCATGTCTAAAGAAGCAGAGGAAATTATTTTACATCCATGAAGCTAAAGATAGTTTATGGGACATATTGTTTCGCCTTCTTATTCTTCTATTCAGCGCCTTTCTTGTGGAGTCTCACAACAAACGCTCCCAATTTCTCGACAAACCCCTCGCTGAATAAATTATCCCAAGAGCTAGTTGTTAGAATATATGCATAACTTTCCATGTTGTCTTTGAAAGCCTCGCATTCTAGAATGAAAAGTATTTTTGTTTCCACTTTTTCGGAAGAGCAAAAAATACATAAATTTTCTTCCCACGCTTCTTTACGCATTTTCCAACACCTTGTTTCACAATGGAGCTTATGAGAATTAGTCCTTAACCGAGCAATAAGAATTTTGGCTCTCCAAGAAATATTGGCCCCTATGTATGCTTTTTGTTGATGATTATGAGTGAGATCAAACTCTTCAATATAGTACATTTTCTTTCTCCCTAATTCCTTATTCCAAGTACGTTTGTGGAACCTGTTAGCACTCCATCGGATCTCCGAAGGCTCAGAAAGAGACCAGCAAAGTTAACCACATATCACTTTGACATAGTAGCTAGCCCACTAGGCTAAGAGGGCTCTCTCAATGAGATTCACAGCCAAAATGACTAGATCATGGAGATTTTAGGCTAGATATATAGATTAGGGTTTGGTTGATTTGGATTTTTGTGCTAGATGAAAATGGACCTTTAGAGCTAGGCTTGAAACTCTAGTTGGGTTAGAAGAGCAAAAATTGCATGGGAATAAAGGGGCAAGGTAGGCAAGCTTGAGTGCCCTTTAGGCTATATGGTTATGGTGTGGGATGAAAAGAGAGATCAGGAACAAGCATAGAAGTATGAATTCATTCCTTAAGAAGAAATTAAACACAACATCGTCATCTTATCAAAACAAACCATGTATTCCTCATGAATCTTACTTAAAAATTGTAAAGTCAATGAGTGAAAGCAATAGATATGTAATGGAAAGAGAAAGCATTCAATGGAGTGACTTACAAAAGAGAAACATAGCCATACAAGCTCACCACATGAATCCTTAAATTTAAGCTGCAACTTATCTTTGTATTCATTGTATTACTTGATCAAACTGATATACATTAGTTCAATGTCCAAATTCCAACCCTTGGAAATGATTGCAAAAGGTCTCATATAGCTACTGATGTCGAAATCCTCCCTTGGAGGTCGAATTTTCCAGCAAGAAAGTCACATTCATGCATCTATCTAAAGTCAGCTCCACCCTAGGGAGGTTGCACAACAAATTCCTCCTTTTCCTAACCATCATGAGACATATCCTCAAAACAATAAATGGAGGATAAGACACTTATTTACCTCTATCTTTACCATTTACATTTACATTTTGACTTTTACATTCATCTTTTCACTTTTACAAAAGTCAAACTCGAAATTACCAAAAATTACACAGTGAAATTTTAATTAAAAACACAGAAATTTGCAGATGCGCAGCGCCAACTTGGAGGCCACTTTTGGACACCTTCCTAAACTCAAAATGGAAATATGAGAGAACGATAAACTACTCTTGCCTATCTAGTTTCCAGAACACTTTGAATTTTTAAAAATTACCCATGGGAAGGCCTTCAAAAACTCATTCTCCCAATGTGTCTTTGGATGCGCAGCACCTGTCAAAAAGAGAGGCAAAATGCTATTTTTTTACCCATTTTTTCCACTTTTCTCAAAATATATGTCGTTTCTGGAAAATATGAGGAAATGGGTTTTTAGAGTGATTAAGGATCAATATTTTAGCTAAAAAATCAAAGTGTGCAAAAATGCTTCAAACTAGGATGAGAGCGTAGATCATGTCACCGAGATTCCAACGCAACTCATTTCATCAAAATCTGAGTTCGTATGAGTGAGTTATGGTCTTTGTTCGCTTTCCAAAACATGTGAAAAAATGGGCATAACAGGAACAGAGATGATGTGGCAGCCCAGTGAGCGAAAAAAAAATATTCAGGAATATTCTTCAAATCTCTTCCAATAAAGCTATAACAAGTGGCATTTTCAGATTCCCCAGTTTAGTCTATGTGGGGTAAATTTCCTAATGTTTTTAAGATTGGAAATTGTGTTTTTTTTTAAATATATATATATATATATGGTTAAACATGTATACATTATATTATATAATAAATATTTTATATACATATATTATATAATAAATATTTTATATACATTATACTATATAATAAATATTTTTTATATATTATATTTAAATGTTAATTAAATATCAATCGGCATTTGAAACTCAATTTCAATTCGCATTTCAAATAATGCTAAGGTCGAAGGTTCACGTGTATGGTATGGTTATGGTAATAAAAGGGTTGGAGTATGGGAGTAGGGTCAAGGTTTGACCTCTGCACCACAAGCCTGTAGCCTTACCAATGTGCTACGACAATTACATTTATTAAGCTATCCATCTGATCTTTACTTAACTGAATGCGTAGTGGATTGGCGGAATCCACGGTTAATTATCACTAACCCACGTTTAAACCACTATTAGCGCTAAGTGTGCTTATTGTTAAGAGAGCACTTATCTTATCTGCTAAACAAGCTTATCTTCTAATTAATGCGCAATTAGTTTGGCGGAAATTTAGGAGGAGCGCGCCAAAATTGGTGGCATTGCTATTTTTAAAATTTTAATTCGCAATTTCCCAGGAATAGTGGCGAAATTGGGGAAAAAAATTGAATGAGGCATAACCTTTGCCCAAAAACTCAAAATTCAACTCATTCATAACCAAAATAAGGGTATTGGGGGTATTTTGCAGCTTTTTGAAGCAAGTTGCAGAGGCATAAAAGGTCATCTACATGTGTTTTTGCACATTTGAATATTTTTGAAGGCTAGGGCCACCAGGTGTTGGAGGCATTGCCAGAGCATCCATAATCCAAATTGAGCAAAAAAATAGTCATTTCTGGTAGATTTTGATGTTTTAAACTCATTGGAATAAGTTCCAATAACATTTGAAGCTTTTAACAACAATTTTAGCACACTTGAAGCTAATACAAAGGCCCACACTATGAAGTTGGACCAAGGAGATGTAGCCCAGGAGGGCTGAACTCCTTCATCAAAAACTTGTGTATTGAGCTATGTTATGTGTGTTTGATTTGTTTATATTTTTTGTTGTTCAATCATTTAAAATTATGCTTTTAAGTTTATAACAAACACTAAATTTCACCGAGTAAATTGAATTGACAATCGCATGCTCATGGACAAACTCTTGATGAATAAGCAAACCAAAGCAAAGAGAATTTTATATCTAGAAATGATACTAGCACAACAATAAATAGAAATCATCTCACATCAAGTTGGTATCAGAGCACAAGGTTGCTTGCTTGTTTTGCTTGAAGGGTCTTAATAGTTGCAATTTTTGTGATGCTTACAAGGTTGAGATTGCAGAGATGAGAAGGGAAGTTATTGGTAGCTAGTCCTGAGATTAGGAAAAGAAGGAAGAAAGTTGAGAAAGCATCATCCTCACCCAGAGGACCACTCAAGGCATCACTTGAGGCACCTCAAATTTCATCTACATCAATTGAGATAGAAGAAGTGCAATTTCTATAAGAGGCTGAAGTGATTAAAGAGGTACAAGCTGCAAAGGTTGAACTTGAATCCAAAGCCAAAATGTCAAGCTATGAAGAGACTCATGAACATTCTGAAGAAGAGGATGTTAAGAGAGAATTCAAATAGATGCAAAGAATGGTGAAAGTTATGTATGAAGCTTTCATGGCAAAGGAAGCTGGAGAAGGTTCAAAGCATCCTCATGAATAAGGATCTTCAAACAGAAAGAGGGTGAAGAGAAGAGTTCAAAGGGTAGTGGAAGAAATCCACCTCCATATCCACCATCTTCATCATTCTCATCATCTTCCACATCCACTACAAAAAATAATACCCACACTCATTTCAATATCCCAAAAGGAAAGACTCCATTACTCAAGTTGGACATCAAGTTTGAACTTCCCATATACAATGGTGAAGTTAATGCTGAGAGGCTAGACAATTGGATTCATTAATTGGAAGTATACTGCAGAATTCAGAATCTACAAGAGGATGATATCAAGATCTAGTTGGCTTCATCAAGGCTAGAAGGAGTAGCACTAGCTTGGTGGGAGGCAAAGACACAAGAGGAAATGTGAATCCATGGTAAGATTTCCATTTCTTGGGTCGAATTTATTTCTTCCATTAAAAGACAGTTTTATCCATTAGCCTATATGCAAAAAGAAATTATGAGTTGGCAAAACTTTAGGCAGCTCAAAGGCCAAATTGTTCAAGAGTATACACAAGAGTTTAGAAAGAGATCTTTGTTGCTAGGAGTAAACTTGAATTCTCAAGATACACTCTCGAAATACATAGGAGGTTTACATTCCTATTTGAAGCATATTATCCTTATGTTTAACCCAAGCAATTAGATGAATTTTGTGTACAAGCCACACACTTGCAGGCAAGGGGAAAACAAAACATAGAGGAGAAAGGTGAAAGTGAGGATAAGGAAAAGAGAAGGGAGGAAAATGGAAGGGAAAGAAGAATGCAAGTATGAAGAAAGAGAAGGAAAAACTCACATGCAAGAATTGTTCAAAGACTGACCATGATGAAGACCACTGTTGGAAACTTCATCCAGAATTGAAACCAGATAGTTTGAAAGCCAAAGAGAAAGGAAAAATTGTTGCTATAGCTGAAAAAGACTTAGGGTTAGATTCAGGAGATGAGACAAAAATTATTGCTATGGGTTTCAAAGATAAATATGTTGAATGTGCTAGTTCCTCAAATAGTCACATCAACACTCCAAATGAAGACATAAGAGAAGAATTGTTCCATGTTAGATTGATTTCTAATCATACAAATATTGATGCATTATTTGATACGAGTTCGCAAGAAAACTTTATTTCCAAAGATTTAGTCAAAAATCTTAAACTTGAAACCGTGGCACATCATAAACCATACCCTTTGGGATGGATAGTTAAGAATGCTAATTTACAGGTTACAAGGAAATGCATTTTTAGATTTGTTGTTACTGCAAACTTTGTTGATGAAGTCGAGTTAGATGTAATTTCACTTGACATTTCCCATATTATCTTGGGAGTCCATATTTATATGACAGGAAAGTGGTGTTTTATTGCCATGAGAACAAATATTGTTTTCTTAAAGATGGAGTAGAGGGTATTGTGAGAGCTCATCGCAAGAAACTGAATACTTATTTAGTTAATGCAGGGCAAATGAAGAGGCTAATCAATGCAAGCCAAAACTTGACATTGACGATGATAAAACAAAGAGATGTTTTGTATCATACTTTTCAAACAAATGATTATATATGTAATGAGTTGTTTCAGATTGATAACAGGTTGTCTTTGAAAGAAGGTGAAAAACATTTGCAGCAGTCAACATTGGTGTTGAGCAGTGTTGAAAACAAGGTGTCAGTGCAAGAGGTTGCAAAGGTCAAAGAGAGGACAAAGTAGGTTTGCAAAGAAGGCATAGGTTTCACAAACGTTCATTGCTGGTTTCCAAAAGGCACATGTTAAACACACGCATGGTAAACATACACACATAGGAGAAAGATAAAGATAAGCGTGAGTTGCTATTACCATTAATATGATGTATATTTATAATACAATGGTGTGACTCTTGGATTCCACATTCCAAGGTCACTTGGACTCCTTTTGTGACCGTTCAACTTCCACACCTACCCATAGAGGATTAGGTGTCCAACATTCCCCCCTTAATCCAAAGGGGAATGTGTGAGTCCAAGAAGAGAGCTGCAATACAAATCTACAAAGTATGCATGGCAACACTTAGGCTGGATGAGCTCTCTGAAATATTGGCATAAAGAGGTGGTTTAAGGATGACCACCAACACTAGAACGCTTAGTGCAGTTCTCGGAACTCTTTCAAATCTGGCAAGAAGTGAGGTCTTTTGCTAGAGGAAGTGTCCCTCATATTTTTAAGAGGGAGACCTTCAACCTACAAGAAGGGAGGTCTACAAACTGTGATGGTTTAAGGATGACCACCAACTCTAGAATGTTTGATGCATTTCTTGGAACTCTTCCAAAACTGGCAAGAAGCTAAAGTCTATGCTATAGGAAGTGTCCCGAATTATTTGAAGAGGAAGAATATCAACCTCGCATAGATGGTTTAAGGCTGACCAACAACCAAAGGCATGCTCATGGGCATCCGTTTCTCTGGCTAGAACTCTAAATTTGGAATGACAAATTGTGGCTCAGGCTCGCTTGAACTGTTGTGTCTCTGGCTACAACTCTGAATCTGGAATGAGAGATTGTGGCTTAAGCTCGCTTGATGTGGCTTCGAAGCTTATAGATGACCACCATTTTCCCCCCTGTCAGGTACAAGGTGAGATGATGGTGAAAACTCAACTGCAAGATTGTTCATTATTCTAAAACAAGTTTTGACATATGACTTAAACATCTTCTTGGTTGTTGATGCCCATTGCCAAGAAGTGATCCATCCAAGATGAATCTTTGTTCTTGCAGGAGGCTTGTTTCTGAAGCATCTGTGTGAAGAGTGGGTGTGTCGACCACAATGCTTGCATGGGTGAAGATCGAAACAGTGATCTTTCATATGGCCAACTCGATCACAATGTTGGCATGTTACAATATGTTGTTGCTATTGTGGAAGAGGAGCAGGATTTGGAACAGCTGAAGGTGAATTGTCATAAAGAAATCTGACACTCTGAAATTTGATGGGCTTGGAGTAGTCTAGAATATGAAAGGAAAATTCCTTGTCATATCCAAAACCAGTTCTGTGCTTGTTATGGACAAGCTTTTCCCAAGGTATGATGATGGGCTTGGGAAGCGCAGGCTAGATGTTTTCTTCTGTATGCAAATCTGCTCTTTTACTAGGCACTGAATATGAATCAACTGTAGCATTATTGGCTTGCTACTTATGGGAGTCTCTTTCAATGTTCTGAATAGAAACAGGTTCAGAATGATGACTCCACTGCTGTAATTCTTCTTGTTGAAGTTGAGACTCCAACTGCAAAAATTCAATATTTTCTTGTGCATTTTGCATAAATATTTGAATATCAGAAAGAGTGCCCTTATTTATTTGAATTGTGTTGTGAGCAACAGATAGCATTAGAGTGTTTAATAACTCTAAAAATTCATGGAGTCTAGCCATCTTTTAATCTCAAGAATCAAAGAATAAATGAAGAATGTTAGCTTCACGTTCTCAAGTAAATTTGAAATAGATATTAGAATACGAACATAAGAAGCTTATCCTAAAACCAAATCCTATAGAAACAACTCACTCAACTCTAACATTTAACACGACTTGTGTTTTGAGAGAGAGAGGACAATTTTTTTTATTTTTATTTTTCATGTGGGTTGCCCTATCACAAACATGCCCAAACGCCTTCGCAACTCGTTCCTTTGTATTATATTCTTCTTAACAATGAATTCTCCTTGAATTCAATAGTGCACTTCAAGATCAACGCCCACACATCCCACGAGAGTATGAACTTCATCAATTATTAGAATCACATCATCCCCCCTTCATATTTCATCAAGAACATGTCGACTATGGTAGTGGCGCAATCATCTTATAATCGGGGGGTGGTATGAATGTGCTACTATTTTAAAAGTCTCCTTAATATATTATGTGTCCATCGCTTTTTAAAAATTTAATGGAACACGACTTCACGACTTGTATAATACACGATTAAAAAATGGTTGAACGCACACATGAACACTTCAACACCTAGGTATGCACATATCGACTTTCCAAAAAATAGGTTAACGAGCACATAATATGTCGTGACTACCCACCATGCAATATATCTATCGGCCCGGAATAATGGAACACGACCTTTTCAGAATCTTAAAAAAAAACATTGTTCATTGTCCACCAAAAAACATATTTCAGTCAACAAAATGCATACTGGGAAGCCAATGAAGCCGAGGAGTGCAGTTTTTCACACCAATATTGAACCATGCTTACCGCACCAATTTGCCATTCCAATGCAGCAATTAAACACCTCAAATTATGATCATCAGAAACATACAATGCATAATACCTTGTGACCGGTGGAGTGACTATACAGGCGTGTAGCGGTGTATGAGGAACCGATGAAAGGTGTTAACACTGATTTATCACACGGGCTCTGGAGGTATTAGAGACTCCTCTTCACACAGTCCGCCTTCCTCGTTGTGGCATCGCTCCCTCTACACTACTCGTGCCCATGCTTCATCTCACAGTGAGGTATGAGAGTGGTATTATCAGTCACGGATAAGGGGTGTTGACTATTCGACAATAGTGGCTGACACAAGTGTGACGGAGGGAGGATGGTTTGGTAGGAAGCCACGAGACATTATAGAAGTGGGAGGAGCGTGTGGACAACGTATTGTAGAGGAGATGAAGGGACAATGCTTTCCAAGATGAGTCGAAGGAATATCCACGAGGGCCGAGCACCACAGGTTTCGAAGGAACATGTGGGAGGTCCGAGTAGATGGAGACTACGCGTGGAGGAGGAGCAGAGGAGTCTGTGCGGATATGATGTCGATATTTCATGTATTGGAACTATTGTTGAAGCATTATCGATGATATTGATGATGGTTTTTCAATATAAGTGTATGGCCATGCAATATACTGTGGGAGACACCCAACAGTGGAATCTGGGAGTGGATTACTCTACTTCCGAAAAAATAATTTTCGTTGGCGATAAATTTTTCTTCTCATACTTGGTACTACACAGTGTGTTGGAATTGAGCAAGGCAGACTATGATGCTTTCGCGACAAGTAACACATTGAAGTCCTACAATGGAGGTAGCACAACCATTACGTTAGACAGGACGAGCACCAAGTATTTCATCTACAGAACCAATGACCACTGCTTGGGGTGCATGAATCTTAATCACACATATAATTCATATCACATATCATATCAAAGGAGCATATAACACTTGCAGAAGTTACACACAACAAAGAGCATTTGGCGCACAGTCTTCCAGTTATCAAATGAATACAAAAACTTCAAAACACATAGAAATGCACTCTCAGACTTCAGGTAAACTCTCAAATAATATACACTAGAAGCACTGGTTCCTATGAGTATAGATAATCAAATACTTGCAACGATAAGCTCTCAGGAGGAGAGCAATTACACCCAATACAATAGGAGCACTGTAATGGTCTGTCTGAGAGCGCAATAATGGATGTTGAGAGTGGCCGAAAGGTAGTTGACAGGAAGTGACAGGTCTGGAAATATTATTTTCTGTAGTGGCAGGGAGAGGTAACAACCTTTTTTCTGACAATCACTCAAAAAAGCAAAGAGCTAACAAAGAGGAGAGCACAAGCCTACAAAATCCAAAAAAAGTGACTCGCACGCAGGTCGGTGAACAGTGTAGTCACAGTGTGTAACAAACAGTCATCAACATAGAAGATAAAGGTGACAATTCTACAATATGCAGAGGAAAAAGGTGACATTGAAAAAGGTGACATTGGCTCAAATAAGATTGAGCAGGTCAGGAGATATCCTGCAACTCTGATACCATGTTAAACACACGCATGGTAAACATACACACATAGGAGAAAGATAAAGATAAGCATGATTTGCTATTATCATTAATATGATGTATATTTATAATTCAATGGTGTGACTCTTGTATTCCACATTCCAAGGTCACTTGGACTCCTTTTGTGACTGTTCAGCTTCACAAGAGTCAAGAGTCGACACAAGTTCAAGGCAAAAGCAGCTAAAAATCGCCATAGAGACAGAGCGCAAGGTGAGAAAGATTCCAAGTTTCTTTTGATTGTTGACCAAAGTAGGAACAAGATGTTTTCTGTAAAATTAGATTGTTGTTTTGCAAATTCAGAAATATTGCAGCATGACGATGTCAAAGACAATAATAGATGGTCATCAGAATCAAGGAAAATTTTGACTTTTTATGAAAAGCTCCAAATGATGAAATTAGGAAAATTTCAATGGATAAAGACTAGAAGAGTGAGGGAACAACCCCCTCATCTTCATAATCAATAATCAAGAGAGCTTTTGGAGTCCAAAAGACTTTTAGTGGGGAGGAATGATCAAGGATCAATATTTTAGCTAAAAATTCAAAGTGCTTAGAAATTCTTCAAACCAAGATGAGAACATAGATCTCGTCACCAGAATTCCAACGCAACTCGTTTCATCAAAATCGTAGTTCGTATGAGTGAGTTATGGTTTGTCATTCACTTTCAAAAACAAGTAAAAAAATGGACATAACAAGTACAGAGATGATGTGGCAACCCAGTCAACAAAAAAATTCTTCAGGAATATTCTTCAAATTTCCGCCAAGAAAGCTATGACAAATGGCATTTTTATATTCCCATTTTGATTTATGTGGAGTAAATTTCCTAATATTTTTAAGGTTAGAAATTGTGTATTTTTTGAAATTAATTATTTATGATTTTATTATATATATATATTATATGGTTAAACATATATATTATATTATGTAATAGGCATTTGAAACTCAATTTCTGTATATACCAAACATTATTCAAATGTTGAAAATCCACATATGATATGGTCGTATTAAACATAGGCCAAGTCTAAAGCCATAAATGAAAGTTCAAGGTTTAAGTGCTAAGGTTGAAGCCATAAATGAAAGTTCAAGGTTTAAGTGCTAAGGTTGAAGGTTCACGTATATCGGATGGTTATGGTAATGAAAGGGGGTCAAGTATGGGAGCGGGTGCAGGGTCGCGGTTTGAACCCCAGACTTCCACCCCACACAAGCTCACAAACTTACCAATGTGCTGTGGCAGCTATATTTATTAAAACAGCCATCCGATATTTACTTAACCGAACGCACAGTGGACTGGCGGAAAGATTCCACAGTTAATTATCATTAACCCATGTTTAAACCACTATTAGCGCTAAGTGCGCTTATTGTTAAGAATGCTCTTATCTTATCTGCTAAACATGCTTATCCTCTAATTAATGCACGATTAGTTTGGAGGAAATTTAGGAGGAGCGCGCCAAAATTGGCGGCATTGCTATTTTTAGAATTTTAACTGGCAGTTTTCCAGGAATAGTGGAGAAATTGGGGGAAAAACTTGAATGAGGCATACATTTTTCCCACAAACTCCAAATTCGACTTAGTCATAACCAAAATAGGGGTATTGGGAGTATTTTTGAAGGCTAGGGCCACCAGGTGTTGGAGGCATTCCCAGAGCATCCAAAATCCAAAATGAGCAAAAAAACAGTCATTTCTGGTATATTTTGATATTTTCAACTCATTGGAATAGGTTCCAACAGAATTTGAAGCTTGTAACAACAATTTGAGCACACTATGAAGCTAATACAAAGGCCCACACTATGAAGCTAGACCAAGAAGATGTAGCCCAGGAAGGGTGAACTCCTTCGTCAAAAGCTTGTGTATTGAGCTATGTTATGTGTGTTTATATTTGATGTTGTTCAATCATTTAAAATTATGCTTTTAAGTTTATGACAAACACTAAATTTGACCAAGTAAATTGAATTGACAATTGCATGCTCATGGACAAACTCTTAATGAATAAACAAACCAAAGCAAAGAGAATTTTATATCTGGAAATGATACTAGCACAAAAATAACAAGCAATCATTTCAAGTGATAGAGGAGGGAATAATATTTTCAAAAATGCAAACCACTGTTCATTTGGTGCCCTGAGGAAAAAGCGCAGCTCCTTGAGCCTTAGTGAATTTTCTGAATTCTGCCATTTTTCACCAATTTTGACCAAAAAACAAAAATTGCCCCAAATCTCCCCAAAATTGGTCCAGAGGTGCTGGATGAAGTGTATTATGAAACCAAGGACAAATCAACAAGAAAATCAAGTTTTCCCTTCTCCTTTTGGCTGATTAGGGTTTTCTTAAGCTTGTCTTGGGTTTGCTTGAGTTTGTCTTGCAATTGCTTGATTTTGACGTGTGCAATTTGATTTCTTGTTTGGTAGCGGGAAGCCATGCGTTTGTGAACCCTTTTGTCCCTATTTTCATTTTCCAAGATATTTTCCAAGTGAGTGTTGACCTTATCAAGGCAAAATTCCTTGTCCTCATTGATCTCTTTGGCCATCCTCTCTTCAAAAGTGAGCTCCTCATATGAAGGGTTTGGCTCTTTCTCTTTCTGCAGTGCCTTCTTGAGACCCATGGTTATTGGCCTTGTTATCTTCACTTGTTGTTCATGCTCATCATGCTTAGCCATTATTTTTCCCTTCTCATGTTTGTTTTCCTCAAACAACCTTTTCTCCAAAATCAATTGATTTGTCTTCAATTGACTATTCTCCTGCTCAAGAAATGAAATGATGAATTGAGACCTTGCTAAGTTGTATTGGAGCTCTTTGATCTGAGCATCCTTGTCTTTGATTTCCCTCTACAATTTTTCCCGGTCATCATGGTCCTCCAAGTCACCTAAGTAAATCATGTTCCTCCTCATCATGCATGGATGTCTCATGCAGTGCCGATGGTGATCCCTGTAGTGAAATAGGCTTGGTCCCTTCCTCTTTCTGAGGAGAAAACACAAGTCTCCTACCTCTCTAATAGGTGAGAGTAACCTCGGGCCTAGGCCTCTTTGGAGCCTCAGCAATTCTAATGATCCCACCTCCATAGGTTGTGCTGACATGGCAGGTGATATGTTTTGTTCATGAGCTGGTGTAGTGTTTGTGTGCATCTGCAAAGTTGTCTCAATGAATGTATCCCATGTCATGTTCTTCTCAGCCAATTGATGGAGAAATATGAATTTCACCAAGCTGTGGTGAAAGAGGCTAGGGTAATGATCTGTGTTCAAGACACCTTTTCTGCCATTTTTCTCACATTTTTATATAATAAATTGCATAAGTTTAAGGACTTCACTGCTGTGAAGTGCATGAGAAATATAATATGATATCAATACAACTTGGAAATCCTACCCTCGCATGTGAATAATTTCACCACAACCTTCATCAATGGTGCATACCTCTCCAAGAAGTATCTGAATGGAAGAATGAGGGTATGACTCTCTTTGTACTGTGATTTTATGAAGGCTTTGTATTGCTTAAGGTCAAGGTTCATGCCTTTGAACCAATACTCTCCATGATTTGGTATCCATGTGGAAAGAGAGATGGCATCAACTGAAAATGTAAAATCAGTCCCTACAATGGTGGCCTTTTCTCCCTTCAATTTGTTGGCAAACGAATCTGTCAGCTCCTCATGATAACCTACCTCCTCCACCCTTTGACAAAACCTTAAGAAGTTGACATCTTCAAAGAATTTTATGATGAAGAGTAAGGAGATGATTTCATTGTAATTTGAGGGCTCATACCTCAATATCTTTCCCCCTTTTTGTTGTATTCTCTTCTCTGATGGTGAGGAATCTCCTTCCATGGTTGAAAACCTAGATGATGAGAATGGAAAAATAGGGAAAAGTGAGCGAAGGGAATGAAATGAGGGAATTAGGGAAGGGAGATGGGGGTAGAAAAATTTAGGGAGAGGGGAAAGGATATTAGGAATATTTAGGGAGTGAGATGAAGGCATATGAGTGAGCTAGGAAATTGAAACAAAATCCTAGCTAGGAAAATGGCTTGATTTGGTGGAATAGGGCTAGGGTTTGTAGGGATATGTTGCAAAAATGATGGGAAATGATTTGTGAGGTATTGGAGTGGTGTATAACTAGCCAACAGAGGTGTATGGATAGTAGTAATAGGATTTCACATCATCATTTGATCATTTGATAACCGAAAGCATGAAATTTTTATGAAACCCTAAGGAAAAAATCTAGTTATCATTTCTTAGTTTTCCATGGAAGAGAGGGCATGAAGATGGGTGTACTTACTTGTTGCAATGCTTTGGAGAGTGGAAAATCTGAAATGGTAGCTGAAATTTTGAATTTAGTGAGTTTTTGAGCAAAATTGGGCAACTTTTCCCCATGCACAACGTAGTTCAAGGATGCGCAACGCCTCCTCTAGATGCGCTGCACAGTTCAAGGATGTGCAACGCCTCCAATTTGTTGCCTCTTGGAGCTGTAAAAACGTGTTTTTCTCACCAAATGGAGGATGAAATCGATCAGGAAGGGAAATAGGAATGAAAATGAAATTTGTTTTTGAATTTTTGGCCCTTTTATAAGCATGGAATGGCTTTGATTAAGTGATAATGGACCCCACATGTCTCTTTTTGTAGCATGACTATCTTTCTTCTTTTTAACTTTCACAACCTTGGACATTTGTAATATGAACTTTTTGAATCTTCTTTGGAACATTGAACTGCAGCTTTAGAACCTTGAAGTACTTATTGCATATAGAAACATAAAATTACATTTAAAAATCAAAATTTATTAAAGAAACTTGCTTTATTACCACTCTTCCAATTTGCCGGATTTTATATGAAATGGAATTTTGGTGACCTTGAAACCCTAATGACCTAATGGAGACTCTGAACTGAATGGAATCATGATGGAGATGACTGAAATGATGATGATCTATGAATAATGATGTACTCATCTTATTTGATGACATGGACCACCATTTAAAATTTTGGAAAGAGTGGAAAATAATCCTAAACCTAATGCCCAGTGACCAATTTTTTTGTTTGAAGACCTACTGTAATGACAAAAATTTGACTATGGGACCCTATTAAGACATGATAAGAGTCCATTTGATCACTGGTGACAAATGAAAATACTGACACTAATAGAACTTATCAATAATTTTTTTTTTTTATCTCTTTGTTATTTGTGGGATACATGTTCAAGCAAATACCTGATTTAGTAAAGCATATGTTATTTTGTCATGTCCGAGTCTTATTTATTTTGCACAATCTGTCATGCAAGATAACCTTAGGCCATCAAGCCTCTTCCATTTGCTCAACATTTTTTAAATATCTTATGACTCACACCATAACAATTGCTTCAATAGGAGCAACCCTCATTTCACTTAACAAGATATCATAAGGAACTGCACTTTTAATTTTGAACTTGTTTATAATCAAGCACTTTTGAATCTTCTCAATTTGTTTCCACTACATGTCAGATGTACTGTTGGCCCACAGTTCATAACTGTAGAGAATCATCAGAATCACTAAAAGCCCAAAAAGAGTTTTGGTGGTCTTCCAGTCACATAAATTTGCTTCTCTACACCTATTTTGAAAATCATAAAATGCCTTCCAACCCCCCAAAGTTTTTTTCTTTCTACATTTGTCCTAGCTTAGATTTCTAATGAAGTCAATTCCAAGGTGTTTGTAATCTGCAACTTCTTTTAGAGTATTGTTTGTTGAAGTTCTAATTTTGACTTTCACCTCTTCATACAACCTATACACAACTGCTCTCAAACGCCTAGGAACCCCAAATTTCTCCATTTTGTGCCAAATCTTATCTCTAGGAACCATGTCAAATACTTTTCTGAAATCAAAAAAATAACAAAAGGCTTATTCCTTTTTCTCCTAAACTTTTTCAAAGACATGCCTTAAAGTTATACCATGATCAAATGTGGAATGTTTAGGTCGAAAACATACTTTCCCTTTAGCACGTTTATATTTTTCTTCTGCCTACTTGCTTATTTTATTTTCTAGCATGCTTCCAAATAAATTTGTAAACAAGGGGTATATCATTATGGTCCTATGAGGGATTATTGACGTCACCGTACTTGAAAAGAGGTATTGTTAGACTAGTTGTCCAATCTGTGGGGAACCCTTGTTGTCTGATGTTGTTGAAAATTTTTGTAATGTGAGGTGCAAGAATTTTTAAGCCCCACTTTAGATATTTTGGTTGGAGTTCAGCTAAGTCTTTTGCTTTTCCAACACCCAACTTCTTGATACCCGTCTCTACCTCTTGCACCATGAAGAGCTCAATATTAGCGTTGACGAAGGGAGGAAGGTCAACCTTGGGATCATGCTCATAAAGTTGTCTTGCATAGTCAAACTAGTTAGAATTTATAATATTATTTTTTGTTTGTATCTTTCTCAGTTGGAGCTCCTTCGAAAATAATTTGGGGTTATTTTTCCCAAGGAAGATTTAATTCTTCCCTCCTTGAAATCATGAAATCGACATTTTTCTTTCTTAATATATGCTTGTAAGCTTTGAGTTTTATGTTATCCTTGTTTGAATCTTTCAACATTCTCCTTGCTTTTTTTCATTCCTTGTCAAACCAAGCATTAACTGGAAAGAAATTTGTTTCATCCTTATAATTTTTTGCTCTTTTGCACTCTGCAAATGCACTTTGAATTAAATGTGTTAATAAACACCATGGATCAGAATTTTCTCCTTCTCGAGTGTATAAATTATGTTGTATATTTGCAACTTGTCATGAAATTTAAACCAAAATCATAAGACACAAACCTACTCTACTATTTTGCGAACATTGTTTCACAATTTAGAACAAAAATTTTGGACATGCAACAATTATTTTTATTTGGCGAAAGAAATCTACAAAAAACCCCAATGCCTATTGCATTGATCAAATGAAATAGAGATGTAATACAATTTTTTTGCTCAACTAAGCTCACCCTGTGAGTCAAAAACCTATTTCTATACTCATTGAAGGCCTCTGACCCAAAATTATTCAATTTATGCCTTGGCTTGAGCTCCTATTTTCGTGTGTTTTTCCTTGAGAAATTAGGCACTTATTATTTAGGAAATTCCTCTAATTGATTGCGCAATTCATTTTGGCTAATCATCTGATTGCATGCAAAACATGTACACTCATAACTAGTATGCAATTGATGTTAAACTGCCTTGGAATCCCCATCTCAACTGGGTATCTTGAATTTTGTGCATGCACTAACTATTTTGGGTTGATTGGGCACTTAAATGGATGATCACTAAGTTTCATTGAAGTCCTACTGCATAACTTGAACTTCCACTAGTTCTTCCAATAGTTGGAACTAGTTTAACTGAAAACAACCTTAGATAGCTGATCTTGATTGCTATAAATTAGCAATCACACATGCTAAACTAAACTCTAGCTCCTCCAACTCGAAGTTACTGAGTAAACTAGGTGACACAAGTCATGTCACTCAAGTGAAAGTAATCTGAGTTCTTTGCTGATATGGAAATTCAAATTTTCTCAATTTAATCAAGACAAAATCAAATTGAGAATTTCTCACTGCATTTTTCAACACTCCCTCTCAACAAGAAAAGGAGTATCAACCACCCCTATCCTACACCTGTGGAACTCGAACTTCCCTCTTGACAAGGCCTTTTTCAAAATGTTTGCATCTTGTTCCTCTCTCAGAATATACTATAACAACATGATATGACTCTGCACACAATCCCGTAGATGGCGATACTGAATATCTATATGCTTGGATCGATCATGAAAAACAAGATTTTTAGAAAGCTTGATGCAACTTTGATTATCAGTAAATCACAGTTGGATACATCATCTGACCAAACAATCCAACAAGTATCTTTGTCATCCAGATAGCCTCACAAGCTGCTTGACTAGCATCCATGTATTTTTCTTTTGTCGAGTTGAGTGCCACAAATCTTTGCTTTCTATTAGACCAAGAAATTGTTGTGGACCCCACATTGAAAATTCCACCTGATGTACTCTTTTAGTTTGATGGACTCCCCACCCAATCTGCATTTGTGATGCCATGTAGCTTCACTCCCTATGTCCATTTGTACCATAGTCCAAACTAGGTAGTGCCTTTGAGGTACCATCGAACATGCTTAACTTCCCTCCAAAATAATTTGATCAGTCGAACCATAGCTTGGCTCAATTGATTGATTGCATATCACATATTTGGTCATGTGTTCGCTAGATACATGAGTGAACCCACTAACTGTTAGTAAACAATAGCATCCACTTCCTCCCCTAAAGTGGCATCCTCTTTCCTCCAATTAGTTGCTAGAGGAGTCTCCATGGGTTTTCATTTGTCCATGGAGAACCTCGAAAGTATCTCATTGGCATACTTTCCTCGAGAGACATACAGAGCATCATCTTCTTGCCACACTTCCATTTCGAGGAAGTAGTGCATGAGACCCATGCCCTTCATTTCAAAATCTCTTGCAAGTCCTTCCTTGCAATATTTGACTAGTTGTTCATCACCAGTTAAAATAAAATCATCAAGATATAAGACAATAATAAACAAGTTACCTTCTACCAAAATATGATAGAGGTTTGCATCCACTTCGCTTGTCTCGTGTCTATGTGTCTTAGGAATTTCTTTCCTTTGCTGAAGATCACATCATATCCACGATCTTCCAAAACTGCAACAAAGACAAGATTTTTCTTTAGTCCCTGCACGAACATGACATCCTTGAGGCTGAGGGGGGAGCTTGAGTCCCTCTAAAAGGTGACTATACTAACCCCGGTCGTGTTATACCTCCCGTCATCCCCCATCTCAATGTGCATCTACAAGTATTTCTCCTACAGGTCAATAAAAAAATCTCTATTACCCGTCATGTGGAATGAGGCACCCGAGTCCAAGTACCACACACTCCCCATCATTATGTTGGCCATGCATGTAATGATGATAAAATCAAGCTCGAAATATGAAGCCAAGGCTTCACCTGCTACACTTCTTGAGGTTTTCTTGCTTGTATTATTGTGTGGACACTTCGTGGCATAGTGCCTGAATTCATGATAATGGAAGCATTTAATTTTTGACAAATCTTTCTTCTTGCCCCATTGACTGGATTCTAGTTTGGATTGGTATTTTCCCATTTTCCCTTCTTTTCCTTTCTAGCAAGTGCAAAGTTCTCTTCATCCTCTCCCTTGGATGAAGTCCCATATCTAGTATTCCTTCTTATTTCCTCCTGCACCAAATCAGACCATAAGCGCTCCCAATTCAGTACTCTCTCCCTCCCATTCACCGAATCTTGATAGTTGCGCCAACCCTTGGGAAGGCCTATAAGGGCTAGGCTTATCAAGTCTTCTTCGGGTACATTAACACCGACCCCGCCAAGTTCATCACGACATTGTGTGAAATTGCTCGGATACTCCGAAATTGTGTTATTATTTTGCATCTTGATACTTTGAAGTTTATCCTTGAGCACCAACTTCCCGTGGTCACTATTATTCTACAAAAATTCTGTCAGTGCTTTCCACATCGTGAACTAAGTTTCCTTTCCAAGTATGAGACAATATGATCTCGTACTCCCTCCAATATGATTCTCCTCGCTTTTGCTACATCTTTCTTCCACTGAGCAAGGTTTTGGGCATTAGATGCTTGTGGTTTTGCAACATTTGACTTGATGTATTCTAGCAATCCATTGTCATCCAATATCGCCTCCATGTGATCCTTCCATGCAACAAAATTAGAGGTGCCTTCCAAGGCATACTCTATCCTTAGTCCATTGAAAGCCATCTTCTCAATTTTTAAGAAAAACTGCAACACTGATCTCCAAATTAAAGCCTATGAGAAACAAATTTGAATTTATGCTCTACTATGAATCCGCTTTGATACCATGTAGAAATTATGTTGTATATTTGCAACTGCTCATGATTTTTTAACCAAAATCATAAGACACAAACCTACTCTACTATGTTGCAGACATTATTTCACAATTTAGAACAAAAATTTCAGACATGTACAAAGAAATAACACACATACAACAAGTATTTCTATTTGGGGAAAAAAATATGCTAAAAACCTCAATGCCTCTTGCATTAATAAAATGAAATAGAGATGCAATACAATTGCTTTGCTCAAATGAGCTCACCCTGCAAGTGTACAACCTATCTCTATGCTCACTGAAGGCCTATGACCCAGATTTAGTCAATTCCTAACTTGGCTTGAGCTCCTATTTCCTTGCGATGTTCCTTGAGGAATCATGCCCTTATTATTTAGGAAATTCCTCTAATTTATTCCTTTAGGTTGATCATCTAACTGCATGCAACACCTGTACACTCATAACTAGTCTACACTTATGTTACACTGCCTTGGAATCTCCATCTCTACTGGGTAACTCGAATTATCTGCATGCACTAGCTATTTTGGATTGATTTATAATTTAACTGGATGATCATTGAGTTTAAACGAAGTCCCACTTCACAACTTGACCCTCCACAAGTTCTTCCAACAATTGGAACTAGTTTAACTGAAAACAACCTTAGATAACTGACCTCGATTGCCACAAATTAGCAATGACACGTGCTAAATTAAACTCTAACTCCTCCAACTAGAATTTATTGAGTAAAATAGGTGACACATGCCATGTCACTCAAGTTAAAATTATCCAAGTTGTGTGCTGATGTGGATATTTGAATTTTCTCCATTTAATCAAGGCAAAATCAAATTGAGACTTTCTTGCTGCATTTTTCAACATCGAAGAGCCTCTCTAGTGTTATTTTGAAGGTATTACAATTTTCTATAGTCAAAAGAATTATGCCCTTTGGGATATTTTATTGAACACAATGAGTTTTTGACCCTAACTGCTTGTTTTAGTCCGAGAGAAATTTAAATAAATTGGCTTGTGATCCGATTTTAAATCCCAAAGTTGTCCTCTAATCAAAACTTCCTCCATTTTTCCCACGTGAACCATGCGAGCAAATTACATAATCTACTACACTTGCTCCATAATAAGTGGTGCAAGTGAAATTACCATATTTTACCCATCTAGTGAAATCATTACAAATGACTAAGTTGAAATCCACACATAGAGCAAGCAATTGTTCACCGAAGAGATTGTAGCCCTTTTCCTCTAAAATTCTTTACCACTGATGATTACTTTCTTCTGTAAGCCAGATAGGGTGACAATCTTCTTTACAACAAAGAATGCTAGCTCACTCACTTGTAGTCCTAGCATTGAAATCACCCACTACAAGGACTTCACCTAGCTGAGAATATGTTGTGATATCCGCTTTTAAGGCTGTGAAGGGCTCTTTGTGGTCAAGCCCTCTACTTTTGTAAGTTTTTGAAACTTGTAGCGCAAAATAACATGCTGCAATTCTAATGTGATTTCCATTTTCTGGTATTTTAAACCAAATGAATTGTTTATTTGAATCTTCTTTTTCTAACTGAATGAAACAACCTACCTTTTCACTCACTGATACCATGATACCTTTGTCTACTTTTTCATTCTCTGTTGCCTTGATCCATAGTGTCGTCTTCCAATACCGTTCAAACAAAGGTGTCTTGCACCCTTCATGCTCATGTGTTTCTATGGAGAAAATCACGTCTCTATCTTCCATAATAAGCCCTAGTCCAGGTCCTCGTCTCCATGGGTACCTATGCAATTCCAACAAACTAATCTTAAGGAAACTTGGGTATGAATTGATTGTTATTTGTTTTGGCATACAAGACTCACATTTGAGTCTTTGTCCTTAATTTCCCATACAAACCTTGTTGCATGGTTTCTTGTTAAAGAACCTGTTACCTCTTCGTTGTTACCATATTGCTGCTTTGTTTTGGAATGATGTCCAAAACGTGATATCACAACTTTACCTTTATAAATCCATGCTCTCTTGCCCTCGTCCCTTGTTTCCCTAACGTTTGACATTTCCTCCCTTCTTTCCTCTTGTTGTCTTATAGTTAAATCTTCTTCTAGAAAAAAATGAGAACCCCTCGAGGGTAGCTTCTTGCTTTGAATGATATATTTATCATGCAAGCTAGGCATAATGACTATTATAGGTCTGCTCTCTCATTGTTAATATTACCCACCCTCCATGCTTGGCATATTTGTCCTTACCAAAGAAACTTGTCTTTTAAGAAGTCCCTTGCAAGGGCAAGAGTACATTCATTTTTCCCATAGTCTTACACCCATTTAATAATTATATCTGTTTCTCTATCTTTCCTTTCCTGGTTTTCTCTATTTTGCATGTTTCCAACCCGAATGTTTGCTTCTCCTTCCCTATTAGCAGAATTGCCAATAGTTTGAGCCCAAATTTTGAAAACTTTTGTGTAACCTCCTTTATTTTCTTCTCTTGCTTTCTCTTCATGGTTGTCTATTTGGGCAATCACTTTCCCTTTATCCATCTTCATGCATTGTCGTTATGTCTTCCCTATCAAGAGGGCTTCCTATAACAATGCCACTTGCTCCTTCAAAACTTTACTGTTTTATGCTAAAGCCCGATTTTTAGTTGTTATTACATGAATTTTATGATCTCTTTCCTACTCTTTAGCCTCCAAACCCTACAACCTCTTCTTTTCACTTAACAATTATTTCACATAAAGATCAAATGACTAGGTGAGAGGCGTGAATGTGGGGCTATAGAAAGAAGAATCATTGATGACTTTTCCTCTAAGTCTGCTATTGTGACATGCTTACAAAGGAAAATTGTTTGAATATTGCTTATTACGAATGCCTTGAGTACTTTCCCTTTGAAATCGTTTTTTCTTTGCCTTCTCCCAGATGTCAGGATTTGGTATCTCGATGCCCGTGAATAGTTTTGGAAAATTTAGATCTAGTGGCATTTAACGAGCTTCTACTGTGGTGATAATTAACTCCAATATTTGTGTTTGTGTGCTATTTTTCTTTCTGCACTCCACTAACTCCTCGTCATTTAACTCTTTAACTCTGGTTAACACACCACCACTAAGCTCAACTATCTATGTTTGGAGAGCTAGCACTGCTATGGTTGTTAATTTTACAAGTTGTGCAGAGACCTGGTCGTGCTCTGGTTCATACGTGTTGGACATTGAAGTTGAATTTCAAACATGGAAATGGACACGTGGCGTTCACATCAAATGGAGCATGGAAAGGCAGATTGCGATAGTGACTTTTAATGGAGTATGAAAAATACAAGTTGTGCTGGAAATTTCAAATTATTTTAAAATAATATGTAGAATATAATAATTTTATTAATTTGGAATTATAAAGAAAGGTTAATATTTCTAAATTTGATGTTTTTTATTTTTTCATAAATTAGAAATCTTATATTATTTTTAATTTTTAATTAATTTAAAATTAAATATCATATTTTATAAATATTTAAATTAAATTTATTAAAAATTAAAAATTGCATAGTTAATACATATATTATATTGTATTTTGTAAAAAATAATCTTGAAACTTTGTTTGATATAATTTTTTGAAAAATATGTATTCCCAGTAAAATATTTTGTAAAAAATAATCCTAAAACTTTGTTTCATATAATTTTTTGAAAAATATATATTCCTATTCAAATATTTTGTAAAAAATAATCCTAAAACTTTGTTTCATATAATTTTTTGAAAAATATATATTCCCATTCACATATTTTAATTGAAAAATCACAATAAGAAGAAAGAAAGATTATTTTACCAAAATCAACCGGGGATCATACTCAGCCCGGGCCACACCAATCCTAAGCTCACTAGATTTTTTAGCATGTCTCCTCCCCTTAGCACATACACAACCACCCCCGTGAGGTTTGATCCTAGGTCGCCTTGCTAACGAGGGCCATCCTCAACCGATTGTGCTAATAGGAGTTGACATTATTTTATAATTTAATTTATATATAATAACTTTATTATATTTTAATAATTGAAATAAAACAATTTAAAAATTAAGTTTGAATGAATATAAAACTTTCATATTGCTTGAAATATCTTAAAAAATATTTTTGTTTAGCAAAGAGCTCATCTTCCTCCAACTTCTATGAATTGCTTTTTACATAAGAGACAGGTACTAAAGAGCAATATTGTATATTAGGCTTGTTATATTTTGGTTTTTAATTTAGTTTTTTTAAATCTTATTAATTTTAAAATTGGTGTGTTATTATTGATGTCCATTTAACCATTAAAAAGGTTAAATGGATGGGTGATTTTAAAATTTATCTAGTCATTAAATCATTTTGAAAAACTAATTAGTTGGTGGTCCTATCTTGTTACTTATTTGAATGATAAAATTTACATTATCTTTATTGTAGTGTGACCAAATCACTATATTGTCACTTCCTTAGATACCCTTGAATAGTGATTAATCCATTTTAAGTGGAAGACAAATCACGATCATGGAAAATACACCTCATTGATTGCATCACGATTGAGTTAGAAAAGGTCACTAGATTTATTTGTAGAGTTCCATGTTGCAAGTTGTATATTTCCTGCATCATGGAGACTAGACAATGGACACAACTCAAAGTTATAATGCAATCCATTGTCCAATTGTCTAATATATATACACAACTTGTAGTTGCATGTCAAATTTCAATAAATCTCAACTTCCGATCATATCAAAGCAAAGCCCACACATTGTGAGAGGAAATAAATCAACTTTGAAACAAGTATGATCAAGAATTCTACTTCCATGCAACTATCCAAATAAATTATCTCCATAGTTTGATCTATTTGTTATTTCTAGTTGGTTTTTCACCACAAACTGACTTGATCTCACCATTAATTCCTTAGCCATTGCTCTGTAAGTCAATTGTTTTCTATGGCCTCAAAAGTGTCAAGTGCCATAGTGGTCACCCACCACCTAATGTCATGCATGTATGTTGTAATGCAATTACTCTTAAACAATGAAACTGTGAATAAGATCTAGATCTATATGCATTTTTCCTCTCTCCATGGGCTATGGTTATATTCTAGCATGGTGAATTGACCATGTATTTAATATATATATATATATAAGGAATTGAAGCATGGAAAGATGTTGGAGCCTCTTGTTATTTTTTGTGTTTCAAAATTCAAACTATGTGCATGCTACTATATGTTCACATTACATTCAAACTATATACTATAGTTGCATTTAAAATTATATTAAATAGGTTAGGTTCTTACTTGAACAATGTAAAAAGTCAACATTTCATTTGGGCATATACTCAATTCCCGAATATGTCTTTCAAATAGGAACCCATGGTGAATTATCCAAGGTAACCTATCAAGTTTTGTGGAAGTCCATATGTTTTTTGGAAATAAATGTTCCATGTTTTAACTAGAAGCTATGAAGTTTATAGTTATGTTTATAACATATCTAGTTGCTTTCAATTTTTATTATATAAGTATATAACAAATGTTTCAAAGAAAAAAGAACGAACCCTTTGTTAAAAAGTTATTTGGATGGTCTACTACGTCGCAAGTTTCATCACCTAATAAAAAGGAGAATAATTTCGATTTAAATTAAGACTTAGATATACAAGGTACAATAAACAATGCATTGAAGAATTTCAAGTTGAATAACCTAGAATTCAAAGGGGAAAAAATGAAAGTAAAATGAGAGTTTTGTGATGAATGAAAAACTAAGTGGAAGTGGTTGAGAAGATAAAACACTACGAAAAAAATAGTTATGAAATGTAATATACTATGAAACTATGAAATTCGTTCTTTGAGTACCCCACTCAAAATATGAATCCCTTTGATTGTTTGTAATGTCCTTAAATACACTAAATATGCCAAAGAATAAAGATTGCATATCATATACAAATTACATGGTTGTAGAAGACTTCCTCTTTGCTAAATTTAAGTATCTTGAAGAGGTGCAAACCACAGTAACATTACACAGTCCCTTGCTTTCACTGATACTACGTGAAAGTATATATCTTAGTATAGAGAAACACCTTGTAATTTATGTTACATTTATAAGATCACAAGGGTTGGGAACCTACAATTTCATAATTTTAAAAACTTATAAATGTTTGTGATGGAAGAAAGAAAACAACCTATGAAGCAAATAATGATTTAAAGGTAGTAAGTGGCCTTTCAAGTAAAAGATTGATAGCAATTCTATAGATGGTACTTCATCATGGTTAGTAATGAAATTGGCTTTGTCACTTTTTTGGAAAAGGATATATCAAATCTTATAGTTATTCATTGTATCACTCATCATGGAGCTTTAGCCACATCATGTCCTTCCAAAAAAATATCAAGATTATTATTAATTGAGAAAATGGCAAATAAAGTAATAATTGAGTGCAAAATTCTATTAACGGAAATAGCTAATTTATTTCTCTCAAATAAATTTTGCAATTGTAAACTCTTTAAGCTTTTAAAATCCACGAAGTTAGATAGCTTGCAAGGATGAGTCACTAAAAGACTCACATTATTGTCCTCCCATATTTTGACTATGTGGAAAAATAAAAGGAATGCTTCTTGGTATGATAAGGAAAGGATACTTTCAGTTCAAATTGTTTGCATATGCAATTGCAAATGTAATGTGTGAACTGAAAAAATTGAATATAAAATTCCAAGAATAATATAATGATGTTACATTTTCAAGGACAACCATAGATGTTACTATAAATTCTTTAAAAAGGTGGTTTTTAAGAAATGATGAATTTGCAACATATTTTATAGTGTTTTTTAGAAGTTATGGAGAGGATTGAAAAGATGAGTAGCAACTAGGGTTTCTGCAACTCACTAATCAATGGTGAATTTTAGTGATTATGAGAAGAAACATGTTTCTATTGAAGGAATGACAGCTCAAGCCTCGGTTTTGTACAATTCCATGCTGAAATCCAGATTTTTTCTTCCAGTTGTTCAAGAAGCTCCATCCCTTAATGTTCCTTTGAAAGAGGACGATTTCAACTATGATTTTTTTTATAGATCAAGGTTTGGTTTGTAGATTTAATGGGTTTTTTTTCCGTGATTGAATGATCTCCACAAATGGATTTATGATACGTGGAAACCCATTTTGATTGATGATTTGAGTATTCACCCCTTGGATTGAGGTTTTTTGGTGTGGCTTTTTATAATATTGAGGATAAGCAAAATATTTGTGAATCTGGGCCCTGGTTTTGGGGCAGTGTTGGCCGATTCATGTAGCTCTTGTCTACCACATTTGATCCTATTATGGTGTCAATATCCATGAATCTTTTTGGGTAACTCTTTTAAAGCTTCCCCTGCATCTTTGGAACCTCCCAGCATTATCTTCCATTAGTAATGCATTGGAGAATTTTTATTACCACAACCCGAAATACGATTTTTGTATAAAACAACTTATGCTCAAATATTTGTTGAGATGGATTTCAACAAGGGTTTTCCTACTGATATTAATTTGAGAGCTCCAGACTATGTGTGGGCACATAAGATCGACTATGAAAAGTTTTATTTTGATGTCAAACATGTTATGAAATAGGACATGTAATAAAAAAATTACCCATAGCGTTTGCAGAATAACAGAGTCTGAAAAAAAATAGCCGGAGGTGCAAATGGTGGGAAGGAGCTCAGATTGAAAATTATATGGTATACACAGAAGAAGAGACCCAGGGTAAGAAAGAAGAAAAGGAAAAACATGAAGAATTTATTTTCAAAGATGATTCATTGAATGAAAAAAAAACAAATAAGGAAAAAGTGTATGAGGACCCTCCAGATTCAACAACAGTGGAAGTGCAACATGCTCTAGTGAAAGTTGGATCCCATTCTGAATCTTCAAGCGAAATAGTTGGAAAAGCAACTTCTTGGGAAGATAAGGTATATAAGAAAGAATCTAAAGACAACAACACTCACTCATTGAAGGGCGATCATGGGTGATCCATCGAACACAATAAAAATTTGGGTTGGATTCAAGTGGGGAAGAAGGGGAAAATTAGGTTGCTAATGAAAACTAGAAGCTAGTCAAAATTAAATAAAAAAGTAGTGAAAATGGAATGTAAATGTATTTGGATCTTAGGAGTATTTTGGGAAATTTTTAGCTAGAATGCGACTAAATTTTTTGTATCATGGGGTAATCACTTGAGGGATTGGATTGAGCCTTCGTGTTCAATCTCAAACCCACAAGGAATGTTGGTAATTTTGAATAAATGTAATGGTTCTGGGTTGGATCCCAACTTTCCTTTTTAATAAAAACTTTCATATTCGTTTCTTTGAAAAAAGAGAAGAATAAGAAATGTTATGTTTTCAAATGGAACATATGACTTATCTAAATTTTTAGATGTTTTAAAATTTGGTTATCTAAATATTCTTGATAAAGGGAAACTTGTTTACAAACATGATTTGTGACTTCTGGCAATTCCACATGCATATGATGATTCCATTGATACAACAAAAATAATCATGGAAGCATTGCATTAATGGTTCACTAAAGAGTTGCAAATGACTTGCAAAAGAATATGTTCAATCTCTTATAGAGTTTGAATGAAATATTCTTGAATCTTTCTTTTTTCCACTCTACAAGGTTGTTTATCCCTTCTCATTATGTGCATGAACTTTGTGGCAAAGAAAATAGTTCAAAGTGTTGGCTTGAGAAGTTTTTTCAACACCTGCAACATACCATATGTGAGAGGAAAAAATACAAAACGTTGTTTGATTTTGAAGGTTGTATGAAAAAGTTGCATGTAGTTGTTTATATTTTTCATGTTAATTATGTGGAGTTGCATGAAAGATGCTCGAAAGATTTTTTGTGCTTTAGAGTTAGATACAAATTTTCCAAATATGTCAAAGTTACGACAAACTATACTTGTTATTCCTGCAAGTAAGGTGGCGTGTGAGAGATGATTCTCTAGAGAAAACATAGTAAAGGAAGTAAGAAGAACAAAACTAACATTGGATACATTAGATCACTAACAAGGCTTGATTCATCAATGATAGGATGAGATAATATATATAAAATTTGGAAAAATGTTAAGCAAAAAATAATCTTAACCATTTAAAAATTTTATTTTTTTATTTATCTTTTTAATGACATTGTATTTCATATGATATAACATACAAATATGTTATATAAACTTTTACAATTTCAATATATTACATTAAATGTATTTTTATAATAATTTTATGTTTAACCACACATAGAACTTATATTTATAATAAAAATCATTATTTATTCAAAATAGAAATGAACAAAAACATATATAAAGTATAATATTTAAATGATCAACAAAACTAGGGTGATTAAAAAAAATGGACTCGTTAATTTTATGAAGTGTTTACTTTTATCTAACCAAACCAAATGGATTGGTTAATTTCATTAGGATGGGATAGGTTTTGTTTTGTTTTTCTAAATGAGAATAATAGTTATGTAAGATGTGGTTTGAAAAAAGAAAAGATATGTCGTACATTTTTTTTTTGGATTTTTTTGTTTTTGTTTTTGTTGTTGTGAAGATCATTAATAAATGAGTGTTTTTTTCATAGTAAGGTTGAGCTTAAAGCTGAGGCTAGCTCATTTATTGGATGGAAGAAGAACGATCAACCTACAATTATTGTTAATCAAAGAAAACCATGTTACTTGAAATTCTTGTTGGTGGTTTATAAGGTGGTGAGATTTCACTGTTACAAAGCACAGTTGGGCCTTGGGTTATTAATTTATTTCCTTATGTCCAATAAATTCAAACTCTTGGCCAATCAAAAGTATTTTTATTTTTATTTTTTACTATTAGAATCAACAACTAAGACAATATTGTACTAGTGTGACATGAGGTCAATTCCATCTTATACCATTACAATCGCTAAATACACCACTCCTACTCCAACATGAACACAACTTAATCTGAGATCAAATAAAAAACCTCATAATATTTTACATAATACATTTATATACTTTACCAAATAAACCATTATTAAAAAAATGATCTTACAAACTAAATACAAAATAATTTATTAACTTTCTATTTTTTATACTTAAATTAACAATTTTCATACCACTCATAAATAAATCAAAATTAAGTTTACTCCTTAATGCGAAATTAATCATTTAGGACATTTTATCTTATTTAAAAATTGGTTCATTTGAAATTATATTGTTTTAGTTGTTTTATAATATTTAAAACATAACACATTATAATTATGAATCTATTTAAATTATATTGTTTTTTTGGTTTATAATATTTAAAAATATAACCCATTATAATTATGAATCTATGTGTTATGAATCTTATATATTAACATGTTTTTCATTTTTATCTTTCTTTTTGTGAATTTTTTTCATTCATCATTTAATTTGACATGGATGTAGACTTTACCCAAATCAATCACGCTGCTTCACGTGGATTGGTTTGAAAGAGATATTCCCCTTTTGGATATATGTTGTTTGATTCAACTTATCTCCTTGAAGCGTATTATGATATGTACTAATAGACCTTCACCGAAGTAAACTATATATAAGCTCCAACATGGAACATTATGATATGTATCAATAGACTTTCATTTAAGTAAATTGTAAATTCTAACACAAATTATTGTTATAAATATTGGGATTCATTTTTAATTTAAAGAAATATTTATTAGATTCCAAAAACTATTATATTATAAGTTTTTGGACAATCAAAAAGTTCAAGACAATATTGTCACGAGTTGTAATTTTTATTGTGATGAGGTGTTGACATGATTCATTGTTGAGTTGTCAGTGAGATTTAAATCTACACTGGGAAGAACTAGAATGTCAAATTCATGTGTTATAAATTCATATCTCGAAGTCAACATAATGGTTTAAAAGTTTTTTTCACCATTTTGTTTGTCTTGTCTTGCTCACCTAATTCTTAATATGGTATGAGGTTCATGGTTAAGAAAGGTTAATAATATCAAAGCTATAGTCAATGGAATTATGTGAGCTTATCATAGTTGAATGGCAGATATTGTCCATAAGGCATTTTGGTTTACTCCATGGAAGATTGATTATAGATGCTAGTCATTATACCAACAAAACGCATATCTAAACCTTTTGAAGCAACAATGGCAAAACAATATTTTATCTATGTCTTTTTGTTATTGATAATTTCTTATGAAGCAATTTTAATATATATATTTTGGAAAAAACAAGGTTTTATATTTATTAATTTGTTATTGATAATTTCTTATGAAGTAGTTATTTTATGTATTTTGGAGAATATTGATCTGTAGATTTGCATATTGAGCTACTCTCCAATAGACCTGCATATTCCTTGATTGTTTTACAATAATTAAAACTATGTGAGTGGCCCATACATGAAGCCGAAGGTGTTTACATGTAGATCCCTTGCTATGTGGAATATGATGTGGAATATTTGTCATCACTTGGAATAATGAGATAGGGCCACTTTCACAATGCCTTACCACCTCATTCAGTAATCAAATTGAGCCAATCTACATACCACCTGAAGTTGCCAAGATAAGAATTGGATCAATCTGCATTTGGTTATGGATTTCCTTCATGGGATATGTGTAGTTCGAATAGTTATACAACATAAATTAAATGTGGAACATAATTGTTGTCTAAAACAAATCGAACCCATCTATGCAACTATCGACCAAGCCAAGTCTGATATATGTGGCATCCGTTTGAAACCACCAGCTTGCCTAGGATATGCTTACTCCATTCTCATTTCAACTCAAATTGGATTTTACCTTCATCGTGATTTCTCAAGGAAACTCAAAAACATAGGTTTAAATGGGCACTTAGAAATAAAATTCACCACGTTTATCGTTTGGAAGTCTTAATCCACCCATTTTAATGGCATATAATAGTTGGTTATGTCATGTTTTAATACTTATGTATAAAAGTAATAAAGCCTTTTTGCTTGTGAGGGCTGCAATGGTGAAAATAATATGTTAAAATTATATAGACCATATAGTGGAGATATAAGGGCGTATTCAACATTATCATACTAGGTGGAAGTATTTGAAGGTTTTAGTAGTTTAAGGGGTGCATACATATTTAATATTGTAATTGAAGATTGAATGGTATTGGTCACATAAATTATGGAATTATGGAGTATAGAAGTTTGTCACAATCTTTGCACCATGCTCTAGGGTGTGTTGGGACATAAAAATGATTCTAGAGCTATTGTATTTGAGAGAGGATTATAGTTAGTGGATGAAAGGATATCATAATAAAATTATATTATATTTTTCTTATGTCTTATACCTACTTGAAATTTGAATAAGAGGGTCCAATGAGTCATCATTGTAATCACATGTTAGGGTGCATGATCAATAGTGCCTGACTAAAGTGACATAAAAATCAAGCGAGGCTGAGTTAAAAGAGCTAAACAAGCTTGAGTACAAAAAAGTGTGTCAAGTGAAAAATGGGTAAAGGAGGAAAGCGTCTACAAAACACATATCAAGAAATCAAGGATTTTCAAGAGTGCAACCATGAATCGCAAGATCAAATTAAAGTACTTGAGTTGAACTTACATAATAAACAAATCATAATTAATCAAATGGTTGATCCAATACAGTCAACGAATGATCTTCAAAGTGATCCATATATAAAGGATCAATTGATTGATGCATTTCATATAAAATTAAGAGAAAATTAAGACCAACTTGATGATGTGTTTAGTGAAAAATATAGAACAAAGATAGATGCAATTTGTGATACAGATGAACTCAACAAGATCATTGAAGAAATTTTTGACACAATGGAGCTACTAGAGAAAATTGACACAACATGTCATACACAAGACCTTTTCCAAAATTTGATGCAACATGTGATACAAATGAAATAATGACAAGAGTTGATGCAACTTGTGATACCCAAGACATAATACAAGTGATTGATGCTAAGTGTGATATAAACGACTTGACGGAATCAAGGAATGAAGCATGGAATGGCAATAGTAGCAATAGAAAAAATATTTATGAAGAAGAAAAGAATAACAAAACAATATTTTTAGGATGTTTGTTTTGACCTTTGGGAAGAAATATCATTCAATAGAAATCGGCATGGTTTGGGATATGAAAAAGGGATTAGCTTACGTATTTCAAATTACTCTAAAGCAATTCAATTTGTAAGCATAAGATTTCTAGAACATGTGCAAAATATTAAAAACAAACGACGTCATTGTAAAACAATTGGTCATACAAAGAGTCAATGTTTTGATCTCCACCATCATCTTCATTATGGGAAGACAAATCACCTATCATCAGAAAAATGTCAAAAGTAGAAGTAGGCTAAAAATTCAGTGAATAATGGACAAATAAATTCTTGGATATGGAATCTACAAGTGAAAAAATTGCATTAGTCTTATTGTCTAGTTAAACAAAGACAAAGACAAAGAAAAAATAAGAGTCAAAGATGGTACTCTCCACATGTCAAGGTGGGCAACACAATGATAAAAGAGGCTCTCCTACACCTTTAAGAGGGTAAGTAAATTAATGAAGTGATGAAGGTTAGTGGTAAACCGTAAACCACCACATCATCCATTGACTAGTTAATGGTCATCTAGAAACCACCATATTAGTCAAAGCAGATTGGTTAGTGGTCATCTATAAACCACCACATTTTCAAAGCATAAACCACCAGTCTCCATGGAAAAAGGTTAATGACCAACCAAAAAAACCACCAACTAAAGAATTTAAAGTTCCCACTTGGATCCTTTCAACAAATTTCTCCCCTTGCACCTCACAAGGGGGAATATCATATATTATGCTTCAAGTTTCAAAGTATTATCACTCAAATTTCAATGAGCATTCAAACACCAATTAGGAATTCTAGCATAGCCACTACACCTTAATAGAAAATCTACAACCATTTCAATTATTCAATGGGAATATTCAAACGTAGTAACCGTTCACTTCCAAATATTCAAATATTGGTGGATTTTTCATGTAAATCTTCATCGAAGCTTAGTACAACAGTTTCAAATTGAAGATGAAAAAATCTATTCATACAAGTGTTGTACAATTATTTAGACTTGTGATTGCGGGGGGGACGTTAGAATATGAGTTCCTAAATAATCACAAAGTCCGAGACCACAATTTCATGAGTTGTAATTGTTGAGATTTGGTATTTTGGGAGGTACTCCTAGCCCTAGGGTTTGGATTTTTGAGGTTGGAGCACCCCAAAAGTGCTTTGTGGGCTTGGAACCCAAGCTTAGGGTTTTGCACCCAAAGGAGCTAGGCCAAAACCAAGTGGACTTCGAGTGATTTGACACTTGGAGGTGTTAATGGATCCCTAGAGGAGAAAGGGGAAGAAAAAGGCACTCAAGATGGAGGTCTCTAATGACAAATATTGATTTTTATATGTGGTTGGTTGTTAAGTTGTCTAGTTGGGTAGGTTAGCTTGGGCTTAAGAATGCCCCAAATACAAACTCGTTCGAGCCACAAGTGAGTGTATAAATATAAGTTATATGGAGGACATTCCAAGAACATCCAAAGTGCATCTCTCATATAAATACATCACTAAAGGACGCCACAGATCAGGAGCATATCTCACGAAGGATAAAGGAGAATTGTTTTTGTTTCTTTTGTGACAATTAAGGAGGTCACAAGGATCTAGCAGCAAGGCTGAATGGTTGGAGGATAATCTAGGCAGGTTTTTAGAGTGTCTTATGTGTGGTTTTCTCTCTAAAAGTAGGTCGCAACCCAGGACAATGGGAACAGGTAGGCCGCAGGTCCTATCCTTCCTAGAACAGGGGTTGAAAGGCTTGTTTGAGGGTGTGGACTAGTCCAAAATAACAATGAGTAATGACAACAACTTGGAGAAGGAAGACCACAATGATGGAGGGGGTTTGTGAGGTGAAAAGAAGTGTTGTTGCAAAGTGAAAACAACCCTAACCAGTGCACCAGATTTACGATAGTCTACACCATCCGACGAGGAGTGAAAGGTATGTATTTATTGATGTGTTTAAGTTGAGTAGATGCTAGTGGATGAGTAGCCCAGTTGGAATAGTTTTTATTAGACACTTATGGACTATTGGAGGGCAACGAGAGTGTTCCAATTGTGCCCTAAGTTTAGTGCATTGAAGAACTAAGGAGATACTAGGAGATGTAGAGTTAATGAGCTCATTGACTGAGCTTCGAAGGAATAAAGAAGGACGTCATAGATGAGCAGTTTGTAACCCAAGTTCGTTGTTGGAGGAATTCTACTAGTGATAGGTGGAAAACCTCCTACCCTATGTTTGTCTTCGTTGGAGTAGTGCAGGAAGACAATAGTGGGAAGAAGTCCCTAAGTAGTTGAGGAGAAGAAGTGGGAAAGAATACTCAAAGTGTTGTGCCCTTAAAGGACTAAGGAGCAGCTAGTGAGTGTGAAGACCCTATGCGTTGGTTGTAGATGGACTTACGATCATCTAGAGGGTATATAGGAGAGTCAAGTTTAGTGGCTTAAGGGAGCTGGTGCATTGATAGAGGGAGTGATGCAAAACGGAAGCGAAGGATCCACAGTGTGTCCAGGGTACGCTTGAGAAGTTGTGATGGTGCATCAGCTAGATGATCAGTGTATCATGATCTTGTATTCTTGTACTAGTGGATATATGAAGGACATTATATCTATTACAGAAGCCCTAGAAAATTGTATTAATAGTTTGATTAATATGATGAAGTTGGGTTGTTGTAAAAATTGTAAAAAGTTGTCTATATTTGTGCACTAATGGATTTACTGTTGTATATCGTTATGTTGTACAAAGTAGTTTGTTGTGATACTTGGATTGGTAGCGTCAGTGATTGTAAGATTCTAACCTAGTTTCCAATATTGTGGAAAAACAATAATAATCCTTATCTTGATGAGTTTATATTTTTTTAATCAGGAAAATATCCAGGCAGAGCCTAACCCCAAGGGTGTGGAGGAGAATTGATCACATGACCTCCCATTAGCTAGGTGAAATCATAATGCAAATGGAGCCATTGAGGGATCATAAGACCTCAGAAGGGCATCATTTTCATGCAAAAGCCTTGGTAGCTATATTAGGTCCCTATAATAATAGTGTATCCCATTATTGTTATTGTTGTACCCATGTAGTCCCCATATTGTTATTATTGTGCCCCATAGAATCCTAGTATTGTTATTGCTGTGTCCTTACATTATTATTGTTATGTTGACTCTGATTATATTGTGACCCCTTAGACTCCTATATATAGAAAGGAGGTTTTTTCATTTGTATCATCCAATAATTGTTCATTTATGTAATGTAAAGGAGGTTTCCCCCTTGAAGAGGATAATTTTTAAGTTGTTGATCTATCTTTCCTTCTATTTTGTGAGTTGGTTGCATAACATTTGGTATCAAAGCTCCCAGTTCAAATAATGTTGCCAGAACTTGACAAGGAAATAAAAGTCATATTGGAACCTGAAGTAGTCATAGAAACAAGAACTTGACAGCTATGAAATTGATCAATTTCAAAATTTCTAATCAAGTGGAAGAACATATCTGCTGAAGATTCCACATGGGAGGATGAAAATTTTATATAGAAGCATCCAGAACTACTCAAGTGTTGAGGACAACAATTTTTTGAAGGAGAGGGGCATGTTAGGTCCCTATAATACTAGTGTATCCCCTTATTTTTATTGTTAGTGTAGCCCTCTTATTGTTATTGTTGTACCCATGTAGTCCCCATATTGTTATTATTGTGCCCCGTAGAAGCCCACTATTCTTATTATTGTGCCCTTACATTATTATTGTTATGTCAGTTACGATTATATTGTGACCCCTTAGACTCCTATATATAGAAAGGAGGTTTTTTCATTTGTATCATTCAAGAATTGTTCATTTATGTAATGTAAAGGAGGTTGACCCCTCTAAGAGGCCAATTTTTAAGTCGTTGATCTATCGTTTCTTCTATTTTGTGATATGGTTGCATAACAAGCTACGGGGTTGGAAAATGTGGTGTTGAAAGATATAATGTAATGTGAAAAATACTCATAGTGTAATGTATGAAAAAACTTACATGTTTATGGAAAGTTTTGAGCAAAAGATAACTATAGATAACTCCCAATAAAATCATGAAAATCATCATGTTAGTTTTGAAATTATTGAAAAGAATCATGAGGTGAGTGACATACCTTCTCACGACATTGGATTGGTTGGTTTGGAATTTTGATCACCGAAAATTATCATTTTCCTAAAAGTATTACTCCTCTCTTTGTTTATGACAATTAGTTGCAAGTCTCATATTGTTCTCTATAGTGGTTTTGAACGTTCATTATGTGCACCCTTACTCATGTCTTTTATCATCATACCATGGTCCAAATGATCAATAACCACAAGTTGATCATGTTCAACAAATGATATATATCTGCTCAAATCCACATTTGGAAAAGACGTGTTATCATTAAACACATGGCATTTTTTTTTTTTTTTTTTTAAATATTTGATTCTTGGAGTGAAGCTAGCTAGTAGGTGTAGGTGAAAATAGAATATGCAAATTTCAACCTCCCGAATGAACTAGCTCCATGAATGTATATTTTGTTAATTAGAGTTGTAACATCTTCCATTTTTCCTTCCAAGAAAATTGGTGATTAGTGAATTTGAATTAATACTCCTGTAGAGACATATCTTTACTTTTGGTGGTCCTTGAGTTGCTAGTATTACGTTTTTAGAACAAGATTGAAGACACATAATTAGAGAATGTATTTGTTAGCTTTCCTCAATTTGAAAGTTTTCAAATAGATCTGTTGGAGCTCCCATGTTTGGCCAGATTGGCAAGAACAAAGATGAGACAACATCAGAACCACTTTGGGGCCCTAAGATCTAGCCCTCCTGGACCCGGAGAGGGATCTCTCCGATAAGACAAAGAATGATATATATTTGAAGCTCAAAAAGAGATGTTAGGCTAGGTATGAAGCACGAGGGGGGTTTAAAATGATTGGGTCGGTTATCGGTTGGGTCGTAGGATCATAGAATGAGAAGGTAATGGGAAGAAAGGAGCAGAGTAGTAGGACGTTTCAACAAAGGAGGATGGGTCGAGGCTGTGCCATCCATTGGGCTATGGAGTCGTGAAAGGAGATTACTCACAAACAACTAGCCAAGGCTTTCATAGGGCACGTCATCTATACTAAAGGATCTTTGAGATAGAGGATGGAATGGGACAATAAGGAGAGAAAGGTGAACACAAAGGGCAGCCTGAGATCAGACCAGAGGTCACCTAACTCCAGATTTGCTTCGGCATACTCTTGAAGGAGAAACAATGAGATTTAGACACAGAACTAGGCCTGAGATCAGAGAAGGGCTTTTAACCTTCAATGCTTCGACACCGACTCACGAGATCTTGGAAAGGTCAATCTGTCGAACAAGGACCCCAGTGGACAGGGCTTACACTAAATCCCCGGTATCCCAAATCCTCTGGATTGGACCCCAACAAGAACAACTGAGCAACAAACCCCAAGTTCACACATCAGCTAACAGGGAATAACAACTGCTACACTGGTTAAACCACGAGAGTCTGCCCTCAGATTTCACTATCAGCAGAAAACATTAAAGGTAGGGAGAGCAGAAACATAGGGTACCATGCGAGGGTAAATCCTATGCCAGATTTCTGATGCGTACCAGAAGAAATGAACAACGTGAAAAAATGTAATAAAACAAATGTAAAGAGAAACATCACCCGTAGTAATAGACTGAAATTTTCTTGATTAATTGATGCAAAACCAGTCACATACACTGAGCTCAATAGCTGATTACAGACTCAAATTTCTCCTCCCAACCTACTACGTTACAGACTACTCTACTACTCTTTCCCAAAACTGTTTCTAACAGTAAAAAATGAATCCCTACAACTACAACATCGATAACACAATCCAACCCTTTACAATGTGTTCTCTAGGATTCTTTATAGGAAAAATGGATAGCAAGAGTAGGTGATACAAATTAAATCGATTTATTAAGACAGAGTGGAGGAGGCGTTTCATGCCACTCCGCGTAATAGTTCTGCACTGTACTTGGTGGTCTGGTCTGGAGTCTTTATCAGGTCGGATTTGACCTCTAATGTTTCTTTGAAGCCTTCACGTAGCCTGCTTTGTCTTCCGAACCGGGCAAGGATCAAGGTCTGGCCTATACCCATTATTGCTGGTTCCTCGATGGCCTTTAAGCCACAAGGGAGATTATCTAGACTTGGAGCTGGGGAGGCGGAATTCCACCACAGAGGGCGCATTACTATTCTGAGAAAATGTCTCATCGCCGAGAGCAAGATATGGCTCGTTGCAGTTCTTCCTTTAATCTTTGGACCATGTGACAGAATCTTTGGATGATAGGATTAGAGTCGAATATCTAATTAATGGGTTTAACTACCCAATCAGTTCTCATCGTTTCACCTCCAGTCATTGCTGCATGGTCAGAGAACGCGATTTCACATCACTGACAGAGAGTGAATTCAAACTTTATATACCCTACATGTTAGTAACAAACACTATAAAACCTGTAAGAAGAGATGCTGTGAGGCCTGGAAGAATAGTGGCGCAACTGTGGAGACAATGACTGTAGGGAAAACAGGTGAAAATGCGGTGAAATGGAAGTTTGGTGGAAGAAAGCACGTGGACCATCGGTTTGGCTGAGATGGACAACATGAGATCTAGTAGGAGAGGAGCGATGGGGGGACCTAAATCCGATGGGCGATGGAGTGATTGGCTTTGTACCGTCAGATATGTGAGAGATCGATGACTGCGATTGAATCGGGGGACACATGGCAGAATGAGGGTGGATACTGGCCGTTGGTTCTTTGGATTCAATGGCCAGGATTGCGTCGGAGCATTGCAATCGGGAGGGATGGAGGATGGCATAGTTTAAGACTTGCAATTGCGAACAGAGCAAGGATGTGAGGGCTGTTGGATTAAAAGTGAATCAACGGTGGGCATGAAATCAAAGGGGTGACAAAAGGGAGATGCAGAAGTGATGTGACTTGCGACGACCGTTGGATCTATTCCAATCAACAGTGGAAAACAACTCAAAGCCGATAGAATATGACACCATCGCATCAGAACTTTGGGCTTTACAATGGGAGCATGTCCAGCTCCGATTTTCCGATGCGATTGGCACTTTGGACTAGCGCTTGGTCTTAGCGTCCAGGCTTATGGAGGGGAAGTAGTTAAGGGGCTAGCCGAAAGGGGCCAAGCTTATCATATGGAAAGATATGGGTCTCTAGCCGAAAAAGGGGATTTTAAGGCTAAAGAGGAAATCAGTAGATAGAATAAGGGGATATTAAACCAAAAAAAGGACATTTGAAGGGTTTAAAGGGAATTAGAAGGGGGGAGAAGGTGATGAAAACAGAGGTTTAATAGGGCTGAGATGAAAGGAAAAATGGAGGCCTTTGGGCATCTTCTTCACAACAAAGAGGTTTTAAAACCGGGAACAACAGTAAGGATTTATCAAAGGGAAAAGGCACAGGAGACTTCAAGGATGATGTGTTTTCGGAGGAGATGCATTCCTTGAAGGCTCAAAAACATTTTAGCCCCCTGTTTTCTTGTCAAAAAATTCATAGGGGGCTAATAGTGGCTCCACATGGGGATGGATTCTTCTTGAAGGAGTCAAGAATTCAGAGAATAAATATTTGGAGTAGGCCAGATGCCTAATGCTTGAACCACCCTTTCTTCTTTGATTCAGCTGCCACAAACCATGAAGACACATATCAGCAGCAATATTACTCAAACAACTACCTACCCAGACTAAATCATAACATTTTTTCTTCTGGGTGCATTTGGACTTGCAGACCCTTACATCATCAATCTCTTACAAACAGGAATAATAAACCAATTCTACTTCTACCTTTATCACTCCATGAGACCAGATTAAACTGTTGGTCTCATATTTTCTCTACCTAGACTACATCTGCTAGGATTAAACTGTCTAGCAGATTTCTTCTCTACATTCTAAGACAGAAATTGAAAACAGTCAAGCTAGGTTTAGACTGTCTGGCTTGCTGTGGACCATGGAATAATAGACAAAACTGCTCCTGGATTGAGCTTTATTGAGATTTTTCCTACCTACCCTACTATAACTGGAATATTTGCAAGTTTAGCTTACAAACATTGTCTTCCAATGCAACCAGCCCATCAAGTGATCCCACGGCTGGTTCTGTCTGCTCAGCTCCTTGAGCAGGCTGGATAGGCAGGGCTGCTCCCATTCTCTTTGTTCCTCAACAAAAACTTCCAAAAATTTTCTTGTTGTCTGCAACATGCTGCTCAAAAATACCTTTGATCCTTCTTTAAATGTTTGCAGGAAATGAACATAAGGATCATGAAATGATACTTGGTTATGAATATATGGCAGGCCGACTTCAACCAGGATTTCTTCTTCTTCCACTAGGTTAAGAACGAGACTCCCTTCAGAAAGAGTGTCTCCTTTATCTTCTTCATATGAACTGGAGGACACGTCGTATTTTGCAGCTGTGTCCTCTTTGCTCTCCCTGTCATCTTCTGAAATGAGAGGGTGCTGACTTCCAGTCTCATGGAACCTGTCACTGATGTTTTGAGGAAAAGCAGAATGAAGATTCAAAGAATCTTCATCTGCTACTAAACTCTCGTAGCTTTCTCCATCAGTTTCATAAACGGGATGACCGGACCATGTCAACCATTTTGGATGCTCAGCAACCCTTTCTTCGTTCATCTCCACAAAGGATTTTTCTGGATCTGCATGATCAAACTCCACAGACGAATGAGCAAGAGTATCAGTTCTATAGAATATTTTAGAGGTGGACTGTGTGCTTAATATTCGGTCCATCTCTTCTTCTGTCAGTAGAGAGATTTCTCTTTCAATACAGACAGAAGAACAACAGCCCTCTGTTTCTTGTACTAGCTAATTTGGAGGCTGGGTATCTCTTTGAGCCTCTTCTGCGGAATCTTAGACTATGCTAGCAGGGAAATGATCAGGGTGCCACTCTTCTAGTGGAGTCTGAGATGGATTAACAGTCAGAGGGGGGGCCTCCATGTGCGCTGGTTCTTCCTCTGCCTCAGATTCTGCATCTTCTGTGAGGTCACTTGTTCCCTCAATGCAGCACCCCCTACTAGCTTCTGCCCTTAAGCTTTCGTTTTCTCTAATTAGCATGGTACAAGACACGGGTAAGAAATCAGGCAGCTCCTGATCACTTTTTTCTATAGATTCTTGAGTATCGTACATGTCTTGGTCATTGTCTGGGTCTGGAGCTTGTTATTGCTCTGAAAGAAACATGGGATGCTCTAAATAATCATTATTTGCATTTAAATTAGCCAGATGCATCTCCAGCACTTTACCAAACATGATGACTATTTCGTTCAATTGATCTGCCAAAGCGTCAAGCTTTGCATCTCTGTCCATGTCTGGATCCATGTTTTCTGCAAAGAAGGTCACTGCAGCTTCTCAACCAGTTCAGAGTTCTCCACGAGTGGAGTCATTAGGTATTTTTTGAATTATAGGGAGTGTGGAGTCGCCAGGTGGATGAATTTGGACATTAGAAACAGGTTGCTGTCCACCATCAACAATGAGACCAATCTAAAGGCATTGGTCTGAACAGACCAGTGTTAGAGGTTAAGGACTCTCAGATTTTTCCCCAGAGGAGTCGCCATTATGTTGGAGCTCCCATGTTTGGCCAGATTGGCAAGACCAAAGATGAGACAACATCAGAACCACTTTGGGGCCCTAGGATCTAGCCCTCCTGGACCTAGAGAGGGATCTCTCTGATAAGACAAAGAATGATATATCTTTGAAGCTCAAAAAGAGATTTTAGGCTAGGTATGAAGCACGAGGGGGGTTTTAAATTATTGGGTCGGTTATCGGTTGGGTCGTAGGATCATATACTTAGAAGGTAATGGGAAGAAAGGAGCAGAGCAGTATGACGTTTCGGCAAAGGAGGATGGGTCGAGGCTGTGCCATCCATTGGGCTATGGAGTCGTGAAAGGAGATTACTCACAAACAACTAGCCAAGGCTTTCATAGGGCACATCATCTATAATAAAGGATCTTTGAGATAGAGGATGGAATGGGATAATAAGGAGAGAAAGGTGAACACAAAGGGCAGCCTGAGATCAGACCATAGGTCATCTAACTCCAGATCTGCTTCGGCATACTCTTGAAGGAGAAACAATGAGATGTAGACACAGAACTAGGCCTGAGATCAGATAAGGGCTTTTAACCTTCAATGCTTCGACATCGGCTCACGGGATCTTGGAAAGGTCAATCTGTCGAACAAGGACCCCAGTGGACAGGGCTTACAATAAAACCCCGGTATCCCAAATCCTCTGGATTGGACCCCAACAAGAACAATTGAGCAGCAAACCCCGAGTTCACACATCAACTAACAGGGAATAACAACAGCTACACTGGTTAAACCACGAGAGTCTGCCCTCAGATTTCACTATCAGCAAAAAACATTAAAGGTAGGGAGAGCAGAAACATAGGGTACCATGCGAGGGTAAATCCTATGCCAAATTTCTGATGCGTACCAGAAGAAATGAATAGCATGAAAAAATGTATTAAAACAAATGTAAATAGAAACATCACCCGTAGTAATAGACCAGGATCTTGTGAAATTTGCTTGATTAATTGATGCAAAACCAGTCACATACACTGAGCTCAATAGTTGATTACAAACTCAACTTTCTCCTCCCAGCCTACTACATTACAGACTACTCTGCTACTCTTTCCCAAAAATGTTTCTAACAGTAAAAAATGAATCCCTACAACTACAACAATAATAACGCAATCCAACCCTTTACAATGTGATCTCTGGGATTCTTTATAGGAAAAATGGATAGCAAGAGTAGGTGATACACATTAAATTGATTTATTAAGACAGAGTGGAGGAGGCGTTTCACGCCACTCTGCTTAATAGTTCTGCGCTGTACTTGGTGGTCTGGTCTAGAGTCTTTGTCAGGTCGGATTTGACCTCTGATGTTTCTTTGAAGTTTCCTTCTGGCTGTAAAGCTCTCTGTTTTGTCTTCTGAAGCAAGTAAGGTGACTGAAGGTATTCTGGGCTTCCATACCTCCATTATTATTGCCCTGACAGTCTTTGGAAGCTTTCTGTCAGTGAGACGACCTTTGGGAGTTCGGGGAGGCATGGAGACTTTTGTCGGAGGGCATACTATCTTGAGAAAATGTCCTACTGATGCTGAGAGCAGATATGGCTTGTTTCATGTGCTCCTTCTAATCTTTGGACTGCACATTAATCCTTTGATGACAGGATTAGGAGTCGAATATTCAATTAACTAGCTTTAATCCACCTAATCCGTCTTTGCTGTTTCACTGAGTCATTGCTGTAATGGCCTCTCTGTGTTTCGATTCACAGTGACTGCGACAGAGTGAATTCACCACTATGTATAACCTGCACAGTAAAATAAACCAATTATAAAACCCAGGGGTGGCGGAAGAGATGCTGTGAGGCCTGGAAGAATAGTGGCGCAACTGTGGAGACAGTGGCTGTAGGGAAAACAGGTGAAAATGCGGTGAAATGAAAATTTGGTGGAAGAAATCACGTGGACCATCGGTCTGGCTGAGATGGACAACATGAGATCTAGTAGGAGAGGAGCGATGGGGGGACCTAAATCCGATGGGTGATTGGCTTTGGACCGTCAGATCTGTGAGAGATCGATGGCTGCGATTGAATCGGAGGAGCCCAATCGGGAGACACATGGCGGAATGAGGGCAGATACTAGCCGTTGGTTCTTGTGGATTCAACGGCCAAGATCGCGCGGAGCATCGCAATCAGGGGGGACGGAGGATGGCACAGTTTAAGACTCGCGATTGTGAATAGAGCGAGGATGCGAGGGCCGTTGGATTAAAAGTGAATCAACGGTGGGCATGCAATCAGAGGGGTGACGAAAGGGAGATGCAGAAGTGATGTGACTTGCGACGACTGTTGGATCTATTCCAATCAACAGTGGAAAACAACACAAAGCCGACAGATTATAACACCATCACATCGGAACTTTAGGCTTTACAATGGGAGCGTGTCCCGCTTCGATTTTCCGATGCGATTGGCGCTTTGGACTAGCGCTTGGTCTTAGCGTCCAGGCTTGTGAAGGGGAAGTGGTCAAGGGGCTAGCCGAAAGGGGGCAAGCTTATCATATGGAAATATATGGGTCTCTAGCCGAAAAAGGGGATTTTAAGGCTAAAGAGGAAATCGGTAGATAGAATAAGGGGATATCAAACCAAACAAAGGATATTTGAAGGGTTTAAAGGGAATTAGAAGGGGGGAAAAGGTGATGAAAACAAAGGTTTAATAGGGCTGAGATGAAATGAAAAATGGAGGCCTTTGGGCATCTTCTTCACAACAGAGAGGTTTTAAAACCGGAAACAACAGTAAGGATTTATCAAAGGGCAAAGGCACAAGAAACTTCAAGGATGATGTGTTTTCGGATGAGATGCATTCCTTGAAGGCTCAAAAACATTTTAGCCCCCTGTTTGCTTGTCAAAAAATTCATAGGGGGCTAACAAGATCCACATATATAATATAAGTGTATTAAGAATATGAGAGACTACAAGTATTTTCAATAAGTGCATTTAAATAACTAGCCAAACATTCTCTTTTCTCCAACTCTTTAAAGTTGTTAATGAGAGAATATTCAAAATAAAACTCCTCCATTTTGGAGTAGTTTGGGCTCTAGTTCATAAAATTTGATGGAAACCCCCCTCTATCTATAGCATAGAGTTGGTAAAAAGTAATGCCCCATTCATTACTTTATGCTTTCTCACACTCATCAATGGAGAACATTGGCATTGTTTCTATAACGATCAACCCATGAAACAAGTTTTTAGTAGTTTGGAATTTATTTTTGTTGAATATATTTGTAAAATCCTCCTTCAAAGATATTCCCTATGGTTGTTGTTTAAAAACATATTTTAAACAAACTTCATGTCAACTTCATATACCCCATTCAATTTAAAAACATGTTCAAGCTAAGCATTTCTATTCTGACTATCAAACTGAGTTGCTTCAATCTATGATAATTACTTTCAATAGGTACTTTGTTTTCAAAATCAATGCAAATAGAAAGAGAAGAATATGTTGGAAATTCACATTGCTACTCAAATGGGAGTGAATTAGTATCACATATATTAATTTATTTTCACTTAATTTTAAGACTCAAATCACATCGCATAATCAAACTTCAACACAACACATGAACATAAATATAGAAGTGGAAATCTAAACTTGAAGAAAGAACACTTGAATTATTTCTAAATAGTATTTAATTTGATACAACCACTAATCCTATGTATGCACCAAATTACAAAAATTGCAAGCTCCAACCTGTCGAGAAATTTACGAGCTTAAACAAATCTGTAATCACTTCTATTTAGGCAATTTTGATGAATTAGGGCTTGGCCTCCTCTAAACAAGCACACAAAAAACAACTAGAGCTAGGGCTCCTTCATAACTCAACCTCTAGAATAGACCTTAATAGGATAGAATTAGCCTCTTAGAACAAACCTTGAATTCAACAAGACACAACCTCTCAACAGAGCTGAACTCAACCTCCTTCCCACCAAAACATGCCCCCCCTTAAATAATAAACAAAATAGAAAAAAAACCCCTTCCTTCCATAGCTCAACAAATACTTCATCAGATACTTCTTCAATTCAGCTTCACTTGACTTAATAGTTCATGAAGTATGAAACTCAGATTTTCTCCTCCTGCTCGCTGAAACATATTTGAACTTGCCTGAGCAATGGTTAGAAATGCACCTTCTTACACCTATTTCTAGTGCTTCTAGGGTCTAGGGAAGGGCCAACTTGTTCACTAGCTAAGCTGACTTGTGCAGTTGGCAGAATATATAATGAATATTAAAAAAATCATTTCTCCTCAACAGTGAGGAGTTAGAAGGTGTGCCATATATTGTTGGAATGGTCTCCTAATAAGTTTTCCATTTGAGCTAAGTAATAATAGTAAAAAAACCTTCAAAATATAAGGCATCCAAATGGGGCATGCTTGTACTTTGGTTGGGTCATCTTAACAAAATATCTTGTATCTCCTCATTCATATGGAATTAGAGGGAGTGCCATCAACTATTGGAAAGGTATTAGAATATGCTATTTGACTATGCATATTTTTCTTTCATTTGGGGGGCCTTTGACATCAATAACAACCGTTTTCAACAATATTCGCCTTTGTTATTGATAACAATACTTTAATATCTATTTCATCTGATAATTTCTCCCCCTATTATTCTCTCCATACTTCTTGTTAGTTTCTCCCCCTGTCTGTGGTATTTTACCCTTTGACATCAATAGCAAAGGGTGATCCCCTTACTAAGAGTTTGTGCTTTCATTACTACGACAAAGGAGAGATCACTCCCAACTTCTGCCCGAGATTTTCAAAAGTTTTTTTAGGCAAATGTTTGGTAAAGATGTTATCAATCCATTCTTTGGTGCCAATATATTCCATATTGACATTTTTCTCGGTGATTTGTTCTATGAGGAAAAGGTACTTGATTGGAATGTGCTTTGTTTTTTAGTGCATGACAATATTTCTTGAAATATTGACTGGACTAAATTTGTCACAAAAAATGAGAATTGGTTTATCATATTCCATTTTGATGTCCTGCAAAGTTTGTTTCGTCCAAAGAACTTGGGTGCAATAGTTTGGTGTTGTTATGTATTCCACTTCAGCTTTAGAAAGAGAAACCGACGATTTCTTTTTTGCTTGACAAAGACACAAGAAAATATCCTAGGGAAAATGCATTCTCGTTGGTGCTTTTTCTATCATCAAGGCTACTTGTCCAATCAAAATCTATGTATTGTTAATCAAGGTTGTCATTGATATAAATATGGCATTGACTAAGATGTCAATATTCTTGAGATGCTTGGTTCCAGATTGATTCAATGACTCTTGGTTGATACCATCAATGAATATGTTGATGATATAGATGTCAAGTCACAAATAAGTCAAACCACTAATGAAGGAAGCCCTAAGAAGTACTTGATCTAATGTTACACGCACTTGATGATCTATACCTTAATCTATGATGACATGGATGATCTCATTTGATGGTTGGAAGACTATCTTACTATCTTGGAACTTTCCTAATAATGAAGTTGCCTATGTCATATCACTACACTATGACATGAATACATGATGGCACTATGATGAATCACTTGGTGACATAATATGAAATGGAGGACCTCATGATGATGTGGAAATAATATAAAGACATAGTTGGAGTCATATCAATGAAGAATTTCTAATGACCTCTTGCTGTCCCAATCACTTTCTGTACATAAAAATTCAAGGACAGTTATAAAGAAAAATAAATTTTGTCACCTTGGAGGCAGCCTATCAAAATGAGTCCTAGACCATCTGAAAGAGGAATTTTTTCTCTTTCCAATGAGCCTTTACTTCCCCTGAAACTCCCATCGGTTGATGAGATATGGAATTTTTAAGTCAAGAAAAATTAACCTTAGTAGTGAGCCGACCTATCCTTGTCCTTCATGTCGGCCTACCTCCAAAAATACGTGTCCATTCATTCTAACGTTAAACCAATATTAATATGAGTTCGGACACCTCATTTTAGCACTAAAATTTTAGTGAAGAACATCTGACAAAAACAAAACAACGAGGAGAGGAGGACTTAAGAGCTATTTGTTTGGGTTAAAATCTGAAACTTAACTTCTATAATCTCAGACCTGTTGCAACCATGTATTAACAACCCTGTGGTGGATACCTCTAGCTCAAACAAGACCTATAACAAATCCTTTGGAAAATTTAAATTAATGTGAACCAGACTTCAGATTTAGTAACAACTTGAAGGTGAAAGCCCAATCACATTAGCAGAATCTTGGACCTGTGTTGTGGAAGATTGGAGTATCTTACAGTCATAACAAAAAGGTTAGATTTGTTGTTTATAACTATGATCCAAAGCGTGTAAGGGCTCAACATTATTACCTCAGTCCTAACTTCCAGCAGAAGACCGAAGTTACAATGTTTCAAGCTCAAAAAATCATCCTTCTAGTTCAGAATAATGCTACGAGTCTCGGTGAAAATACATCTATGGAAGGCTCGGGTATACGTCTGTGGTGGTTCCACACCTCTGATAGTGACAGTCTTCTATATTATTTCAGACTAGTAATAAGGGGCAGACTTGGAGGATTGGACAAAGAACTTGAAGCTCAGTTTGCTAACCTATAAGGGCTCAACATTTGTGCATCGAACCTTTAGCAAAGAACCTGTGGCATAGCTCTCTATTGCAGGAATTAAGGAGCACTCATTGAAGGATTATTGAAGTACTATTTGAGGGCAACCTTGAAAAGCACTATTGGAGTCAATTTTGGAAAACATCTTGAAGTAATATTAAAGGGTGTCATGAAAGCATCTTAGTCAGTTATCTTGTGAAGAAAATCTATAGACACCTCCAAGCAAGAATCATTGAAGAAAAATCCTTGGAGCCTTGCCAGCCTATTTGGAGTAAGACCTTGGCGTGAGATTATTGAAGACAATTGGAAGCATAATAGAATCTCACCTTAAAGTCTTGTAAAGAAGTTGGAGTTGATACTGAGCATACCTTGGAGAGTCATATAGTAGCCTATTGGAGACATTATTAGATACAATGATGCATTATTTATGTCATCATGAGGTGACCTTGGACATTTTTGTTTTGGGTACCATGAAGAACAGTGGAGACACCTTCATGTGAAGAACAGTGGAGACACCTTCATGTGAAGAACAAGGTTGTCATTGATGAAGTAACGTGGAGACTAATTGAAGGTATTGTTGAAGACTGACAAGGCTCGTTGAAGAAGACATTGGGAGCCATGAAGTATAACCACACACATCTTGATGAAGTAAAGCTAAGGGTTGGAGCCTCGTAGAAACAAGGTTGGTGCCTTGAAAGATAGGGTTGGATCCCTAGAGGATAGGTGTCCTTAAGAAACTAGGTCGGAGCCTAAACTAGAAATAGGGTTGGAGCCCTAGAGGTTGGTGCCTCAATCTGACAAGGTTGGAGCCTTGGGAAGTCCAAGTCGGTGCTTGGCATAATACAGGTTGGAGCCTGGGAGATTGAAGATTGGAGTCTTCATCTAGGGTTGGAGCCCTACATATATTGTACTTGAGTTATTGTAAAGAAGAATTTAATAAAAGTATTTATTCTACCATTGTTCATTTTGTGTTCTAAATATAAGTGATCTAACTGGTAAAAATAAAAATTGAAAAGAAATATTGATTCACCCCCCCCCCCCCACTATTTCCAACAATTGGAATTAGAGCCAGTGCCTTCACTCAAAGCCTAACAGCTTGAAGGTTGATCATTAGAACACAAATGGAAAAGCCAAGGAAGAAAGCTTCCAATCCTTCTAAAGATGTCTCTTCCTTAACCATGAAAAATGAATAAAATAAAATTGGGAAAGTTCCATTGTTCAATGGAAACTTTGATGTATGGAAGATGATAATGAGAAATTTCTTAATGGTCCAAGGCATGGAAGTATGGGAATCGGTGATTACTGATAGGATGATGGAAGGAGAATCCAGGAAGTATAATACAAAAGCAATGAAGGCAATCTTGAATGGGCTACCTGATCCTATAAAGGTCAAAATGGAAAAATACTCATCAACAAAATATTTGTGGGTCAAACTTCATGATCTTCACTCAAAAGGAGCATTGACCATGACTGTTAGTCAAGAAGATGATGGAAAGCAAGAAGAGAATATAGAATCCATTAAGGAAGCCGAAAATAAGAGTGATGACATCAAGGCCATAGAAGACCTAGAAGAAGAAGAAAGTAAAGAAGACTTTGAAGAAGATCTCTTGACTAAACCTATAGTTGCCATGGAAGAGATTAACAGTTTGAAAAATGAAAATGAAGAAATTAAGAAGAAAGCGCAAGATGGTGACCAAGACAAGACAAGGAAGGAATTTGACCTTTTCAAGCTTCAATTACAAGAAAAAAATGAGGAGCTCACCAAAATTAAGGAGGAATTTCATCAAAACAAAAGAAAGAATCATGAGGAAGTCATATCCATGAAAAATCAATTAGATAAGGCAAAGAAAATGGAAGAAACTTTTTCAAGCCATCTTGAACAAAGACACGAAGACTTGGACAAACTTAAAGGACAAATTGGTCAATACAAGGAAGAAGTCTCCTCCCTTAGATCTCAACTAGAAGAAACAAAGAAACAAGGACAAGGAGCTGAGAAAGTAATGGAAGCTTTGGCATTCATAGACGGACAAGTTAATGAAGCAGAAAAGGAGAGAAACAATATGACATGTCAACTAAAAGAAAAGGATGAAAAGATTTTCCTACTAAAATCAAATGTCATCTCTCTAAAAATCGAAACACATGAAGTAACAAAGAAGATGGAAGAAATGAATAAGCAACTAGTTATGGAAGATGAAGATTGTGAAAAGTTGAAAGGAGAAATTGTCCTTCTTAAAAAGGAAGTTGACTTGCTGAATAAGAACTTGAAAATTTCTCAAACCCTAGATGACATCCTAAGTCATCAAAGGTCTAAATCAGGGCTTGGCTATGCAGATGAATCCTCAAGCAAGAATGACAATGTTTCAAAAACAAGGATGTGAGGAAGCCAGGAAGAAATGTTGATGCTCCCAGTTTCAACAAAGGCAAGGAGAAGAGTCAAGACAACAATGGAAGAAATCCTACACCAAGGAGACTTTAGATGATGTGAAGAATACAAAAGGCAATGAATATCATCAAAGAATCCCAAGGCAAGAAGACTTCAGAAGTACATCAAGGAAATATTCGCCTCCCAAGTACCAAAGTATATTTCTTGGTTATTGCTATTCTTGTACAAACTTTGGGTACATGGCAAAATATTGTAGGGCATATCACAAAGACAAATATAATGGTCCTCGTCAATCTTCTAGAAGCAATTTTACAAGAAGAAGTCATGATTACTCATTCATGAACAAGATGTAGTGCTTCAATTGCCATAACATTGGATATATGGCACATGACTGTAACCTGACTTGGGTCCCTAAAACCATGACAACCAAGCCAAAGAAGAAAGTTACACAAGTATGGAGTCATCCTTGATATTCCAAGTATTTGATGGTGAGACTTTGCTAAAAAGAGACCATACAGTTAGGGGGATATTTGTGACTCTTGAGCTTATGATTCTTAAGCATTCTTGCAGAAGCTATCTGTGAATGGGCCCCATGAAATCCTTGATGAGTCACTCATAGACGATCATCCTTCAATAGATCATCTCTCGAGAGAAACTCCATTGAAGAAATTTGAACACATCTATCATGGACCACATTGTCAGAAGGAAGAGCACCATGAAAGGGGGAGTAACATACCTATGAAGAATTACTATTGATGAAGAAAAGAAGCAACTCGACAAGGGGAGTACTTGAGCACCCTGTTTTCCACTGATGTCAAAGGGGGAGAGAATACTGGAAGGGCAAGAATATTTTCATCAATGACAAAGGGGGAGATTATTAATCAAGGTTTTCCTTGATGTCAATATGGCATTGACTGAGATGTCAATACTCTTGAGATGCCTAGTTCCAGATGATGATGCCATGACTCTTGGTTGATACCATCAACGAAGATGTCGATGATTTAGATGTCAAGTCACGAAGAAGTCGAACCACTAATGAACGAAGCCCTAAGAAGTACTTGATCTAATGTTGCACGCACTTGATGATCTAGACCTTAATCTATGATGACATGGAAGATCTCATTTGATGGTTGGAAGACTATCTTACTATCTTGGAACTTTCATAATGATGAAGTTGCCTATGTCATATCACTGCACTATGACATGAATACATGATGACACTATGATGAATCAATTGGTGACATGGAGGACCTCATGATGATGTGGAAATAATATAAAGACATTGTTGGAGTCTGTTGACGGGAAAATTTGTTCGGCCAACAGTAGGGGATCTCCCCGGTAAAAAGTCCCAATTAGACCTTAAACCGTTTGGAGTAGGGATCCCGTCCGGGGTGTGGGTCTGGCTACCGCTTAAGACGCCTTCCTTTCCGGTCTCAAAAGAACCTGATTGAATGTGGACACACACTTATTCATAGGATACGAAATACATGATTGATGCATTGAACATGTCCACAACACTATGCGTAGCAAGAGAATAAATAAAACATATACGCCCGAAGAGATGCAGTTAACGGCACATCTTTGCGGTTATGCTTGTAAGGTATCTAACCATAGAAGAAATAGTTCTTAATGGCAAGATTCTCCTTTACTTCCTGAAAGATAAAACGGAATGCTAATAGACAAAGGTATTAACATTCATTTAGAAGCGATAAAAACTGAACATCATTAACACAAGCATAGATAAACATGATGCATAAATGATGTCATTGAAAATGCAGTTTCATTAATCATAGGATGTTCTGAAAACTGTTCAAAGAATACACACAGTGCTGTCACAGTAAAACACATCATCCGACAAAGGGGTTTTAACAAGTATTCGTATTCATATGCTTAAGAATATGATCTCTCGATACAATGCAATGTAGCTCCTAAGTCTCCAAAAAGAAAAGCCTTTTACAAGTTCCCGAAGGAAGTATTTATAATGCAGAAACTGCCCTTTGGGCTTCCTTGATCTTTCATCTTCCCGACCGTTGGGCTGCCTAGCGACCTAGTCCTTTTTGAGACCTGCGACCTAAGCCGCTGCTGCGACCTGCGACCTGAGCCGTTGTTGCGACCTGCGACCTGCCTGGGTCGCGGGGTCGCAAAAGGGAGGACAACCGAAGAAATGCGACCTTGCGACTAGGTCGCTGGGTCGCGAGGTCGCAAAAGGCGGCAAAACCAGAGAGATGCGACCTTGCGACCTTGCGACTAGGTCGCTGGGTCGCGGGGTCGCAAAAGGCGGCAAAAATAGAGAGATGTGACCTTGCGACCTTGCGACTAGGTCGCTGGGTCGCGGGGTCACAAAAGGCGAAAAAACCGAAGAGGTGCGACCTTGCGACCTTGCGACTAAGTCGCTGAGTCGCGGGGTCGCAAAAGGGAGGACATCCGAAGAAATGTGACCTTGCGTACTTGCGACTAGGTCGCTGGGTCGCTGGGTCGCAAAGGAAAAAAAATCGAAAATGTACGACCTGCGACCTTGGGCAGATCAGTGAGTTCCTTTTGTCTTTTCTTTCAGAGATCTCATGACCTTGTTCTCTTGGGGCTGGCCTTGGCCTTCGTCATGAAACGACAGCTGCTATTTGCTGGTGGTGTCATCTCCGCGCAAAGGGACTTTGCATGTGATGATAAGTGGGTAGTTTGGTTTCTGTTTCGAGCAAGATACTGAGTATTCGCATAGCACGAGGTTTTGAGTTTGATCTGAAACCCAGATCTGCATCCTTCAGAGAGAGCTAGCAGTTTTTTCAATTTGGGTCGACATGGCTGCTCCAGCATCTTCTCATATAACCTGCAAATAAGCGGATTTAAATCAGCCATATGTATATATATCTACACATGTTAAGGAATGAAAAACACGATAACTTTATCATAGAAAATTTAATTGGACCCCTGTATGGTCAGGCACTGTGTCACTATTGTCATTGGAGTGAATGGTGTAGGCTCTTCCTGCGCCTCTTCGACTACTGCAAATGCATCTTAGTATGGTTGTAGACCGAGCTTGAAATGCAAACTCAATTGATGGGAAGTGTCGGCTTGGGCAACATGCTCTGTATGCCTGCCAGGACATGCATTATGATATGTACTAAAAATACATTTTCCAATCCTTGAGGCGCGCTCATGATACTCTTGGGATGAGGCTGCGGAAAACCCAAACATAGCCATGAATTCGGAATAGTTGCAAAGATTAGCCACGCATAGAAACTCGCTTTAAGGCAACGCCTTCACTAGAAATAATTCCTTGGGCTGCTGGTAAGGCCTGCAAATTACGTGTAACTATAACCCAGCTCTGACCTTCAGCATAAATGGTCTGTATTCATAACCTCGTGGGCGCCTTGGAGACACAGTTGAAGGCATTTCGGACTCACAGGTCATGGAGGTTGTGCTGGACGCAGCGCACTGTAGAGGGCGCATATTTTCTCAGAAGTTTTGTTTGCCATGCTAACGCAACCAGAAGCGAAGGGATTCGACCCTTCTGTTGCACTGAATGTCAGCCAGGGCGAGCGTTATCACTGCATGCCAGACTTTCAGCTCCTGTCGTGGAAATCAGCTGCACGTCTAAGTGCTCCATCTTCGTTTCTCTATTCAGTGATGCGTTATAGTCGCAACACCATTTCCATGCAGACATACACATCGACCTATCTCTTTTACTGTGGCTCTTGCTAGTGCAACGCTGGATTATAGACATTCTGTTCCCATGGCGAGCAGCTCGTTCCTTCGTGAGCCTGCAATAGAAAATGTACTGAATGAATCTGCGTGCGATGTGATGATCCAATTTTTTTTTTCCAGTGCTTTTGGACAGAGTGGAGACAGCTAGATGTGGTCAGTAACGACGATATTGAAAAATCAGAACCCAGTGAATCTGCAGAGATAACGTCTTTCTAAAAGTGACCAGTGCAGCGGATCTAAGGAGTGATTTTCTCCTGGAATATTGCCGTTCGGGCTACAGAAGGCAGCAAAAATCACTCGGATTCTATTTCAGCACTGTCTCTTAATACACTCACCAGAAACGCATGGTCTGTCCATGACAGTTGCCATGCAAACTTGGGGATAAACGCATCCAACATTTCATTCGTGTAGTTTGACTAATCAACGTATTACAATAACGTTGCCACGTTTCACTGTAGTGAGAAACTCCACTGTCGGCATGCTGGCCTCCAGCTGTGTGTGGTGAGGTGGCTTTGCCCCACGTTGAAAGGCTGACCGCAATGTATATATATTGTTTCAACGGTAAGTTTGGCTCCATGCAACGTAAACAACGAATGTTTGGCTTCATGCATCATGTCTGTGTGGTTCTGCGCCGAGTTTCCAACTAAGGTTGACCGCCATCTACGCCTGGTTCACGTGGATTAACACTACTCATCGACACGTTGGCGTCCATTTGTAACTGTCCGCTTCATATCATAAGTTGAAAACGCCTTCGAACTTTTAAACTTGTTTGTAATCCCTTCTCTTCGCTTATTTGATATGATCGCGCTCCTCCAACATTATAAGGTTTGAAAACCATATTATTTTCGTAACGCTCGAACATGGTTGTATATTATCATCCATCGCACTATGGTTGTTATAACGTGCCACCATATGTTTATTATAACACCCCGATCCATGTTTTAAACAATACTGCTCGGCGCCCTTTGTAATGTTCCATTAACCTTATATGGTTTGAACGATATTGCATTTCGCACCAAGACCAAATGTATTTGCTCAACCATCGCACTTGGCGCCCATGCAATGTGCTTATGTTAAAAAAAAAAACAAAACCTTTGACCATTATATATGTATACGCTCCAAATGTTTCATGATAGATTTAAAACCACCATTGGAACGTTTGAATGTTTAAAAACACCTTTTTTCCCCATGCTTTATTACCGCATCATCGTCCATTTGTGAGGTCTTGATAGTCCTGCATTACTTTTGATCACACTGGCTCGATAATTATTATATCGTGGTCGTCGTAGGTCTTGCATAGGATTCTGTTTCACGTTCAACGCAGCTTTGACCACTTATATATTCCTTTCGGATTGCAACCTCAACATGAAAACATTAGAGCCAATCAAAATAACTTACGCCCCATGCAACGTGGACATTGATCGTTGGACTCCATGTTTAAACGCCTTTTGACCCATGCTTTATTACCGCCTCATTTTTCAAACGTAAGGTTGACCGCCCACGTGGATAAAAACTTGTAGCATCAAAATGTGTGCGCCCATTTATAATTATCCTATGGTTTTGAGACCATATATCTTTATCCTTTTCGCGCCTCAATCATAACGTTGGACCGCTTATTTTATATGTTTTGGAAACTTCATTGTTTTGCGTTTTGGTATTTATATATACAACATTACCTTACGCCCTTCATAATGTTATGATTGAGTTTTGCTCTAAGGTCACTTATGGTTTTAAAACCATGTGCTTCTGAGCCTAGTTTTAATTTGATCATTTAATTTTCCTCATAATACGAAAGCTTCTCATTTTGAAAGATCAAGGGTTGAAATATGCTTCTCAAGCCACATTAATGCCTCTTTTGATATGAATCCTTTCTATCTCGTGGTTTTGGAGGCTCCATTTGCATATGCATCACTGTGCCTAGCTACAAGAGGTGTATGTATTTAAACATGACCTTTTAGGTTGAATCTGAAATTCTTCATCTCATATGGTCCCACATAGCCAAAATTTATGGATATGAAAGGGAAAAGGAGACTAGGGTTTTAAGGCCACTTCATTGCTCCACATTGTACTCCTTGTAGCGTAATCAATTCTACACTATGTAGCTTAGGATCCATAAATGTTGCTTCCAAAGTGTGCGCTCACATATTCGCAACCCTGTCGTTGGCTTGCCACAGAAACATGTATGCTTTCGCGCTACTGCCTGGCACTAGTACGCCTTGAATGAGATTGTCATTCCGTAGGGAAACCTTCTGAGTCTACTTCGTTCACCAGGCTATAATTCAGGCTCATCGAAGTGGCGAAATATGTTTCTTTGCGTGCGCCCATCGACATTGAGAAGTTATGATGCAGGATCTGGACATTTCCAATGGAGCTCTTTTAAGCATCTGGTGCGCACTAGTGAGGAAAGCTTTTGCATCAGTGACATAGAAGGTTCCCTCCAATCAAACATGCATCACACTATTCTTTTTTTAACGGTACTGGTCACTTGCTCCTCCTCCTCCCCTGTTCCACAACTTGGCTTTGTCGTCGAGCTCAAATTTATTGCCCTCGATGTCATGACAAGATTGAGGAGTTTGTCACCCGTAGGGTCGACCTATGGCGCGACTGTGGTAAGAATGTTCGAGCGTACGCTGGATGATCCTTCCCACATATGGCATGCTTGCAACAACGACACCTGATCACGATGACGAGACAACTCATGAGGGGTTGGGGATAGGTCGGTGGGATGTCACTGATTGCAGGGTCGGTGAAAGACCTTGACAACTAAGCGAGCATAGGGGGACCCAAAATTTTAAATATACCCAAAATTTTGGGTGGTGTTGTAGCGGCTACAACAAATGGCGAACCACTGGTAGAATCCAGCCTCTCTGTCAATATCACCACAATAGTCTGAGTCCGGATAATGATGCAAGGGAATATTGAAACAGTTCCGTGGGTACCCTTTGTATTACTTTGGCCCTTTACAGGTATGCCTAATCCTTGTGCCTCAACTAAGTCCCGCTAATCAGAAACACATCAAGAGAAAGCTCACAGACGCCAGTAGCTTGATGATGATGTGAAGAGCAAGGCACTGGGTTTATTATTCTCAAGATTTTTAAAGTAAGCTTCTGGTGTTGCTCCGCTGCCAGCAGGCCTGGACAGTACCCCGGCGGAGTCACTTCAAGAAATCACAAACGTTGCTCCACTGCCAGCGAGCCTGGTCAGTACCCCGGCGGAGTCGTTACATTACCTCTCTGCACAGGAAGCCTTTCTCGATCCTTTACCCTTATTTGTTTCATGTGCTTACAACACTTATTTTCATGTGCTCGCGGCACTTATTTTTCATGGGCGGATGAGGGATCCCGACTTATTTTACGAGCAAGAGAGGTTGTTTCTTGTTTTACAGAAACTGAAAGATATCTTGATTTGGGTTTGCCCAAGTGCCAAACCTTCACATACCATCTACCACAATAGGCGAAGCGTGCAAAACAGATCATTAAGATATCCAAGACTATGCTGGGCACAAGGCTTAGGCTACGGGTATGGGCCATCCGAACTCATTAGGTCTCCCACAATCAACCGGCTCGTATCTCCCCAGATAATAAGTTTAGACTCATAGGCATCTTGTTGAGAGTGCGACTTTGATGACTGGTCCTAAGAGAAAGCTGCCTCTTGAGATAGCCACCACAACTTCACGCAAAACAATGGGGTTACTGTTTCAGCAATCAGGGAAAAACAAGACTGCAAGGTGATAGGGCTGCAATGAGGGCTTGTGCAGCGGCAGGCGACATGACAGAAATGATGTGAGGAAGAAAGAGTACGACGCAATGAAATAGGCGAAGCTCAAGATGCAATGCAATGCCATGTGCGAGAACGATCAACCAGTGGAAAAAGGCACAATACAAGCAATAATTATTTATGCAGCAACAGTCGACTGAAAGGAAATGAACGAAAAATACTTGTAACATGATGATGCCTAAGATATTAATCGTAAACAAAAACAACAAACACCCTTTTAAACTATGAAGAAAACATTCGGCAAGTAAACCTAATTAACTTTGAAAAAAATTTATTGCAGGTCCTAACTAGCCTACACCTAAACCCTAGTTTAACCAATGATGCGGTCGGGTTATGTAAAATCAGTTTTCCAGTGTAGCCACCGCATTAATTTGCATCCTGCAACGACAACAATGATCAGGATCAGAGCCAGTATCCAAAAAAGTGTAGTAGCAACAAAACTTACCTGAGGAGCAGGTGCAACGGCAAGATGATCATAGATACTTACCCAAGAACATGCCAGAATACGTGGTGCAAGCTGAATTCCACTCTCATCTTGATACAAAGCGATATGTTCTTGAAACTCAACATTTATAGATGACACATAATCATTCATGCACAATCCTGGATTTGAGGGGTGATGGGTAAGCCAATTCCTATTTGCAAGCACATTCACCGAATGGGGTTGGTTGAGTTGATCGACAATCTCATCCTGGTGTTGGGGACCATCAGTTTTATGGAATTGAAACAATAAGCAAGTGCCAGGCGAATTATAGATGCATGCACATCCAAGCGTAGAAATTCTAGTTTCGAAAACCCTAGTCCGGGGTTGCTCCTGGGTTTGGTCAAGGGTATGGGGATCTGAATCCACGTTTAAAGGGGCTTGAAATTCCTCACTGCTTTGAGCAAACTCTGGACCTTCGAGCAAGGGGCTTTCCAACTTTGACTGCTTGGCGAGATCAACAGGCGAATGGGCGTGATCATCAATTGTAGTGATTGGAAAGATGTCAGTGGGATTTGTATCAATTTGGTCGAATGTTTGCGCACTGACAGATTGATAATCCAGAATGTCGGATTCTCCAGATTTTCCAGGATGGGGTGAATTCGACGCGTTTGTGCTGGAGGGAGCATGGTACTGGGGAATTGTCATTTCAGAAACATTCGGCGGAAGCTGATGCGTTTCGATTTTCTGGTGGGTACTTGAATCTTCCCAAAGCGGATCATCGAATTCAGGTGTCTTCGTATGGTCAGCAAAGAGATTTGAGTGACGGTCGTCAGCAGTATGATTGAATATGTTTTCAGATAAGGAGTGATCGCTGCAACCATCGGTTTGGTCAAGTTTAGTACCTAGCAAGTTAGGCTCCCTGGGGTTTACCAACTGGGATGGATCGATAACGGGGACATCTTGAAGTTGCCCAGATAGGAAATCATTCCCATGGTTGTCTAAAGATTCTGAGTGAGACAGATCCGATTTAAAAGATTCATCGATTTTAGACTGCGATTGTGAAATACCACCTGCGTGCTTATGATTTTCACCAATACCAGTATAAGAAAACTCTGAATGTCTAGACAAATTCACTGGTATGGCGGGATCAAGAAACAAACTAGGGAACAGTGAACGAAAATATTGAATCGCAGGGGCGTTAACCCTACAAGGCTTTTCAACACGTGCATCCATGTCATTCAGAGGACACAAAGATCTGGCAGGCCTTGCAATGGAATCAACTTTATGCGGGGTAGGAGTCGATTCATAATCTGTATGTGAACCAGATTCATAGTCCGAATGTGAACTAGATTCATAATCCGAATGTGAACCAGATTCATCATCCGAATCTGAACCAGATTCATAATCCAAATATGAACCAGATCCATAATCCGAACGTGAACCAGATTCATAATCCGAATGTGAACTAGATTCATCATCCGAATGTGAAGCAGATTCATAATCCGAATGTGAACCAGATTTAGGACTAAGTCCAGGAAGACATCGAGTGGGCTCGGGGTAGGTTTCATGAGTCAGACGAGATAATGAGCCACTGGGGTGTTCATATTCGACATGGTACGTGAAAGACTCAAAGTCAGAACAACCGTTGACTTGCCGGTTGTCATAGGGAACACTAGGCTCAGGTCGGGTTGCTAACTGAAATGGTTCAAGGGAAACGAGAATCGCATACGCGAACTGTTCTCTTCACAACCTCCAATCGACATCCTGATCAGGGAACTCAAAACAATAATGAACAAATCTGATAGAGAACTCATCTAAAGATTCCTGAGGTTCTATTCTGATGTCATTTATCTTAAGTAAAACGTTATGAAAATCATACCTGTGAAAAGCTTGTTGTAATTCACTGGCGAGTTGTTCAAATGAATGGATGGAAGATTCCGGAAAAGTGCAGCACCATTGCTTAGCGCGACCTTCGAGGGTGAGGAAGAAAAGCAAACAAAACAAACCCTCATCGTCAATTTCATAGCACTCACCAAAGTCACAAAAATCTGAACAGTGTTGGGTTATGGACACCCCATTTTCACCATCAAATTTTAACTGGGACAAGTGATACATAAGTTCATCGGAGTTGTAGTATCCAGGCTCATAAAACTCCGACAAACATCTCGGGAGAATGATTTGGGAACGAGCCATTACAGATATGAGATTAACTGCAGGCTCTAAGGGCTCAGCTTGTCATCTGCCCCCCCCCCCCCTTTTCGTTAAACATCTGGTCGGAGGTTCAGGCCCTCCTTCTAGCGCCAAATCTGTTGACGGGAAAATTTGTCCGGCCAACAGTAGGGGATCTCCCCGGTAAAAAGTCCCAATTAGACCTTAAACCGTTTGGAGTAGGGATCCCGTCCGGGGTGTGGTTCCGGCTACCGCTTAAGACGCCTTCCCTTCCGGTCTCAAAAGAACCTGATTGAACCTGCGGACACACACTTATTCATAGGATACGAAATACATGATTGATGCATTGAACATGTCCACAACACTATGCGTAGCAAGAGAATAAATAAAACATATACGCCCGAAGAGATGCAGTTAATGGCACGTCTTTGGGGTTATGCTTGTAAGGTATCTAACGATAGAAGAAATAGTTCTTAATGGCAAGATTCTCCTTTACTTCCTGAAAGATAAAACGGAATGCTAATAGACAAAGGTATTAACATTCATTTAGAAAGCGATAAAAACTGAACATCATTAACACAAGCATAGATAAACATGATGCATAAATGATGTCATTGAAAATGCAGTTTCATTAATCATAGGATGTTCTGAAAACTGTTCAAATAATACACACAGTGCTGTCACAGCAAAACACATCATCCGACAAAGGGGTTTTAACAAGTATTCGTATTCATATGCTTAAGAATATGATCTCTCGATACAATGCAATGTAGCTCCTGAGTCTCCAAAAAGAAAAGCCTTTTACAAGTTCCCGAAGGAAGTATTTATAATGCAGAAACTGCCCTTCGGGCTTCCTTGATCTTTCATCTTCCCGACCGTTGGGCTGCCTAGCGACCTAGTCCTTTTTGAGACCTGCGACCTGAGCCGCTGCTGCGACCTGCGACCTGAGCCGTTGTTGCGACCTGCGACCTGCCTGGGTCGCGGGGTCGCAAAAGGGAGGACAACCGAAGAAATGCGACCTTGCGACCTTGCGACTAGGTCGCGGGGTCGCAAAAGGCGGCAAAACTAGAGAGATGCGACCTTGCGACCTTGCGATTAGGTCGCTGGGTCGCGGGGTCGCAAAAGGCGGCAAAAACAGAGAGATGCGACCTTGCGACCTTGCGACTAGGTCGCTGGGTCGCGGGGTCGCAAAAGGCGAAAAAACCGAAGAGGTGCGACCTTGCGACCTTGCGACTAAGTCGCTGAGTCGCGGGGTCGCAAAAGGGAGGACATTCGAAGAAATGCGACCTTGCGACCTTGCGACTAGGTCGCTGGGTCGCTGGGTCGCAAAGGCGAAAAAATCGAAAATGTATGACCTGCGACCTTGGGCAGATCAGTGAGTTCCTTTTGTCTTTTCTTTCATAGATCTCATGACCTTGTTCTCTTGGGGCTGGCCTTGGCCTTCGTCATGAAACGACAACTGCTATTTGCTGGTGGTGTCATCTCCGCGCTAAGGGACTTTGCATGTGATGATAAGTGGGTAGAATGGTTTATGTTTTGAGCAAGATACTGAGTATTCGCATAGCACGAGGTTTTGAGTTTGATCTGAAACCCAGATCTGCATCCTTCAGAGAGAGCTAGCAGTTTTTTCAATTTGGGTCGACATGGCTGCTCCAACATCTTCTCATATAACCTGCAAATAAGCGGATTTAAATCAGCCATATGTATATATATCTACACATGTTAAGGAATGAAAAACACGATAACTTTATCATAGAAAATTTAATTGGACCCCTGTATGGTCAGGCACTGTGTCACTATTGTCATCGGAGTGAATGGTGCAGGCTCTTCCTGCGCCTCTTCGACTACTGCAAATGCATCTTAGTATGGTTGTAGACCGAGCTTGAAATGCAGACTCAATTGATGGGCATTGTCGGCTTGGGAAACATGCTCTGTATGCCTGCCGGGACATGCATTATGATATGTACTAAAAATACATTTTCCAATCCTTGAGGCGCGCTCACGATACTCTTGGGATGAGGCTGCGGAAAACCCAAACATAGCCATGAATTCAGAATAGTTGCAAAGATTAGCCACGCACAGAAACTCGCTTTAAGGCAACGCCTTCACTAGAAATAATTCCTTGGGCTACTGGTAAGGCCTGCAAATTACGTGTAACTGTAACCCAGCTCTGACCTTCAGCATAAATGGGCTGTATTCGTAACCTCGTGGGCGCCTTGGAGACACAGTTGAAGGCATTTCGGACTCACAGGTCATGGAGGTTGTGCTGGACGCAGCGCACTGTAGAGGGCACATATTTTCTCAGAAGTTTTGTTTGCCATGCTAACGCAACCAGAAGCGAAGGGATTCGACCCTTTTCTTGCACTGAATGTCAGCCAGGGCGAGCGTTATCACTGCATGCCAAACTTTCAGCTCCTGTCGTGGAAATCCGCTGCACGTCTAAGTGCTCCATCTTCGTTTCTCTATTCAGTGATGCGTTATAGTCGCAACACCATTTCCATGCAGACATACACATCGACCTATCTCTTTTACTGTGGCTCTTGCTAGTGCAACACTGGATTATAGACATTCTGTTCCCATGGCGAGCAGCTCGTTCCTTCGTGAGCCTGCAATAGAAAATATACTGAATGAATCTGCGTGCGATGTGATGATCCAATTTTTTTTTTTTTTTTCCAGCGCTTTTGGACAGAGTGGAGACAGCTCGATGTGGTCAGTAACGACGATATTGAAAAATCAGAACCCAGTGAATCTGCAGAGATAACGTCTTTCTAAAACTGACCAGTGCAGCGGATCTAAGGAGTGATTTTCTCCTGGAATATTGCCGTCCGGGCTACAGAAGGCAGCAAAAATCACTCGGATTCTATTTCAGCACTTTCTCTTAATACACTCACCAGAAACGCATGGTCTGTCCATGACAGTTGCCATGCAGACTTGGGGATAAACGCATCCAACATTTCATTCGTGCAGTTTGACCAATCAACGTATTAAAATAACGTTGCCACGTTTCACTGTAGTGAGAAACTCCACCATCGGCATGCTGGCCTCCAGCTGTGTGTGGTGAGGTGGCTCTGCCCCACGTTGAAAGGCTGACCGCAATGTATATATATTGTTTCAACGGTAAGTTTGGCTCCATGCAACGTAAACAGCGAATGTTTGGCTTCATGCATCATGTCTGTGTGGTTCTGCGCCGAGTTTCCAACTAAGGTTGACCGCCATCTACGCTTGGTTCACGTGGATTAACACTACTCAACGACACGTTGGCGTCCATTTGACACTGTCCGCTTTATAACGTGCCACCATATGTTTATTATAACACCCCGCTCCATGTTTTAAACAATACTGCTCGGCGCCCTTTGTAATGTTCCATTAACCTTATATGGTTTGAACGATATTGCATTTCGCACCAAGACCAAATGTATTTGCTCAACCATCGCACTTGGCGCCCATGCAACGTGCTTATGTTTATAAAAAAACAAAACCTTTGACCATTATATATGTATACGCTCCAAATGTTTCATGATAGATTGAAAACCACCATTGGAACGTTTGAATGTTTAAAAACACCTTTTTTCCCCATGCTTTATTACCGCATCATCGTCCATTTGTGAGGTCTTGATAGTCCTGCATTACTTTTGATCACACTGGCTCGATAATTATTATATCATGGTCGTCGTAGGTCTTGCATAGGATTCTGTTTCACGTTCAACGCAACTTTGACCACTTATATATTCCTTTCGGATTGCAACCTCAGCATGAAAACATTAGAGCCAATCAAAATAACTTACGCCCCATGCAACGTGGACATTGATCGTTGGACTCCATGTTTAAACGCCTTTTGACCCATGCTTTATTACCGCATCATTTTTCAAACGTAAGGTTGACCGCCCACGTGGATAAAAACTTGTAGCATCAAAATGTGTGCGCCCATTTATAATTATCCTATGGTTTTGAGACCATATATCTTTATCCTTTTTGCGCCTCAATCATAACGTTGGACCGCTTATTTTATATGTTTTGGAAACTTCATTGTTTTGCGTTTTGGTATTTATATATACAACATTACCTTGCGCCCTTCATAATGTTATGATTGAGTTTTGCTCTAAGGTCACTTATGGTTTTAAAACCATGTGCTTCTGAGCCTAGTTTTAATTTGATCATTTACTTTTCCTCATAATACGAAAGCTTCTCATTTTGAAAGATCGAGGGTTGAAATATGCTTCTCAAGCCACATTAATGCCTCTTTTGATATGAATCCTTTCTATCTCGTGGTTCTGGAGGCTCCCTTTGCATATGCATCACTGTGCCTAGCTACAAGAGGTGTATGTATTTAAACATGACCTTTTAGGTTGAATCTGAAATTCTTCATCTCATATGGTCCCACATAGCCAAACTTTATGGATATGAAAGGGCAAAGGAGACTAGGGTTTTAAGGCCACTTCATTGCTCCACATTGTACTCCTTGTAGCGTAATCAATTCTACACTATGTAGCTTAGGATCCATAAATGTTGCTTCCAAAGTGTGCGCTCACATATTCGCAACCCTGTCGTTGGATTGCCACAGAAACACGTATGCTTTCGCGCTGCTACCTGGCACTAGTACGCCTTGAATGAGATTGTCATTCCGTAGGGAAACCTTCTGAGTCTACTTCGTTCATCAGGCTATAATTCAGGCTCATTGAAGTGGCGAAATATGTTTCTTTGCGTGCGCCCATCGACATTGAGAAGTTATGATGCAGGATCTGGACATTTCCAATGGAGCGCTTTTAAGCATCTGGTGCGCACTAGTGAGGAAAGCTTTTGCATCAGTGACATAGAAGGTTTCCTCCGATCAAACATGCATCACACTATTCTCCTTTTAACGGTACTGGTCGCTTGCTCCTCCTCCTCCCCTGTTCCACAACTTGGCTTTGTCGTCGAGCTCAAATTTATTGCCCTCAATGTCATGAAAAGATTGAGGAGTTTGTCACCCATAGGGTCGACCTATGGCGCGACTGTGGTAAGAATGTTCGAGCGTACGCTGGATGATCCTTCCCACATATGGCATGCTTGCAACAACGACACCTTATCACGATGACGAGACAACTCATGAGGGGTTGGGGATAGGTCGGCGGGATGTCACTGATTGCAGGGTCGGTGAAAGACCTTGACAACTAAGCGAGCATAGGGGGACCCAAAATTTTAAATATACCCAAAATTTTGGGTGGTGTTGTAGCGGCTACAACAGAGTCATAACAATGAAGGTCTAATGACCTCTTGTTGTCCCAATCACTTTCTGCACATAAAAATTCAAGGACAGTTATAATGAAAAATAAATTTTGACACCTTGGAGGCAGCATATCACAATGAGTCCTAGACCATATGAAAGAGGACTTTTTCCTCTTTCCAACGAGCCTTTACTTGCCCTGAAACTCCCAGTGGTTGATGAGATATGGATTTTTTAAGTCAAGAAAACTTAACCTTAGCAGTGAGCCGACCTATCCTTGTCCTTCATGTCAGCCTACCTCTAGAAAGACGTCTCCATTCATTCTAACGTCAAACCAATATTAATATGAGTTCGAACACCTCATTTTAGCACTAAAATTTCGGTGAACAACGAGGAGAGGAGGACTTAAGAGCTATTTGTTTGAGTTAAAATCTGAAATTTAACATTTATAATCTTGGACTTGTTGCAGCCCTGTATTGACAACCCTGTGGTGGATACCTTTAGCTCAGACAAGACCTGTAACAACTCCTTCGGATAGTTTACATTGTTGTGAACCAGACCTCAGATTTAGTAACAGCTTGAAGGTGAAATCCCAGTCACAGTAGCAGAATCTTGGACTTGTGTTGTGGAAGATTGGAGTATATTACAGTCACATCTAAAAGGTTGCATTTTTTGTTTCCAGCTGTAATCCAAAGTGTGTAAGGGCTCAACATTATTACCTTAGTCCAACCTCCAACAAAAGATTGAAGTTACAATGTTTCAAGCTCAGACAGTCATCCTTCTAGTTCAAAATAATGTTGCAAGTCTCGGTGATGATACATCTGTGGAAGGCTCGGGTATACATCTATTGGAAATACTGAGAGGGGGGTGAATCAGTATTTCTTTTCAATTGTTAATTATTTCCAGTTAGATTCTTCACAATTAAAGACATAAAGGTGTATAATGATAATATTAAGGATTAATAATAATTTCAATCCCCTTTCTAATAATAGTATACAATAGATGAGTAAGGGCACCAACTTGTTGCCAAGCACCAACTTGGACTTTGATGAGGCTCTGACCTCTAGGTCTTTGACGCTATCTTCTCAAGGCACCAACCTTGTGTTTAGGAGCTCCTACTCCAAGGACACCAATCCTTCTTTGCTTGGTTTAATAGAGAATGTGAATAGTACTTACTTGAAAGTTCTTGACTATTCATCACTGTATTATTTCTTCCAAAATTCTTCACTGACTTCACTGTCCACTTGTCTTCATCACTGTTCAAGTCTTCAAATAGTTCATGCCTCTAATATCAAGTATGTGATCATTGTTTCGAGTCCCTCAAGGTCACAGGTCTAAGGTACTAGTCCATCCACTGCACCGAGTTGTTGTGACTGTCAAGGATGCCACAGGTATCTTCAAATCATTGCTACAATAATTTGCTCCCCAAACAGTTCTTAATGGTGACTGCTCTTAATTAGTTAAAATTCTGCTGCTATAGGTCCGGGCTCCACAAGTATGCCTTCAAGGTGCTGCTTTCCGAGCGTCTAAAAAAGGAGCTACCACAGGTCCGAGTATAGCCCTTTGCAACAGCCTCACTACAGCTCCGAAAGTTTGAAGCTGTTCAAGAAGAATCCACTGTCTTATTAACCTCAAACCCAAATCAGATATATCTCTCCCTTCTTCAATGTTCACGAGCTGTGAACAGTGGTATTAATTATGTGATTATCACCTAATTTCTGTGTTCAAAATGAAGACTGAAAACCTTGTATATATAGTCTTATTTTGATGCTAAATGAAAAGACATGTCTCCACACACAAGCCGACAAGGGATGGCTAGGACAGGTCAGCTCCAAGACTAGAATAATTTCCTTAACTTGAAAAATTCATATCTCCAAACCGCTTGGAGTTTTGGGGTGTGTAAGGGCTCATTAGAAAGGGAAAATTATGCTCTAAAGGATGGTGAAGGTCTCACAAATAAATTCTGCTTCTAAGATTGTGAAACATATTTTTCTTTGTGACTGTCCTTAAATTTTATGCATAAAAAGATTGGGACAACATGAGGAATGTTTGGGGCAGCATGGCTTCTACATTCTTTGGTTTCTTCATTGTTATTAATGCCATGTAGCATGGAGCAACAAAGCTGTAGGCTTGTTGACTTAAATTGTAAAATACACAAGAGGTATTGTAATAATAATATATTATATATAAAATGTATAAAAGATGATCATCAAATGTTACAATGAGGCCCTGCTTATATACTTACGCAGGTGGCCTTTCATGAATGGGCATGTCTTAGACATGCCCCTTGACTAACTTAATGACTACTTATATAATCCCTATTTAACTATTAATAACTATATTAATTATATCTGTTATGAATTATATTCATAACATTGCCCCTTTCTTCAAAAGCTTTGTTCTCGAAGCTTATAGTTGATACTTCCCTTCAGTTCAATCAATTTTATTTTAACATCTTTGCCCGACTGTTAATATATCAACGTTTACTTATTAATTTGTTATGAATTGGCCCTTCCTTTAGAAATTTGTCCTCGAAGTTTTATGGATAATAATTTCTTCACTTAGTGTTGTCATCTTGATACGATGATATGTCCAATCATCTCTTAAGGCATGTCTCTCTCTCTCTCTCTTTTTTTTAAATAATAATAAATGTATATATGTGTGTGTGTGTGTGTGTGTGTGTGTGTGTGTGTGTGATAACCTTTTTTAATTATGATTTTAATTAAACAATTTACCCGAAAAGTCACGTCTCACTTCTTCTTCGATGCAGGTCATCACATTTGGATTGCTTCAGAGGATAAATCCAGTTCCTTACCAGTTCCCAACTCCTATTTAATTATATATATATATATATATATATATATATATATATATATACACACACACACACACGTTATGATTCCAACGGTTAACACCATTTGACTCACAGCCGTCCACGCGGGCTCTAGTCGGGACACAGTGGACCGAATGTTAATATATGGTTGACAAGAACCAACACCATCTGACGACAACGCGGTAAGTGAAATCCGAGGTGAAAGGAGTGAGAACATCGAAGAAACACTAACCCTAAATATGTTTAGGTTTTCATTCTGACTGAGCCTTGTAACCGGGATACCGGTCCTGTGACTCACAACCTCTATGATCTGCTCAGGTCCCACACTTTCTGTTAACATGAGATTTTCTCCCATCTCAGCTACTTTTCTAGATAATGCAGTGTTTATTTATTGAAGGGCCCCATATTGAAGATCTGCAACTCATGCCAAATCCATCCTACGCTGTGCTTCTTACAAAGTAATCTGCAATTTCCTACATTTTTGCTTCAGTCGCCGAATTTCATTTACTCTCACTTTTTCTTTTTGGTATTTCATTTTCAACGGTTGCAACTTATCTCTCAAATCATCATGCTTCTCAATATAGAAAGATTGGAATTTTTCGTCGTATTGCTCAATCTCTTTAGGGATTGCGATGTTACCATCCGAGGACTCAAAGTCTGGCCATTCTGGTTGGGATAGAACTGTTACATTCACCGCCTAAGAGTTGTATAATGGAAAAACGATTGTTGAGGGGAAGCCTCCCTGAATTGTGCATTGAGTGTTGCCGATTTTCTTGTAATGTCCTACAACATTCTGTCAATAGAAAAAACCTCCGAAGGACACTGCTCTTTTAACTGAGACACTATGAAGTTCTTCTTTTAATTGAGTAATCGACCACCGAGGGTGGAAGCCATAGCCTCTTGCCAAGATAATAACCATAATTTTCTACGAACAATAGCATTTTCTTGTTGTATTTGAGTATCCTAGCCAACACTTTTACATGGGATTCAAATGTTGCCGAACTGGGGCTTGACCTCAGAAAATTGTCCAAGTATTTGGCAAACAATCTTGCATAAAGAGTCTCTCTTTTTCCATCGGATAAGATTATGCGATATGCCTTGTTGACTGCCTTGAGAAATAAATAATTATTATTAAAACATTCTTCGCAAATGCTTTCTAGTCGATATCGAAGGCTAATAAGATCATTAACTTTTGCCTTATGCTTCTCCTCAGAAGTGGAACTCGATCTCTCGTGCATTAAGGTCAGGGACTGTAGATGTCCATAGCTCTTAATATTTTTGATGGCTATAATCTCATTGCCTTTATTTTTGATATATTCAAGGAACTGATCCCTCAATGGTTCAAGAGAATTGGCTTTATTAACCAGTATGTACAAAGAATGCAACAGTGGCTGGTCCTTGTTTTCCAGGGAATTTTTGAATACCCCTCCTAATTTATCTACTACACGCTTCACAAGCTGTTCTGCCAAAATCTTTTGAAACTCGTATTTGGTGCTTGGATTAAAGAAGGCTGCAAGAATGTGCTCATCGTCACACTTTTTCTTGACAGCTTTAAGGCAATCCTCTCCAACTTCTTTTAGTGCTACAATTCTGTCGGCCGCGGTAACATAATATTTTTTTGATCTTTCAAACAATTGATTTTCAATGTACGGATAAATATTGAACTTGGTCACCATGGAGAGCAGAGGTTGGACAGTAGATCGCAGAAAAGGTTCGTGATTGGTACCGTCTTTATGCTTCTGAACAATGAACCATATCTAGTGTGCAATCCTGTGCTTTTCCTTTTCAATGTTCTCATGCAATATCTCCAACACCATGTTGCAAAGGTTAGGAAGATTTCTTCTGCAGGAATAGGTTTGGTCGAGATACAGAACCAGGTTGCCTATGATATCTATTTGTGCACAGATATCATGATAAAGAGAATTTACAACAAATTCGAGGCTTTCTGCCGCACCACGCAATTGCCATGATCTCTGGATTTTCTCTTTAATATGTTTGGTGCACTGCTGTTGTATTGAATTATAAAGACTTTCTCCCATATTCAAGGCTATCAATCTCACTTCTAGCAATTTGCTTGGTACATCCCCTCGAACAATTCTTTGTGCCAACCCTTCCTTCACAGCAGTGTTTCCCACACCAAGCTCTCCAATGAGCACATGATTGTTCTTTGTCCTCGGAGACAAATTTTTAACTACTCTCCAGATTTCTTCATCTCTACCAATAACATGATCAACTTTTTCTGTTTCTTCAACAGTTTCTCCTACGCTTGGAATGTCATTTTTATCATTCTCATTAAGATCTTCTTCAGAATGTAGTGATTCTTCATGATTATCATCTGAATTCTCTGAATCAGCTGAATTGTTATGTTGACTATGTTCAATATTCCAGACTATTGGTTTTTGCATTGGATTTAACTTGTCCAAAATGGCATTTAATTTATGCATTACTTTGTTATGATTGTCCCTGGCCTCGCTACGATTTAGCCGCATTTGTCTTTATATCCGATCGGCCATGGTCATTGATGAAGACATCGAGCATCAACGATTTCGAGGCACAACATGTAACAGTTGAAAGCAACTAACAGTGGCGTAGGTGCTTCCTTCCAGGCGAGAAGATCGCTGCTTTGATATCAAATGGAGCAACAAAGCTATAGGCTTGTTGACTTAAATTGTAAAATACACAAGAGGTATTGTAATAATAATATATTATATATAAATTGTATAAAAGATGATGATCAAATGTTACAATGAGGCCCTACTTATATACCTATGCAGGTGGCCTTTCATGAATGGGGCATGTCTTTTAGACATGCCCTTTGACTAACTTAATGACTGCTTACATAATCCCTATTTAAATATTAATAACTATATTAATTATATCTGTTATGAATTATATTCATAACATAGCATCATGTATCAACAAGTCATCATACACTAATGCAGTGATATGTCATAGTGCAGTCTTCATCTCAGTCATAGTCATATTGACATCAATGACAATCTAAATTAACAATCTCCCTCTTTGTCATTGATGGCAATATTCTTTCCCTTCCAACATTCTCCCCCCCTTTGTCATCAATGGAAAATGGGGTGCCCAAGTACTCCACCTGTCAAGCCGCTCCCCCTAACATACTGTACTCCTGACATGCTGCGTGATTTAATGTGATGTAAGAGCAACGACTCCCATCTTTTGGCGAAGATACTCAAATGCTTCTCGTGGAAGGGGTTTTGTAAAGATATCAACAATTTGCTCTTTTGTATTGACGTATTCCAACCTAATATTGTATTCAACAACTTGTCCATGGAGAAAGTGGTATTTGATTGGAATATGTTTGGTCCTTGAGTGCATCACCAGATCCTTTAACAGACTGATGGCACTAGTATTGTCACAAAAAATAGTAACTGGTTGCTTAGTTTCTATGTTGACATCCTTCAAGGCTTCCTTCATCCATAGAATTTGTGTACAACAATCAACAACAACTATATATTCGGCTTCAACTGTAAAAAGGGATATAGATGATTGTTTTTTGTTGAGACAAGATATAAGATAATTTTCCATAAAGAATGCATTTCCACTAGTACTTTTTCGATCATCCACGCTTCCGGCCCAATCAACATCAGAGTAAGCTGTCACAATAAGAGTTGAACTCTTAGCATACTAAAGATCGAAATCAATCGTTCCTTTCAAATATCTGAGAATTCTCTTCACAGCTACTAGATGGGTTTGTTTAAGACCTGACTGAAATCTTGCTACCATTCCTACTACTTGCATAATATCTAGTCTTGTGGTAGTTAAGTATAGGAGAGCTCAAATTATTGATCTGTAAAGAGTTGCATCTATGAGAGGGGTATCATCATCTTTGCTTAATTTACAATTTGTGGTCATCGGTGTGCTCATAGGTGCACAATCTTCCATCCCATATCTTTTGAGCATGTCTTTAAGATATTTTTCTTGAGATATAAACATGCCTGCAGAGGTTTGAGATATTTCTAGCCCAAGAAAGTAAGACAACTCACCAATCATTGACATCTCAAATTTTTTGGACATAGTTGGAGCAAATTCATCATTCATTTCTTCATTATTGCTAGCAAAGATTAGATCATCAACGTAAACAAGAGTGATCATAAGTTTCTCCTTGTCCATCTTCATGTAGAGATTGTTACCTGCGACTCTCTTTTTGAAACCATCTCGTTGCAAATAGTGATCCAACTTTGCATACCATGCTCTAGGGGCTTGTTTTAATCCATACAAGGCCTTTTTTAGTTTGCATACAAAGTCTTTTCCTTCAACGAGATCAAATCCTTCTAGTTGCTCCATGTAAACTTCTTCCTTGAGATCTCCATTCAGGAATGCTGATTTTACATCCATTTGATAAACCTTGAATCCTTTTGAGAAAGTAAATGCTAAAAACATTCTTATGGCTTCCATTCGAGCTATTGGTGCAAAGGTTTTTTCGAAGTCAATTCCTTCGATTTGCGAGTATCCTTTGCAGACAAGTCTGGCTTTATTTCTGATGATTTGTCCATCTTCATTCATCTTGTTTTTGAATACCCATTTTGTTCCAATTATATTTTTATCTTTTGGGCGAGGTACCAGTTCCCAAGTCTCATTTTTTTCCGATTTGAGACATTTCTTCTTCCATGGCCTTTATCCAATAAAGATCTTTGCTTGCTTGAGAAAAATTTTCAGGTTCTATTAAAGATAATAGAGCCACATCATCTTTTCTTGGGGTGCTTATCATCCTTCTTCGAGTTTGGATTCCTTCATCTATATTTCCGATGACCTGTTCTTCCGGATGATATCTTTGAACAAACTTGATCTTGGAGGGAGTTTGTGAAGATTCACTTTGAGGTTCACTTTGAGGTTCTTCATTCTCTTCTTTTTCAGGTTCTTCTTCTTCACTTTGTTCAAATAAAGACTCTACTTCATGATCTTCAATTCTCTTTTCTGGAAGGCTTTCATCAATCTTCACATCAATGTTTTCCACTATTCTTCGTAGACGATTGTTGTAACATTTGTAAGCTTTGCTCCTAGTGGAGTATCTAAGAAATATTCCTTCGTCAACTCTAGAATCAAATTTTCCTGGCGAGTCATCATTTATTTTTATGAATCATTTGCTTCCAAAAACCCTGAAATATTTTACTGAAGCAGGTCTTCCTTTCCATAATTCATAAGGAGTCTTTTCATTATTAGGTCTTAGTTGAGTTCGATTTAAGGTATAAACTACTGTCCCAACTGCTTCTCTCCAAAATTTTGGTTGCAAATCAGCTGGTAGTAGCATTGTCCTTTCCATTTCTTGAATGGTTCGGGTCCTTCTTTCAACTACTCCATTTTGCTGGGGTGTCCTAGCTGTAGAGAGTTCTCTTTCGATTCCATGCTCTTTACAGAATTCATCAAATTCTTTTGAGGTGAATTATCCTCCTCTATCCGTTCTAAGACATTTAATCTTAGAATCTTTCTCATTCTCAATGAGAGCCTTAAGATTCTTAAAACATTCAAATGCTTTGGACTTATATTTTACGAAATATATCCACATCATTCTAGTATAGTCATCAACAAATAGAGCAAAGTACCTTTCACCTTGAAGAGCTGGAGTGCTAGTTGGCCCATGTTGAGTCTCAAAAATGTTCTCCATATTCATACATATTTCCATTATGTCATAACCATTTAGCTCTTATTTCATAGCCATTTGACCTAAAACCTTACATCAAATAACCATTTACATAAATATATGGGTTAGGATCCTTGTTTTCCAAAGTTATTTATTTTATGTATTTTAAGTGAATTTATGATTAGAAACTAGAAAATTAACATAGGTTCATATATCTATATATGTGTTATGAGTTTTGTGACATGTGTAGGTCAAAAGGAGACTTCTAGAAGACCCTTATGTGGCACTCTAAGGCCAAATTCGAATTTGGTTGGAGAAGATTATGGGATGAAGAGGATATGTGTCTCACTTCCTTGTTGTATTGAAACTCTAAGAGGATATGTGTCTCATTCCTCAAGTTGTGTTAAAACTCTAAAAAGACATGTGTCTTATCATTTCCTATTTTGATTGTAACTCTAGAGATGGAGGGAGAGATTCATGGACTCCCATTAATGAGATGTCTCCTCATATTTTGTATAAATAGGAGAAGTTTTCTCCTATCATAGGTAATGAGAAAGTAATGAGAAAGTAATGAAGAAGTAGATTTGTAGCTAAGTTCAAGATGGAATGGGATGTAGATTTGTGAGTTCTTTTTAATAGAGAAATCCAGTTCTTTGATGCTGTTTTGATTACAATTTTAAGGAGCTGAAGAACTTCACCAAATTGGTAGCAGAGGGCCCCTGCTATCCAAGGAGGCTTTTACATGTTTTCTAGATAAGTTGCTTTCAATTCTGTTTTGTCATATTTCCTTACTTAGATTGCTTTTTGAAATCATAGCTTTTAGCATAATTTTTCATGGCAGCCCGGGCATTTGCACATCTTTTGACTAATGACATGGAATCAATATTGTTCTGCTGTTAATTTATTTTTTTCTTAGTTTTTGTTTAATTCCAGTATTGCTTTGTTTATTTCAGTCTTGCACATTTGCTTCAGTAGTTAGATTTAGATATATTAAATTGCTCATGTCATTTTCAGTTACCTCCGAAAGCCACAGCTGGACTGATGGTGAGGGATTGTATTATGAAATGTGTAGTTTGATATTAGTTTCCTTTATGCAAATTTAGATATATTAAACTGCTCATAACATCTTCAGTTGCCTCCGAAAGCCACAGCTGGACTGATGGTGAGGGATTGTATTATGAAATGTGTAGTTTGATATTAGTTTCCTTTCTGCAAGTTAGATATATTAAATTGCTCATAACATCTTCAGTTGCCTCCGAAAGCCACAACTGGACTGATGGTGAGTGATTGAATTATGGATGTGTAGTTTGATATTAGTTTCCTTTCTGCAAGTTATAAATATTAAATTGTGCATGACATCTTCAGTTACCTCCGAAAGCCACAGCTGGACTGATGGTGAGGGATTGAATTATGAATGTGTGGTTTGATATTAGTTTACTTTCTGCAAGTTATATATCAGTTACTCAAGTTGTTTATGGTTACTTCCGAAAATCATAGCTGGACTAATGATGAGGGATCAGAAGACAAGTTGATGTAATTTGATTTAGATTTACTTTATTGCAACTTTTGGATTTCTTTTAGCATAGTTTCTTTTGTGTTTATACAGCAGCAAGAATAGTTTGGTTTCATGCTCACTAGTTCACTGTTTTGATTTATTAGATTAGCAGCACCTTTTTCATTTCAGTAGCACATTTTCATTTCCTTTCAAGTTTTGTCATTGTATGTTTCAATTTCCTTTTTAAGTTTGAAGTTGGTAAATCATTATAAATGACATCATTGCCTTGAATATCCATAACCATACTTGTCTTTTAGAATTTCATAAAAATCCAAAAACGACAAAAAGTAAGAGATAGGTTATCTTGCACATATAGTGCACCACACTTCGTCAGCTTACGAATCCCTGGTTGATAATTTATGTTAGCAATTTAGGACACACTAAATTGACCAAACATTTTGGCGCCGTTGCCGGGGAAGTGTAACAAGGTAGCCTTATTTCTTACATCTAAAAAAAATTAATAATTCTTGAGTATGCTCTTCTCCTGCACTTTGTGTGATCTGGAGGATCAGAAAAAGGATTGTTATGTAAAAAAAAAAATTAATAATTCTTGAGTATGCTCTCCTCTTGCACTTTGTGTGATCTGGAGGATCAGAAAAAGAATTGTTATATGAAAAAAAAAAAGAGGAGACAAAATAAAACTTCATCATTTCAATTGATTCAACAATTTAAAAAAAAAAAAGGTTGTTCTCATGAAAAACTTTGATTTCAATAAATTGTTTTGTTTAATGAATATATATGTATATTTTTAAATTTTTAAAAATATCACATACATAATTTTATTAAACAAATCAATTAAAAAAAAAATGAAAAAATAAAATAAAAATAAAAATAAAAAAATTAAATTGTTTTGTTACTAAGATATATATGTATATTTTTATTTTTGAAAATATATATATAATTTTAATAACAAATCATTTAAAAAAAAATCAATAAATTGTTTTGTTTAGTAAATTACATATGTATATTTTTAATTTTTCAAAATACAACATGTGTAATTTTATTAACAAAACAAATTAAAAAAAAATCATTTTGTTTAGTAAAATATACATGTGTATTTTTAATTTAAAAAAAAAAATATAACATGTGATTTTATTAACCAAACAAATTAAAAAAAAAAAAAAAAAATCATTTTGCTTAGTAAAATATATATGTGTATTTTTAATTTTTAAAAATATAACATATAATTTTATTAACAAAAACAAACTAAAAAAAAAAAAAAAAATTGAAAAACAAATCAATAAACAAAAATGAAATGGCCATGGCATTTTGAAAAAAATGAATTACTCTCAACAGAAAACATAAAAATTCAACCATTTACGATGCTTGCAGCTGTATTATGACTCGGAAACATCAGATTTTCTTTGCTTTTGATAATGAAAATCATGTAGAAGTTGAAAATGATGGAGTTAGAGATGTTGCAAAGCTGCTAGGTTGTAGTGTTTCAGAGCTTATGACAGCATTATTGACTCGTAGGATTTGAGCTAGAAAAGACATCATCAAAATTCCCCAAATCCCTGAAAGAATTCGTGAGGCCTTTGTGCAAATCTCTTGCCATTCAAACCTATCAATGCCAATTCCTTTTATTATACCAGGCCTGTCAGCCTTGCCAATGCCGCCTACCATCACCAAACGCTCCTTGAGATTCATAAGACAGCCACATGTAAGAGAACAAGGCATTGAAATTGAAAAAAAAATTTAAAGAGGCAAAACGTGCCTTGATTGAACTGAAGAATGCTTAGGTGAAGGATAAGCATGGGCAATATTTGCAAAGACAAATCTGATTTGGAAGGTTGACTGGAATCTTCCCAAAGAGCAAGTATTTGCAGAGAATTGATGCAGCTATAGCCGAACCTGAAAGAAAACAAACAGAGGTCAAAACAGAAAAACGCAAAACAGAGAAAAACGTCAAACTTTGAAAGCACGATTTGGCCAAACGGAGATGAATTTAGAAAAAATAAAACATGGGTTTTTTCGCCAACATGGTCAATTAGATAACCCAGAAACCGTTTTAAGAAATTCATGGCGGTCTAGGAGAAATTCTCGGTTCTTTGAAGGCCATTTTTGCCTGCCGCGTGAGGAAAAACGGTTTTTTCTGAGTGAAGAATTTGAAAACGGCACTCTGCATTGATAATTCGGTTCTCTAAATCCAAGAAGAAGAATTCTAATCAAAATCAAACTCTTATCATGGCATTCAATGCACATTCCACTCATTTTTGAATTTAATTCATTTTCGTTTTCTGAATGTTGGATTTCAGTAATTCTTCTCTCTTGCATTGTTTGAACGGCTAACACTTCTAACTCTTCAGCCTGCAAAGCACTGATATTTATTTCAAATTCAGAAATGTACTGAAGTTTCCGAACAAATTGTGTTGCTGGTCTTGACTGGTCAAGCATTAGATGCTTTAGTCCCAGTGGCGAGGCATCGAATGTTGATGAATACCTATGGCTAATGAGAAGAGCCTCTTACAAAGCCAGTTATAGAGTATCGTGGTGGTACCAAAATTGGTGGTGGATTTGTTGCAGGTTCATTGTTACAATCACAGTCCCGTGCGGCGTTCAGCACTCCAGCTATGAGTTGTTCTCTATTCATCCTTGGCGAGGATGGTAATCCTCTTCCTCAAGATAAGATTGGCATTGTTGAGCTCGCACTTGACCCAGCAATTTTTGGTGCTTCAACGACATTATTAAACGCCAACCATTATGATGTTTATTTATTTAGCATCATTTGTTGAAACTTTATTTCAAAGGCCAAAACTAGGATGCTCTTCATTTTGTGCTTTGTATAATTCATTTAAAAAAAAAAAAAAATTCAATAATTTTGAATCAATGAAATGAATAAGTTAATTTGCTCGTTTTTCTGAAGGTATTGATTAATTTTGGATTGATGATGAAGGATGAATGGCTAACTTTTTATTCAAGATTTTTAGCTACAGAAACCGTCGACATTCCGCAGCTAAAGTCCAATTCCGCAGCTGTTCTCCAATTCCGCAGCTGAAGTCCAATTCCGCAGCTGTTCTGCAATTCCGCAGCTGAAAAACCTCATTGTTCAAATCAGCCTAACTTTCTCATACAAAATTAGATTTTGATGATTTAAGTATCGTTGGAAAGGTCTCAACAAGATCTATACAATGAGAAATACATCATTAGAGTTTGAAATGGAAAATAATGAAATAAATTGCTGAAAAGAAGCTACATTCAACTTGAGGCACTAATTCCAAAACAGGTATAAATTCTTTTGATTTTTCCTTTGAGAACTTGTTTCATTAATAAAAATTCTTAGTTTTGTGTGTAAATATCATAACTAGAGAGATTGATCACCTCTCTCCCTTTGATAATCTTACATTCCATTGCAGAAGAAGTATTAGTTTTTTTGCAGGTTCCGGGAGGAAGGACAAATGACTACAAGAGAATGGTGTCTCTCTAAGAGACCAACTTGTTTCATAAGAGGATGATCAGCAACAAAGAGGAGGAAATATGCTGATGCAAAATCAGATCCAAACACTTGAAAAACTTTCAGATACTATTGTCTCCATCACATCCATACCTCATAATAAACCATTCACCTCATTTCACTTCATGTTTTCCATTTACATTCACATCCACTTTCCATTTCTTTTTGTCCATTCATAGCCCACAAATAAAAGCAAGAGGCTCATTGACATGCTTATTGCCCATTTCCATTTTCATCTTCCATTTCCATCTATCATTTCTTGTCATTTTCATTCCGCAAATAAGCCCTGCTTCAATGCAAACTATTGAGTCTATAGTCCTTTGAGTCTAAGTTCTTTGTAAAACACCTTGAGGCTTGCATGCCTTAATGGCAAGTTCTCATGCTGACAAACAATGGGAATACATTAATGTCCCTTGTTCGTCAGATCTTCTAGGTGACTCGACATCGACAAAATCATTCGTACCTAGCAAGATGTGTTTGGGCATCTTGACTCTCATTGTCATCAATGGTGAGAGTTCTCGTGTTGACTAGTGGCATCCATTAATGGCCACTAAGTCAACAATTTCCTACTATGTTCGACATCAAAACATCTTTTCACATAGTAGGAATTATGCTAATGAGTTTTGAAGACATGAAGACAATTATTTTCAGCATTTTGGAGCAGATTCAGCAAGTTTTAGTAGAAGCAATAAAAAGTCATCTCATCTCTTTATCCATGACTCCTCTTGTTCAGCCACTTGAAGAAGAATATGATCAGAATTTTGCAGCCACCACACATACACAACTCATCCAGATTTAAGGTAAGTGAAGGTATGTTGTTTTCTAATTTTTAGTCATGTAATTCATTAGAATGCTAAAATTGTAACTTTGGAAAAATTCCTCACTCCCTTTTCCACATTGTCATATCTTTAGTTGGGGGGGGGGAAGGGACATCATTTCATATCTACATGTCATACACTATCACACATTTTCATTTCATTTCCACCCACATATACTTCCCAACCAACTATTGTTGCAACATGATCCAAAAGATTATATGCCTTGCAAATGATCAATTCATTGATGACGTAATTGATTCTAAATGTTTTCATGAACTTTGATGCAACAAAGAAAATAAAGCATTGTTACACAAGAACCAATGCTTCAAAAAAAAAATGGTTGTTACACAAGAACCAACCATTGAAAAAAAATGGTTGTTACACAAGAACCAACCATTGAAAAAAAAAAAAATGTTGCAATCAAATGTATTATACTTTGCCAAAAAGGAAAAATCAAGAAGCAAAGTTTGGAATGAATCTATATGAGTCAAAACTCATAAAAGATCAACTCATGGACAAATGAATCATTGCAATGGTTGCATGAGGACATGCAACAACTTCAGTTGGGGGGTATGTTGAGTCTCAAAAATGTTCTCCATATTCATACATATTTCCATTATGTCATAGCCATTTAGCTCTTATTTCATAGCCATTTGACATAAAACCCTACATCAAATAACCATTTACATAAATATATGGGTTAGGATCCTTGTTTTCCAAAGTTATTTATTTTATGTATTTTAAGTGAATTTATGATTAGAAACTAGAAAATTAACATAGTTTCATATATCTATATATGTGTTATGAGTTTTGTGACATGTGTAGGTCCAAAGGAGACTTCTAGAAGACCCTTATGTGGCACTCTAAGGCCAAATTCGAATTTGGTTGGAGAAGATTATGGGATCAAGAGGATATGTGTCTCACTTCCTTGTTGTATTGAAACTCTAAGAGGATATGTGCCTCATTCCTCAAGTTGTGTTAAAACTCTAGAAAGACATGTGTCTTATCATTTCCTATTTTGATTGTAACTCTAGAGATGGAGGGAGAGATTCATGGACTCCCATTAATGAGATGTCTCCTCATATTTTGTATAAATAGGAGAAGCTTTCTCCTATCATGGTAATGAAGAAGTAATGAGAAAGTAATGAGGAAGTAATGAGAAAGTAATGAAGAAGTAGATTTGTAACTAAGTTCAAGATGGAATGGGATGTAGATTTATGAGTTTTTGAATAAAGAAGCTTAGTTCTTTGATGCTATTGTGATCTTATCTTTAAGGAGCTGAAGGACTTCACCAAATTGGTAGCAGAGGGCCCCTACTATCCAAGGAGGCTTTTACATGTTTTCTAGATAAGTTGCTTTCAATTTTGTTTTGTCATATTTCCTTACTTAGATTGCTTTCTGAAATCATAGCTTTTAGCATAATTTTTCATGGCAGCCCGGGCATTTGCATATCTTTTGACTAATGACATGGAATCAATATTGTTTTGTTGTTAATTTATTTTTTCTTAGTTTTTGTTTAATTCCAGTATTGCTTTGTTTATTTCAGTCTTGCACATTTGCTTCAGTAGTTAGATTTAGATATATTAAATTGCTCATGTCATTTTCAGTTACCTCCGAAAGCCACAGCTGGACTGATGGTGAAGGATTGTATTATGAAATGTGTAGTTTGATATTAGTTTCCTTTCTGCAAATTTAGATATATTAAACTGCTCATAACATCTTCAGTTGCCTCCGAAAGCCACAGCTGGACTGATGGTGAGGGATTGTATTATGTAATGTGTAGTTTGATATTAGAGTTTCCTTTCTGCAAGTTAGATATATTAAATTGCTCATAACATCTTCAGTTGCCTCCGAAAGCCACAGCTGGACTGATGGTGAGGGATTGAATTATGGATGTGTAGTTTGATATTAGTTTCTTTTCTGCAAGTTAGAAATGTTAAATTGTGCATGACATTCTGGGCTACCCGAAAGCTACAAGATGGATCGATGGGGTGAGGGATTGAATCATGAGTGTATGGTTTAGTATTAGTTTACTTTCTGGAAATTAAATATCAGTTACTCAAGTTGTTTATGATTACTTCCGAAATCATAGCTGGACTAATGATGAAGGGTCAGAAGATAAATTGATGTAATCTGATTTAGATTTATTTTGTTGCAATTTTTGAATTTCCTTAAGCATAGTTTCTTTTATGTTTAGTTCGCAGCAAGAATAGTTTGGTTTTCATGCTCACTAGTTTACTGTTTTGATTCATTAGATTAGCAGCACCTTTTCATTTCAACAGTACATTTTCATTTTTCTTTCAAGTTTTGTCATTGCATGTTTCTAACTTCCTTTAAGTTTGAAGTTGAATCATTATAAATGACATCATTGCCTTGAATATCTATAACCATACTTGTCTTTTAGAATTTCATAAAAATCCAAAAACGACAAAAAGTAAGATATAGGTTATCTTGCACATATAGTGCACCACACTTCGTCAGCTTACGAATCCCTGGTTGATAATTTATGTTAGCAATTTAGGACACACTAAATTGACCAAACAGCCCACACAAATCTGCATGAATGATTTCCAAAGGTTTTGATGTTGAGAACTCCTTAGTTTTGTGTTCTGGTTTGCTTTCCATGTTGGCATGGGCCACATACAACTCGATTTGGCTTGCACATTTTAGGAATGTCCCTTACTGCTTTAACTTTGCTGATGTTGACTAGGTTATCAAAACTTGTATGCCCCAATTGTTTTTGCCATAACCAACTTTCATCTGTTTGACTTAAGTAACATTTATCTTCTTGGATTTTACTGAGAATGTAAACATTATCTGGTGTTCTTACTCCTTTCGCCACAAGTTCTCATGAGGACGTGTCTCTTATTTCACAATTTTTTGTACTAAAGACAACATTATGTCCTTGTTCACAAATTTGGCTAACACTTAAGAGATTGTGTTTGAGCCCTTCTACCAACAAATTATTTTGAGCCTTTCCTTGTCCATTGACAAGGGTAGCAATTCCTTTTCCAGTGATTTTAGCAAATCCACTTCCAAAGGATACATTTCCATTTTTATTGTTCAATGAGATAAAAAAATTTTGGTCACTTGTCATATGTCTTGAGCATCCACTATCCACGAACCAATGATTTTCATCACTATGAGCACATAGAGCTAAGCCACATTTATCAGTTTTGAGATTTACGTTTTTAGCTTTTTCCCTTTTGAGAGGGCAATTTTGTTCATTATGATCATAATTATCACATAATGAGCAAGATGAATCAAACTTAGCCAAAGGATCAAAGGAATTGTAAGTTTTGATTTGTCCTTGCTCTTTAGGGCCACACAGTTGGTTTGTTTGATCATTCAATCTTGGTGCTTCATTCTTATGAGCCTTGCAATGCTTAGCTTGATGCCCAAAGTTTTTACAATTGTAACAATGCCCAAAAAAAATAGTTTGATACCTATTGTAGTATCCATAGCTTGAACCAACATTCTTCCTTGGAGTTTCTCTTTCTTCAATTCTTGGTTTTGAGATGGGACCCTTTTTTTTTTTTCCTGACAAGATGAATTTTCTTCTTTTGGATGGCAAGAGAGTACATCAGCATAACTTCTGGCATTATTCTTTGTACTTGATGATTCTCCTTTAAAAACAAATTCCAGACTTATCATGTTGAGGTCTTTGAGTATTACAAATGTTGTCAAGAGCTAGAGAGCTTTGCCAACTCCTTTTGACTTGTTCTAATTCCTTTCTTAGAGATACTATTTCAGCTTCACATTTTTCACAGATATCATCCTTCTCTTTTAACTTAATGTTCAAGAAGTCTTCTCTTCTTTTTGCTTCCTCTCTTTCTATTTTGAGAGAAATTATCTTCTTTTGTAGATTCTCATTTTCTTCAATGGCACTCATTAGCAAACTATTTATGTTTCTTTCATCTTCTAGTTCTGAGTCATCATCATTTGTAAATGCCATGAATAATGTTTCTTTGCTTCCAACATAATTACTTTCTTCATCTGATTCATCATCGCTTTCTTTGTAATGACGCACATTTCTAGTTGATTTCATTTTTATGACTACAAATTCATCTTCAACAGACTCATCTTGTTTGGAGAAGAAGTTCTTCTTATTAAACCCTTTCTTTTTGTACATCATTCTTTTAGAGTCATTTTCATCATCACTATCATTTTTATGAGAACATTTTGTAGCATAATGACCTATTCTTCCACAATTGAAACAAATAAGAGGGTACTTACCTTTTAGGTTAGATCTCCTTTTAGTTTTCGTACAAATTGAGCTAATTCGTTTTCAATATCAGATTCATTGTTGTTGCAATTCCATCATTTTCCTTCTTTTGTAAATCTTCAGGCTTTGAAAGCTACTTCTTTGAAATTTGGGATTCCTTTCCTCATCTCATAGGCAATAAGAATTCCACGAAGTTCATCCATCTTGAGAGTATCTAGGTCCTTCATTTCTTCTATGGCACTTACTTTGGAGTCAAATCTGTCAGAAAGCGATCTCAGGATTTTTTGAACAATGGTTCTTTCTTCAATATTTTCCCCTAGTCCTTTAAGAGAGTTAACCACTTTAGCTACTTTGAGGAAGTATGATGCAATATCTTCTTCATCATCCATTTTCAGACTCTCGAATTGTCTTCTATAGGTTTGAAGCTTTGCCTTCTTAACTTTGGAGTCCCCATCATATAGAGAAACCAATTTATCCCATACTTCTTTGGCTGAGTCACAGTTCATGACTTTCGTAAATTTGGAATCAGTGATTCCACTAGTGATGGAATTTAAAGCTTCGGCATTAGTAATGTAGGGTTTTCTTTCATCTTGATCAGTTGGAAGACCGATGAGAGCTTTGTATCCATCCAAAACAGAGTGCCATACTTCAGGACCAAGAGACATTAGATAGCAGGACATCCTCTTTTTCCAAAAACTAAAATTTGTTCCATCAAAGATAGGCAGTTTTCCTGTTACTTCCATGTTCTTCATTGTGCCTAAGAATCCTTCTTCCAACTGTTAGGCTGATAATGAAGACGCTGACTCTTATACCAATTATTGGATATATTGAGAGGGAGGTGAATCAATATGTCTTTTCAATTGTTAATTATTGCCAGTTAGATTCTTCACAATTAAAGACAGAAAGGTGTATAATGATAATATTAAAGATTAATAAGAATTTCAATCCCCTTTCTAATAATAGTATACAATAGACGAGTGAGGGCACCAACCTGTTGCCAAGCACCAACTTGGACTTTGATGAGGCTCCGACCTCTAGGGCTTTGACCCTATCTTCTCAAGGCACCAACCTTGTGTTTAGGAGCTCCTACTCCAAGGACACCAATCCTTCTTTGCTTGATTTAATAGAGAATGTGAATAGTACTTACTTGAATGTTCTTGACATATTCATCACTGTATTATTTCTTCCAAAATTCTTCACTGACTTCATTGTCCACTTGTCTTCATCACTATTCAAGTCTTCAAATAGTTCATACCTCTAATATCAAGTATGTGATCACTGTTTCGAGTCCCTCAAGGTCACAGGTCTAAGGTACTAGTCCATCCACTGCACCGAGTTGTTGTGATTGTCAAGGATGCCACAGGTATCTTCAGATCATTGCTACAATAATCTGCTCTCCAAACTATTCTTAATGGTGACTGCTCTTAATTAGTTAAAATTCTGCTACTATAGGTCCGAGCTCCACAAGTATGCCTTCAAGGTGCTGTTGTCTGAGCTTCTAAAAAAGGAGCTGCCACAAGTCCGAGTATAGCCCTATGCAACAACCTCACTACAGGTCCGAAAGTCTGAAGCTGTTCAAGAAGAATCCGCTATCTTATTAACCTCAAACCCAAATCAGATATATCTCTCCCTTCTTCAATGTTCACGAGTTGTGAACAATGGTATTAATTCTGTGATTATCACCAAATTTCTGTGTTCAAAATGAAGACCGAAAACCTTGTATATATAGTCTTATTTTGATGCTAAATGAAAAGACATATCTCCACACGCAGGCCGACAAGGGATGGCTAGGACAAGTCGGCTCCAAGACCAGAATAATTTCCTTAACTTGAAAAATTAATATCTCCCAAACCGCTTGGAGTTTTGCACGTGTAAGGGCTCATTAGAAAGGGAAAATTATGCTCTAAAGGATGGTGAAGGTCTCACAAAGAAATTTTGCTTCTAAGATCGTGAAACATATTTTTCTTTGTGACTATCCTTAAATTTTATGCATAAAAAGATTGGGACAACATGAGGAATGTTTGGGGCAGCGTGGCTTCTACATTCTTTGGTCTCTTCATTGTTATTAATGCCATGTAGCATCATGTATCAAGAAGTCATCATATACTAATTCAGTGATATGTCATAGTGCAACCTTCATCTCAGTCAAAGTCATATTGTCATCAATGACAATCTAAATTAACAACATCTTTGGTGGTTCCACACCTCTGATAATGACAGTCTTCTATATTATTTCAGACCAGTAATAAGGAGCAGACTTAGAGGATTGGACAAAGAACTTGAAGCTTGGTTTGCTGACCTATAAGGGCTCAACACTTGGGTATCGAACCTTTAGCAAAGAACCTATGGCATATCTCTCCATTGCAGGAATTAAGGAGCACTCATTGAAGGATTATTGAAGTACTATTTGAGGGCAGCCTTGAAAAGCACTATTGGAGTCAATTCTGGAAAACATCTTGAGTACTATTAAAGGGTGTCTTGAAAGCATCTTAGTCAGTTATCTTGTGAAGCAAATCTATAGACACCTCCAAGAAAAGCATCATTGAAGAAAACTCCTTGGAGCCTTGCCAAGCTATTTGGAGTAAGACCTTGGCATGAGATTATTGAAGACAATTAGAAGCATAATAGAAGCTCACATTAGAGTCTTGTAGTGAAGTTGGAGCTGATCTTGAGAATACCTTGGAGAGTCATCTAGTAGCCTACTGCAGACATTATTGGAGACCATGATGCATTATTGATGTCAACACGAGGTGCCCTTGGAGAATTTTGTTTTGGGTACCATGAAGAACAGTGGAGACACCTTCATGTGAAGAACAAGGTTGTCATTGAAGAAGTAACGTGGAGACTAAGTGAAGGCATTGTTAAAGATTGACAGGGCTTGTTGAAGAAGACATTAGGAGCCGTGAAGTATAACCACACACATTTTGACGAAGTAAAGCTAAGAGTTGTAGCCTCGTAGAAACAAGGTTGGTGCCTTGGAAGATAGGGTTGGTGCCCTAGAAGATAAGTGTCCTCAAGAAACCAGGTCAGAGCCTGAACTAGAAAAAGGGTTAGAGTCCTAGAGGTTGGTGCCTCAAACTGACAAGGTTGGAGCCTTGGGAAATCCAAGTCGGTGCTTAACATAATACAGGTTGGAGCCTGGGAGATTGAAGATTAGAGTCTTCATCGAGGGTTGGAGCCCTACATATATTGTACTTGATTTATTGTAAAGAAGAAATTAATAAAAGTATTTATTCTATCTTGTTCATTTTGTGTTCTAAATATAAGTGATCTAATTGGTCAAAATAACAATCGAAAAGAAATACTAATTCACCCCCCCTCTTAGTATTTCCAACATGTACACTGTTAATATGAAATATGTAACCTTAGGATACAAAATCCCAAAATCGATTGTGCCCTTTTAAAGTATCGAAATATCATCTTTATTGCTTGCATGTGTGATTCCTTTGGTGCTGACTAAAGTCTTTAAAAAACTCCTCCTACCTGCCTAATATATGGTCTTGAAGTTGTCAAGTATACTAAACTCCAAATCATAGACATTTAAAGAGTTGAATTGACTTACGGAGATTTATCATCCTTACATAACTTGCATCTAATAATCATAGGGTACTAAGTGGTGCACATTCTTTCATTGCAAACTACTTGAGCATCTCCTTGAGGTATTTGGTTTGGGCAATGAATATTCCTTCATTGGTTTGAGAAACCTACAGTTTTAAGGAAGAAGGATAATTCACCAATAGTAGACATTTCAAATTCCTTTAACATTTCCTAAGCAAATGCATGACTCATCATCATTATTGTTTCCAAAAATGAGATCATCCACACATACAAGTGTAATTAATAAGTTATCTTCTTTCATCTTGATGGAGAGATTGTTGTCAACAACTCTTTAGAGGCCTTGTTGTTGAAGATAGTGGTCCACCCTGGCATTCCAAACTCTTTGTTTTGACCCATAAAGAACTTTCTTCAATTTGCACACAAAACCTTTGTTCAAACAAGTCAATTCCTTTTGGTTGTTCGATGTATACTTCTTCCTTTAAATCTCCATTTAGAAAGGCTAATTTAACATCAATATGATAAAATTTAAAGCCTTTAGAAAACACAAACACAAAAAACATTCTTACTACTTCTAATTTGGCAGTTGGGGAAAAGGTTTCCTTAAAATCAATTCCTTCGATTTTTGCATAGCCCTTACATACAAGTCTTGCCTTCTTTTTGATAATTTGTCCATCTTCATTCATTTTGTTTTACAATATACACTAGTCGCAATCATGTTTTTGTCTTTCAGTCGTGACACAAGTTCCTAGCTTTCAATTTTCTCCCATAGCATTCACCCAATGTTGGTCCTCACTAGCTTGTGCAAAGTCCTTTGTGATAACCCTCTTTGTCAACCCTCTTGTACATGTTTTTATGAATTGTAAATTCAAATAAATGACGCTTAATTATAATGATGATTGGTTGAGATGGGAAACAAATTCAGAAGTCCACAAGAGGAGTTGCTTGTGAGCCATATCATGCATTTAAGTTATCACCTAAAAATCCCAATGGGAAAATATGGCCCTAAAGAAAATGCAGCTTTTGATCAGAGGACAAGCCCGGAGAGCCTCGTTGGATGTGTTGACAAAGTCAACATGCAAGAGGAGGATAGTGCAAAGGGGGGATTGTACAAAAAAATTATGAAGAGAAGAGGCAACAAGGTGTGCAACTCAATACAAGGGAAGAGGGATCATACACTGAGAAGAGAGACCGTTGTCTCCTTAGCTGCACATTCATGTATGCATGTGGGCTTGCAATAGTGTTGGTGGAATACATGTGCTTCAAAGAAACATGTAATGTGTTTGTGTCACTGTGAGGCCTGCGTTGAGCCCGTGTTAGTGCCGGAAGAGAGTTAAGTGGAACATAGATGCTCTAGTGATAGCCAGGTTGAGAAACTCGTGGGGGTTGCTAGTTGAGAATCATCGAGGTTGTGGTTGTGTTATCGATGCCGATAAAACCAGTGGAAACTATGTTGATTGAGAACTTACTGAGAGGTTCAGGCACCCAAAGCAAGTGGGTTGATAACACATGGTGTAGCCTTGGGAGGGCTGAGAACATAGGTGTGAGCACCATTGAGAAGTTGTTGGCAAGTGTGCTTCTATTCCTACAGAAGTAACACAACTAATATACCTCATCTTTGTTCATACCTATATCTCTTTCCAAGACTAAACTGACACACTTTATGCTCTGAATGAAACCCTGTGTTGCTTGTTGTGAATTTAAAAACCTTTGTGGTGTAATAGCAAGGGGTCGTTGAGAACACATGAGAAATTGGCTCTTTTCATTGTATGTGAGTGAATGGCAAAGAACTCGTGAGTAAACTTGGTTACCATATAATGAAACAAGCAGCTCCTAGTAAGGACTTACTGAGCCCTGAAAAGCCTTTTGGGGTATATACTAATGGGGGCCTAAATAATACTTAAAATAGAATATGAATTGTCTTAAAACTATATCAAATAACTTCCCTCCCTTCCATATAGATAACTTGATCAAGCACCCCAAAAGCCAAGGCCAAAGTGGAAGTATAGCTAATGGTTTATGCTAATCCACCACCTTGCCCAACACTCTTAGTTCCAGTGAATGTATCATCGAGAAAGCAAGGGTATAACCACTGTTAGAAATAGAAATAAAGGCATCATTGTAGGAGCAAATAAGGCCCTCCCAATCGACATTAATGCCAATCCCAAATCATCCTTGAGCAAGTACAAGAGAAGCTAAGGTAGTAGGAATATGTAAGTATGCTGAAATAGGGGTAGAGATAGATCCATTTAAGCTGATGTAAGAGTCAGCGGAATAAATAACTTAAAACAATTTTCACCTATTTATGAATAGAAACTATGTAAAATTACTTGCTCTATTTCTTAACATATATATGAATAAAAACTATATTTCTTAACATATATGAATAAAAACTATAAACTATATAAATTTAATTTTGTTAGAAACACTTTTATACATGTAAAAGTAGAGTTTTCACATTTTTTTTATGTTTGTAGTGATCAAAACTAGAGTTTGGAACATTATAAGTGGAGTGAAAATAATTATACTTTATAAAGAACAGGATTTAATTATGACATTTATATGAATGTTTGGAACATTATAAGTGGAGTGAAAATAATTATACTTTATAAAGAACAGGATTTAATTATGATAATTTTTTCATACATTTATATGAATACATTGTTTGGGTAAAATGCTATTTGCAAAAGTTATTAACTAAAATGTGAAACCAAAATTTAATTTATATTACGATACCAGCCTAGATGCATCTTAACGCCGGATTTATCGGATTTATCAAGCGCCGAGAGGGATCAAATCTATTGAGGTGCAAACATTTCCTCGAGTTTTGCACTCAACAAAGAGATTTGATCCCTCTCGGTGCTTGAAAGATCCGGAGTTAAGATGGATCTAAGAGTGTTTGTAAATCTTTTCATATTTTAAATTTATAATGTTTAACTTTATTAATCTCTCGGCGCTTGATAGATCCGGAGTTAAGATGGATCAAGTCTGGATATAGGAGTTAAGACAGATCTAAGAGTGTTCGTAAATCTCTTAATATTTTAAATTTATATTGTTAAATTTATTTTCAATGAATTTTTAATTGTGGATTTATATGGTTATCCAAGTGATTGCTTAAGCCGACATTATTTACATTTTATCTTTTTAATTTTCTTTAGTTCTTTAGTTTTTATTTTTATTTTGGCTTCCAACATACTAACACACCGGGGTCATACTGGGCTGTGGAATGCGCCTATTGGCACAATAAAGAATGAATTTAGTTAAAAATTTTAAATCATTAAAAAAAAAAAAAAGAATTGTTGCGATATACAGAATCAAATTCTTAGTCCTGTCCAACTAATAATTATTCTTTTGGAGTTTCTTGTGTTTTAAAATAAGCCTGTGCACAGTGCTGGGTTAGGGTGGCTTCTCCTTGTTCAATGTACGTAAGTTTTTGATGTCCATTGATTGTGCAATGAAATTTCTGAGAGGATATGTGGGATAAGCTTCTTAATCTCAAGTCAACTTGGGTTTGCGCAGAAGTTGGTGAAATTCGCTTCCGATGTGCCAAGGGGATTTGATCCCCGGACTGCTTAGGCTCCCGATCGATAGCTGTCGTGGAACCGACGGTCATCTCATGATGATTGACGGTGCAGTGTCGACAAATATTCCATTCACTGTCTAGATTTCTGATCGATGGCTCTCGTCTCGTACCGATAGGCGGTGAAGTGGCGAAAAACATCCCATCCAATGATACACACAGCAAAGAAATGCCTTCAACAGTGTAATTAAACTGTTGCGGGGTGCATATTATTTGGCATGAAAGCTTATTGCTATAGGGCACAGCCATCAGTAAATAACGAGAATGTAATGAAAAATGAATCTTACCAGAGAAGACAAATGTTGCGGTACCAGGAAGAACAATGTCAAAGAAGTCTTAATTAGTCTGTTGCACATTGCATATTGTTTGCTACGAAGCTTACTGTAAAAAGGGTCACAGTATCATCAACAAAAAATGAGTGGATTGGAAAGTGGAATCTAGAAAACGACGGAAAAAGAATGGCGGTCTTGATTGTCCTAATCATACATTTCATGTATAAACGGCTGGAATTTCGGTTTCAATAGATTCATCAATAAATTATATATCAGCCATGAATTACGAAATTGCAACAATGAACAAAACAAAAAAGATAAGCTGGCTGTTGAGAGCCAATCCAAAAGTGGGGCACCAATACTTTCTGAATGGCTTCCAACAGTTGATGCATATAAATGGGATGTATTTTATACAAGACAGAGTCGATACCATTTCCGCACAGATCTGACTGCAATGGTAGTGTTATCAAGATCAATTTCGCAGTCTCGTAAGACCAATTGCGCATTAAAACTAAGCTAAAGATAACTATGCTCTCGTACATCATGGGGGATCTTCCTCAAAATTACGAAAAACAAAACCGAACAGAAGGAACACAGAAAATACATTGCTATTGTAAAACTGCAGTTTGCTTTCCAAACAGAATGTACATTAAATAATTGTATGAACAATCACAGGACGGGGGGTAGCCAGCACAAACTTTGACCAGATTTATATGGCCCGCTGCATCAATACCAAGTCCTATTCCATGCAATGATTGTCGTTCTTAATTTAATCTTCATCAGAGCTTTCATAAGCCAAGCCCAACAAACTACCACATGCTTCTTCTTTTGATTTCTCCACTGCGATAGCTTGTTTTGTTGAATCTTCTTCTGAACTTTGGCTTTCAACAATCACACTTAAAGTGCCACTTGCATCTGCCGTTTGACTTCCATTTGAAATATCTGACGAGCGACCAGATGTGGCTCTTATCGCCTCTGTTCGAATTCCATCTGAAACGTCGGATGAAAGACCAGAGACACGCTGTCTCTTAGGTTTTATCTCCAATATGTTCTTTAGAAGCACCTGTTGCCTGCAATAACACGGGAAGATAAAACAATGTTTGATGATTTTCTTTTACGAGTCGTAGAACAGTATAACAAATCCCTTCAATAGTAGCCAAGTTTCATAATTGAAAGCACGACAGCAATGACCTCTACAGCATATATAAACGACCTTTACACCAAAATAAGCTTTACACTAGCAGAAGGGCTATAAGAGAGAACTTAGTCAAGACCAGGGAAAGATCAAACTCGTAGTAAATAAAGTGTTACATTTACACATTGCCAGTAGGGTTTTTCAAAGGGCTAGAAAAAACTTATTTCCATAAATGGGATATCCTTGACAAAATAGTTCAAAATATCAGTAGTCACCTAAATTCAATAGAACTAGGTAGGCAAATTTCTCATTGAAACACTTAATTATTTGTAAAAAACAACCTTATCTATGCCAAAGATGATTCATAAGATTACTTTGGCTTTACTTGGTATGCAAAATTTTGAACTTGAAAATTTGAAAATGAAAGGGAACCAAAAAAAATATTTATTCCTTTTCACTTGTACATTTAATAAGGTCCAAGCACAAAAGAGGTATTGGTAGTATAATAAGAAAAAGCAGCAGGAAATAATAATGAAATGGAGATCCACAAGGACACATCCCTAATGCTCCCAGTACTTGGGAACTACTTTCTTAGCATCTCCCTCCTTGCCCGATACTTGGAAGATTTGGACATCCCATACAAAAATCGAATGCTCCCAATACTTGAGGATACTCTAGGACACCTGCTACGAAGGAATGTCCTCAAAAAAACATATTAAAAATAACAACAAAAACATTTTTCTTTGATGCAAGGTGAGTTTCACCATACTTTTTAGTGTTTCTCACCTACAACGCCTTGCTCCCCATCAATTTGGTTTAACTCAAGGAGTTAGGAGTAGTGTTATTCTCTAACTCAAGGAGTTGGGAGTAGTGTCATTCTCTAACTCAAGTAGTGTTATTCTCCCCACCCAAGTTCAATTGCCACAACTAACATGTTCAACTCTTAATCAGTATATCATTGTAATGACCTTGAGCCTTCTGTTGACAAAGCCTCGAGTTTTTGCATGATTTAATTTTACCTGGGTACCATTGCCAAAGTAAGAGGAAGTGCTCAACAAGATTCTCCGAGATGCGCATTTCATGGAATCGATGGTAATCTATGAGGACATTCTTCAGCTGTTGAGGACCACATCCTTAGCTTGATCCATGTTGATTGTCATCTATCGAAGATCACAGAGGCTAGGTAAGGTGTCAAGCTAATGCTACGAAGGCATCAAACTAATGCTAAGAAGACAACGTCGTCTGCAAATAGGAGAATGGAAATCAAGATATGGTGGAGGAGACAACCATCCTCAGGTTATATATGCTTATGCAAATAAGAATTTACCTTATTTATGTAGATCCCAAACAAAGTTGGAGAAATAGGGCACCCTTGCTTCACCCCAATGGTACTCTTGATGAAATTGAACACTCTGCCATGCAGGTGGCCCAAGACAAGCTTAAAGAGATGTACGGTAGCTTTGTTGAGGATCTCTGAGATGCCAATGTCTCTGAGCCTTCGGAACAAAGCCACCCTTGGGACCAAGTCAAATGCTTTACAAAAGTCTAGAAAACAACAAAAGACTTTGGAAAAACAATGTATCTCTTCCTCAGTAATGGCACGGAGGGTGAACTTGGGACCAAGTCAAATACTTTACAAAAGTCTAGAAAACAACAAAAGACTTTGGAAAAACAATGTATCTCTTCCTCATTAATGGCACGGAGGGTGAACTCTAGTCCAGAGATGTCTCCTCTCGAGCTCCTATCAAAGCTAAAGAAGGGCAGTAACATTGGGCTTAAATTGTGGCCTGCCATGAACATCCAATAATTGTTTATTATAGCACAACAACCTAATTTATGGATTGGGTAAATGGCATGATGTGACCATGTTTGAAGACATCCTATGCACACAACATCGTTAAATAAATCAACAATATAGTCAATAAGAACATGTCTGAGATGTTTGCAAAACTAAACATGGAACCCCTCCTCATCTGTTGTGTACTTGGTGTTCATCTCCCAAACTAACTGCCATATATGGACATAAAATAATAACTAACAAGGAAATTAGGGGAGGCACGAGGTAACAAGAACAAGAAGTTAGCTAGAAACACCATAAAAGGTGGTCGTGTTTGTGGACATGGTTTGGGTATCAAGGTCCATGGAAAGTTTGGAATGGTGGCGGAATATAGTGCACCAAAAGGTTTTGGGGAATTGGTTGCACAAAATCCACACCTCCTCTAAAGGATCGATAAGTGTTTGTTGCAATGGAGGTTGCAATATGATCTCTAAAGAAGTGGGCCAAAGGTGGGCTCACATATAAAGGTGTGACAAGTTGAAGAATGTAATAAAGGTGTGACATGTTAAAGAATGTAACTAAGTTCGGTCTTCATAAAATGTATTTGAGTCATTGTGTAATGTACTTGCCAAAAGAATAAAGAAAAAGATTTTTTATTATTGTAACAATGACTTATTAAAGCATGAGTTTCATGTTTGGGTCATCATTATATTAGTCAAAGTCCCCATTATAGACTCCTAGGATTAATATTGAGTCAATAGAGTCACTGTATATTTAAAGAGACCCTTCTTGAGCTTTTGAATCATGTAAAAATGTTTAGTTATTGAGTCATGATTTATGTCACCTCCACATCAAGTCGACCTAAAGGGGACCAATTTGACCTCACTTGGAGCCTATAAATAAAAGGAGATCAAATTCATTTGGAACATTTCATCTCAAGATAGTTCGATATCTCTACGAAAGCCGGAAAAAAGTGCGAAGAGGGTCAAGGAAGCCAAAAGAAGTGTGAGTTGAGTCAAGGTCAAAGAGAAAAAGAAAAATGAAGTTTTGGTGCAACTCTCTCTTACGTGCCCTAGTTTGGGAGATCAAAGTCTTTTTGTTGGTGTTGCTGCCTGATGTCATAAGTTGTTGCATAGTAGAAGTTGTTGGGGACAAGTTGTCGCTGCTATTGGGTCGAGAAGATTTGGAAACGCTGATTTGGTGTGGAGTGAAGGTTTGGTCTATGTCTAAGGTGAAGAGTCTCAAAGAAAACTATTGAAGGAAGAGAATTTTGAATGGGTTTTCCCCTAAAGAGGGGTTTTTACTAGGCATAGTGCCTACCTCTTGTGTCTTGTGTTTTTGTAACCTTCATACACACATAATTTGGTAATTGCTTGATGAAAGATAATCTAATAAAAAAGTAAAAGAAGCCAACATAATTCACAAGTAATTATCAAGAAAGAGGAATCAAACCCTAATCTACTTGTATTGATTTCTCAACATGGCATCAGAGCTAAGGTCAGGAAAGGTTGAAGATCACTCTGTTGGCTCGAAAGGATTGGACATGGATTCTCCCTCTTTGATAAGCTATACGAGAATGGGTATCAACACTGTTGGAAATTGTATCAAGAAAGTCATCCACTACTTATTCAACAAGGTCAAAAGTCAAGGATTCTTGGTTGCTCTTACAAGTTCTCTTAGTGATGACAATGCATGGATCATTGATAGTGGAGCATCAAGGCACATGACAAAAGAAAGTAAACAACTTCATACACTATCAAAGGAGCCATCTTCATATGCAGTGAATTGGGTGACAACAAAAACTATGTTGTTAGAGGCATGGGATCAATATCGTTGAAGTTGGAAAATGGATAGAAGTTGCACCTCAACAATATACTATATGTTCCAAGTTTGAAAAAGAATTTGCTTTCTATTTCTTGTTTAGAAGATAAAGGGGATACAGTTACTTTTGTCGATGGAAAAGTATTGGTTTGGGGCAAAGACTCTAGCATTGATAAAGCTAGATTTATTGGAGTTCGTGAAGGAAGCTTATATAGAGTTATCACACCACCTCCTCAAGCTTTGGTTCATATGGAAATTAGTCCCATTGAGCTATGGCATAGAAGGTATGGTCATCTACACTACAAGGTTATCCCTACTCTCAATCAATTGGTTAATGGCATCCCCAATACCAAGGATGTAAGTCACTTTCGCACTTTTGGAAATGAAACTTGGGCCCATATTCCATATGAGAAACATAAAGCCTTAGAACCAAAGGGTGAAAAACGCATTTTTGTTGGATATTCTGAAGATGTCAAAGGATATAAACTTCTTCAACGCAAATCCAAATATGTAATCATTAAAAGAGATGTAAAATTTGATGAAAATATATTGGCCTGCGAGCCTAGTTCAGCGGGTGTAACTATGATATTCCAAATAAGGAAAGACAACGATATTGAACAATGAACTGAAATGTACAGCGAATAATGATGCAAAACATATGAGCAAATCATAGATCCATTAGATTATGTATTAAAGCAGCAAAATATACAATGTGTTGAGGAACAAATCACTCAAACTAGGCAAACAAGCCTCCAAAGCCCAGAAACACTAGAATCCCAAGGGATGTTGCAACACAGAAATGCCGGAATACATGACAGCGCAGTGCCAGTGAGGGTTACTGCTATAGAAAAATAAAGATGAATGGATCTGCTGATATATTACTCAAAAGGAGCTGAAAACAGAGAACTAGTCTCTCAAACACAATCCCAAGATAACTCGGCAAGGGTTTCTTGAAATACACAAGATGCAATATGTGCAGACTGCAACTCTATGACTGAATCACGTTGTATCACTGAAGCTCTGTTGCAAAATGGCTGTAACTCCTCCTCCCTAGCTTTTCGGGTGAAAGACTGCTCCTTTCACTAGGAAACTAGCTCATAAACAGGGTTTTTCACCCCTCCACTGCAACACCATGAAAAATAACATAGTTCCTCAAGGAGATTGTGCTGTGGCTGTAGGTCACTGCTTGGCTCAATGCCGGATGGTGGAAATGAAACTCAAAATACTCTTCTTAGATTGCCTTCTCCAGTCCTCCAAGAAAGAGTGGGGAATTCTCGCATGGTAATGCCCTTGTACTAAACAGTATAGCAAACCCAGCTGAACAACTAAAGCATACAATAAGTCATAAGACTCAAACATAAACAATATTCTGAATGCCTCTCACGACTGCCATCCCTTTTATATTCTTGGTGAGCTTCCTCACCCTTGGCCCCACTCATTTATGAGGTTACTTCCATGCAAAGACGACTCCTCCAAAACTGCGTTGTCCCCACTAGCTCCACTCTCTTCTTTTCGCAGCGTTGTTGATTTGATCAGCCTTGATCTAGTCTACATGCATTGCCCCCTTTCACACCCAAGGTGGTTTTATTTTGACTATCTAAACTGATCCACATCCTTACTGGAAGTGATTTATTCCTACTAAAGAGATTTAAGGGTCTCCCTACCCCACTTATTCCTCTAGAATGAAAATAGAAGCAACATATAATATTCCAACTAGCTGAAAGCTAATTGGGAATATTACAATCCTCCCCTCCCAAAAGTTGCTTGTCCTTGAGCAACAGTAAAGAAGGTTGCTGCAAAATCTTCTCTCCCTCCCAAGTTGCATCAAGAAGATTCCTTCATCAAATCAGATATTTTTTAATCACCTTAGCTGCCTCTCCCGAGTATCCAAAATAGCCTTTGGTTGCAAAACTAGATGGCCCTCGTCATCAATAGGTGGGAGATCCATAGTGGCAACCACATGTTGTTCTTGAGGCATGAAAAATGTTATGGATCTTGCTCCCAATCATAGTTTTAAAACCAAGCCGAACCGAATCGGAACCGACCGAGTCGACCGAGCCGAAAGGTAGGCCGGTCCGACTCGGCGGTTGAACCGGTCAGGCGGCCAGTTTGTTACCAAGCCGGCCGGTTTTTTGACCCACTCAGCCAGCTCGGTAACAAACCGGTCGGCTCGGCCTGGTCCGAGTTAAACCGGCCGGGGGCCCCAAAACAATAAAAAATCGAACTTGAAAATGATTTTTTTTTTCCTGTTAGGTTTTGTTTAGGCTATCTAACCCCTCCCCATCCTATTTAACTTACCCAATCCCTCTCAATACCTCACATCTATCTCATTGAATTTGCTTAAGCATTTGTGAGGGTTTTCTGAAGAGTTGTGGAGTTGGTTTTTGGAGCAGCTTCATGGTAATGTTAAATTCTTAAATTAAAAGTGACATTCTCCTTCATCTTCATTTTCATCATTTTACTTAAATTTTTAACATTACCATGAAATGACTCAGGATGTTTGAGAGTGGTTCCAACCTCATTGGATTTCATATGGAGAAAGTAGAATTTTAGATCTCGTTCAAAATCCCGCAGACTTATCAATTTTTCAGGATTTCAGGATTGGGTTATTGCAATGTTTCCATCGAATTTTGTCATGTATTAGGTATGGAACTCGTATTTAATCAAGAGCACCAATCCCTCTATGTACCTTGATGTTAGTGACATTGGTTATGTTTTTTGTTTTGATCTCTATATCATCATCCTGTATTGGATAGTGCACTGGGTGCAATTTTGATATAATGGATATATTCATGAGCCTACTTTCATCATATGTTGTCTTTTGTGACTTGTCTATATTGTAATGCTTTGTGTTTGGAAACATGAATAAAAATCTTTAAATTTATGTTTTTGTACAAAAAAATTAATATTTAATGTATTTTTTACAAAAATCGAGTCGACTGAGTCATTATCGATTCGGAGTCGGAGTCCGAGCCGACCCTCGGCCTGGTCGGAACCCGATTCCGTTTTTTAAAACACTGCTCCTAATAGGAAGCTCTAGCTCATATGCTACTTCTCCAACACGACATATCACCCTGTATGGTCCATAGAACCGAAGTTTAAGCTTCTCAACTCCTTTCTCCTTGAGTGTAGATTGTCTATATGGCTGAAGACGAAGATAGACCAAATCATCCACCTCAAGCTGCCCCTCTACCGACCACGGTTTGCATACATTTTCTGTTGTTTTGTATTGTAGCAATGCTGTCCTTGAGGGCCCGGAGTATATCATGACTCTCTTGAATCCACTCCTTTGCTCTAGGAGCTTTACTTGCCCCAAACATCACATTAGCAGATGATAGTGCATCATACCCATAAAGGGCTCGAAATGGGGTCATGCCAATGGACATATGAAAAGTTGTGTTGTAGCAATACTCCCCCAAATGGAGCCAATGCAGCCATGCTCTCTGCTGCCCCAAAACATAGTTCCGCAAGTAACCTTCCAACCACTTGTTCACTATTTCGATCTGTCCATCGGTTTGTGGGTGATAGCTGGTGCCAACTCAATACCCACTAACCAAAAAAGCTCTTGCCAAAAGCCACCCATGAAGCAACTATCCTGATCACTGACTATGGTCTTTGAAAGACCAAGGAGTCTAAACACATCCCAAAAGAAGAGCTCGGCTACCTGTGAAGCAGTATATCGTGCAGAAATAGCAAAGAAATGTGAATACTTTGTTAGTCGATCAACAACTACAAAGATACAATCCTTACCCTGAACTGTAAGTAGACCGGTGATGAAGTCCATGGAAATACTTTCCCATTTTCCATCTGGAATAGGGAGTGGCTGCAATAATCCTGCGAGATGGTTGTGCTCTCCTTTGTTCTGCTGGCAAACCAAGTACTCCTTGATGTGTTGGAGCACATCCTCCTTGAGACCCTTCCATGAGAATCTCTCCCGAATAGCCCGACATGTCTTGGTGAATCCTTGATGCCCCGCAATTGGTGAATCATGTGATCCCTACAAAATCTTCTTCTTGAGCTTAGAAGATTCTCAGTTCGAAAGAGCCTCTTCCTTATTGGCTCAAGTTCCAGAAAAGCTTGATCCAGAAACCTTTGAAGAAGCCTCCGGTCATCTAGCTTGGGATGAAGCTACGAATGAAGAATATCGTTCCTTATTAGCGAATGATACTTGGGATCTTGTTCCTCTTCCAAAAGGAAGAAAACTTGCTAGATACAGATGGGTTTACAAAACAAAGTTTGGACCAGATGGAAAAGTGGATAGACATAAAGCTCGTCTTGTCGCTAAAGAATTTTCACAAGTTGAAGGCATTGACTATACTGAAACCTTCTCCCCTGTTGCCAAAATGAATTCTATCCGCCTTGTTCTTTCCCTTGCTGCTTCCTTTAAATGGGAAGTCCATCAGATGGATGTTAAATCTGCCTTCTTACATGGAGATTTACATGAAGAAATCTACATGGAACAACCCCCTGGCTTTATCCAAAATGACTCTAGCCTTGTTTGTTGCCTTAGGAAGTCTCTCTATGGTCTCAAACAAGCTCCTCGGGCTTGGTATGCCAAAATGGATAGATTTATATTAGATAATGGCTTTTCTAGGTGTCTTTCTGACAACATTGTCTACACCAAGAAAGTGGGCAAGTCCTTCATCATCCTTGTTCTTTATGTTGATGATCTTAGCCTTACTGGTAGTGATCCAAACCATATAAACCATCTAAAGTCTAGCCTCAAAAATAAGTTTGAAATGACAGACTTAGGACACTTATATTATTTCCTTGGTCTTCAAGTCTTGCAATCCAAGGAAGGCATTACCCTCTCTCAGTCCAAGTATGCCTGTGATCTTCTACACCACTTTCACATGGAAGACTGTAAGCGTGCCCCTTCTCCCTTTCAGTCTGGAGTCAAGCTTTCAGTCAACTGTACTACCCCTGAAGTTGATGCTACCTTATACCATCAACTTGTTGGTAAGTTCTGCTCAAGGGCACTGTCGGGTAGTTTTGAGATCCTTCGTCATCAGGAGACACAAACACTAGGCAGTTTTGAGATCCTTTGATATTAGAGGGTATTCGTCCAACAGATTTCTACGGTGATCCATCATACTTCACCCCTTACATGAAGTGGTGTGACCATCCGACCATCCGGTCACGAAATCCGATTTATTTTTAAATTATATTACATAGTATTAAGTTAAATCATATAATTTAATTAATTAATTAAATTATTTAAAGAAAAAAAAAAAAAGTCCACGTCAAAACATAACTAGAGAATTTTTGGAATGATTCAATACTAAGGGTCCAACAAAAAATTATTTGAAGGAATAGTAAGTTTTGAAGATTATAAAGATTAGGGAGGGTTACTTTTAAAACCCTAATCTCATATCGATAAATACAAAATGGAGTCTAAATCAGAATTGAAGAAAGGGAGATTTTTAGAAACCTTACCCATCGACGCTAAAGTGCTATTTAAAATTAAAGGAGCTCTCGCAGGAGAAGATGTCACTATTGCTATATCACCTGCCGAAGAGAAAAATTATATAAACCCTAAAATTGCCAATCAGTTGGTGATTCCTGAGTCAAATATAATCGAAAAGTTCGACTTTTTTGACAAGAAAAAATACGACATAAAAAGTCTACAACTAAATATTGGGGATTATACTTTTATCTCTCAATTTACCGTGAAAACCTTACTTTTGGATAATAGTGATATCGTGTTAGGTTCACCATGGATGGAAACCCTAAATTCATTTATCCTAAATGTGAAAAAGAAATTTTTGACATTCACCTACAAAAAGAAGAAAATAATGCTACAGGACATTAACTTAAAGCCAAATTCCGTGACGCCTGAAGACGTACAAGAAATTTCAAAAGTAATTTTCCAAGAAGGTAAAAAGGTGATACAAAATATGCAAAAGGAAATTGAAAAAATCACCACTACCAAGAATGAAGAGGTTGCTCGCCTTAAGGACCACAACGAAAAATCACTGACGCAAATTAAGAAACTGAAGAAGAACAAGAAATCATTAGAAAACAAGGTGCAACAACTTGTCGAAAAGGAATCATCAAGACTTTCAAATGTAGAAGTTCAAGTTGAAGAAAAAATGAACATTGATCCAATAAATGTCACAACTCAAGAAGAAGACAAGCAAGTTGCAGAAGATACAAACTTAGATATTGCAGTTCCAACGAGTAACATTCTAAGTGAAGATTCTGTAACCAACTCAATAACATCATCGCCAGAAGAAAACCAAAGAAGTCAAACTAAAAAAGTTACCTATCGACATCCAAATAACGAGAGCAGACAACTCGACCAAGCTATGTATTCAGAACAAAAACAACAACCTAATGTTCCGAAGAATACAAATGTCAGTGCAATCCACTCATGTGATAATTCATCACAAGTTTCAACTCGTTGCAAGATTCCACAGAAGATGGATCTAGGATGGTCTGATCCATTCTCAATGAGACAGTTTTGTTTGTCACTTAAAGGATCATATCAACTTGTATCGACAAGGATGACTACCCCGAGATGAAAAGATGTTCGTAGCAGGAAAAGAAATCAAGGCCTTTCATCAACAAGCTTTGAGGACAAAGCTTTTTGAGAAGGAAGGCAATGTAATGAATAAAATAATATAAATAATGATTAATTAGTTAATTAGTAATTAGGTTGAAAGGCCATGTCTAATGAGACATGACCATTCGTGAAGAGGCACCTGTCTAGGCATATAAGCAATCCTCATTTGTAATAATCAATCGTTCTTCATACATTTTATATAATAATATTTGTTTCCTCATGGATATTCTTATATTCCAAGTCTTCTGGAGTATTTAACTTGAGAAGGAGCTTTGTTCACTTCACTCCTCAGGATCTTCCTTCAGCTCCACAGCCTCCAAAATGGGTTCGCTCTACTCGAGATGCAACAGGTTCTCTTGTAGGTGACCCTGCAGATCAACGTCATACACGTTCTCAATTCGACAGAGCCTCTTCCTTACTGGCTCAAGTTCCAGAATAATCATGACCTAGATACCTTTGAGGAAGCTTCAGGTCACCTAGATGGGATGCAGCTATGAATGAAGAATATCATTCCTTATTGGCAAACAATACTTGGGATCTTGTTCCTCTTCGAAAGGGAAGAAAACTTGTCAGATGCAAATGGGTTTACAGAACAAAGTTTGGACCAGATGGAAAAGTGGATAAACATAAAGCTCGTCTTGTTGCTAAAGGATTTTCATAAGTTGAAGGCATTGACTATACTGAAACCTTCTCCCTTGTTGCCAAAATGAATTCTATCTGCCTTGTTCTTTCCCTTGTTGCCTCCTTTAAATTGGAAGTCCATCAGATGGATGTTAAATCTACCTTCCTACATGGGGACTTGCATGAAGAAATCTACATGGAACAACCCCCTGGTTTTATCCAAAACGACTCTAGCCTTGTTTGTTGCCTTAGGAAGTCTCTCTATGGTCTCAAACAAGCCCCTCAAGCTTGGTATGCCAAAATGGATAGCTTTCTCTTATATAATGGCTTTTCTAGATGTCATTCCGACAACACTGTCTACACCAAGAAAGTGGGTAAGTTCTTAATAATCCTTGTTCTTTATGTTGATGATCTTATCCTTAGTAGTAGTGATTCCAAGTTCCCAACCATATAAACCATGTGAAGTATAGCCTCAAAAAGAAGTTTGAAATGACAGACTTGGGACACTTGCATTATTTCCTTGGTCTTCAAGTCTTGCAATCCAAAGAAGGTATTACCTTTTCTCAGTCCAAGTATGCCTGTGATCTTCTATGCCACTTTCACATGGAAGACTGTAACCAAGCCCCTTCTCCCTTTCAGTCTGGAGTCAAGCTTTCAGTCACTTGTACTCCCCTTGAAGTTGATGCTACCTTATACCATCAACTTGTTGATAAACTTTTGTATCTAACCCATACCCGTCCTGACCTTTTCTTTGTCGTTGGTCTTGTTGCTCGATTTATGCACTAATCTCATGAAAGTCACTGGAAAGCAACTAAAAGAATACTTCAATATATTCGAGGTACAGTTCAATTCAGGATTCATTATAGTGCAAGAGCATCTCCATTGTTGATTGGTTTCACTGATTCTGATTGGGATGGTGACCCTGATGATCGAAAGTCCACTGCAGGTTATGTATTCACTCTTGGTTCAGGACCCATTACATGGTCTTGTAAGAAACAAAGTGCCATCTCTCTTTCTTTGGCAGAAACAGAGTATCGTGGTGTTGTTGAAGCCAACAATGAAGCCTCGTGGCTTCGTCAGATCCTATTTGAATTTGGTCTTCATTAGCAACATCCAACTGCACTTTGGTGTGATAATCAGAGTTTCATTCAGCTATGCAAAGATCCAATTTAGCATCAGCGCATGAAACACATTGAGCTACACATACACTTCATCAGAAAGCTCATTCATGATCGTGTTCTTGAAGTGTAGTATTGTTCAATCAATGATCAAGTTGTTGATATCTTTACAAAGGCTCTCCCAGAAGTGAAGTTTACCAAACTTCGATCTATGCTTGGAGTTCAGGATATTTATCATTAAGGGAGGATAGGCTCTAATGCCTCCTTCCTTATCCTATTATGTCACCATTTTAAATCCTTCAATCCTATCCCAAGTTGTTCTTAAGGGGGGGTGTTAGGATATTCTGACACATAAGTATAACTTGATCTAGCGTAGATTTAGGTAAAGTGTGTTTCTTTACTATGTACTTTTGTAACTTATAATCCGACGATTCATTCTCTCCTCGGTATTACCAACACTTGATCCGTGGCACCCGATTGGTCTGTGATCTCTATTTAAAGAGCATGGAGAGTCATTTGTCCGGTGACCGTTTATGTGAGAAGCTTATGTAAATTTTCTTTCTTTATATTAATAAATTGCCTGAAGTGGTCGTGTTAGCTCAGACCGTGGGTTTTAATCATGTCAAATACTGGTGTACTAATCTGTGATAATCTGTGATTTATTTGTCAGTGGTGACCTTTGGTGTTTGATTTAAGGAACTTACCCTGTAAATTCCTAAAAGAAATACACCAAGATGGAGAAATTTGCCAAAAAATGCTTCTTTATTGATATCAAAACCTTTGAGGTAGGGTAACACCATACAATCACTCCTTAAGGAAGCAGAATATTCCTCAAGCCATATGCTTGTCAATAAAACAATCCTTGACATATCTCAATGGGGAGTCTCTAGCCTCTATATAGGCTTCATACATACAATACCATGGATAATTACCATGGGTCTCTAAATACCATACATCCAATACCATGGGCTTATCACATTATTTCCTAACTACTTATAGTCCCTTGCATAATGCGGGTTAACCACTTTATTTATTAATTATGGCCCATTTATTTATCATTCTTACATTATTCCCTCTGCACCCCATATTATCCCCCCTAAGTGTACTACACAAGAGTTATATCAACCATTCAACTCCACACAGCTCATAAAACGAGTGATACTATGAGACTGATACTATGCACAAGAATCTTTTTCTATGTTTTGCATTCAAGTCGGCTAGTCATTCTTTAGATTTGGTCCCTTTTGTAGGGTGTTCAACCAGTTATACCTCTAAGAAATGCATCCCTCTTACGATCATCAACTCGACCCCTTCATGATATATACTCGGCTCAACTATGTAGGGACGTGACCAGCAAAGATTTTGGACCACTTCCAATCACAAAACACAGTTTCAGATGATCCCAACTCGATCAGAGTTCTCATGGGAGTTTCAACCCTTTCTCACAGTAGCTTGAGCCCTAGAAAAAAGATTGTTCTGCCTTTATTGAAACACAACCCAGCTATTTTTTCTTCTTACTGGAATTCAATCTCTGCTTTAGAGAGGAGATCCATTTTTGAAAACGCTGCAGTGAGATTTCCTCCACTAATTATGCAAGTTTCCCTTGCTAGAATAGAGGAATCAGTAATTATGCGAGTTTCCCTTACTGGAATAGAGGAATCAATAGTCATTGATTCAATTCTCAATTTATGGGCAAGACTTGGCCAAATTTGGTCTTGGGTACTTGGCTCCTCATAGATGTGTCTCCAACCTAAAAAGATGAGATAGAGAATACCCAATCATACAATAAAACCCATTGATATAACCTACTTACCTCAAGGTATTATGAAAATCTCTCACCATGAGAACACAATGGTGAAATTTGTGTGATTCCGCTCCTTGAACCAATTAAGGTGTATAGTTCCAACACCATAACCAGTCACGACGGCTAGGGTTTCCCAAACCCTAAGCTTCTCTCCAACAACTCATATTTTCCAAATGCAAGTGTAAGAATGAGGAGAGACCCCCTCATTTACTTATTTATAACTCACTTATCTTTTCCCTCCAATTAAATATTAAAAGCACTTTCGTTTCTTTATTAAATAAAGTGACTTTTTATAAACAAATTAAATTCAATTTTAAAGTCGGAAAATGCTTACTTCGCCTTTGTGGTCACACTAGCCACCCAAAGCCCCTTTTCATCATCCTACCCTGTAGATCTTTCTGCCCTAATTCCAGCGAGCTATTACACTAACATGTTTCTCCAAGTTGTTAGCCTGAAACAACACCTTAAGCGTAAATTACTTAAAAAATGCTTGTTAATAACTCTATTAACGAAAATCGTAAAATGCAACGGAACCAAGAGTGAACTGTGCGAAATTGATTCTGATGATGAAATATGGTAAGCGATCCCAATTGGACCCATAAAACTCCTCTAAAACCCTCCAAACCCACCAATGGAGTAATCTCGCTCTTATGATTGAGCTGACACAAGCTCTGGAAATCCCTCATCACCACCTCACAAGGCAATCCAAAATTTGGGGACATTACAGTGAGGGCTTCAGAAGGTGTGAGGTGGACTATCTACACGCTATCTCTGACATGATAGTTACACACTCTCTTGATGGCTTTGCATACCATCTCTCTAAGTGTGTTCTCTCCATAACTTGACCAAGAGTGTTTGCTCAAAAATCGTGGCTTGCTCATGACCATTTGCAATGGATATATCTCTCCTCGTGTGGTATTGCTTGACCATTTTGTATTCCATGTATCTCCTATTAGGATGTACCTTTAGCCTTGAATTCTCTCATTCCTAACACATCTATAATTTTTTACAAATTGAGCTACTTTTGTTTTTCTCTTTGTATCTAGGTTTTCCAATTAGGGAAGCATGTAACATGATAGGCAAGTGTTCACACTGTGGGCACAATGGCCATAACTCTAGAACAAGCGCCAACCATGTCATGAAATTGTTTGGAATTCTACAAATTGATGGGTCGATACGCAAGAGTTTGAGTATGGAAAATTTGGTGCATTATTCCAATTTCTAACATCGTCCCCTTTAATAACAGCTCAAGCTTAGCTTCGACTATGGAACCTTGAAAATTAGTTGCTAATGTTACTACTTTCGTGTGAAATTTTCAATTTGAAATTCTACAGTTGTAGTGATAGATTTATTTCTCCTACTTACTATTTCAATAAGTTATTTACAGAAATCTATCAGTAAACTTCGAAATAAATACTACTGCAACATTCACAATTATATATGCAGAGAAGTAAACAGTGAAGAACATAAGCATAAGAACCAATCACAAGTACACAGTTATTTTTGGACAAATGTCCCTGGAAAAACCCAATGCAGGAAAACTGGTGCAGCAGATGAGGGTTTTACTAATATTCTTCAGCAAATGAATCTTTACAAGGAATACATTGGCAAATAAAATTTGAAAACCCCTGAGACATAATTCTTGGCTCCTCCCGACAATTTCCGGACACCCTGATCAGCCTCTGCTTCTCTCTGTGCCTGTCTGCATGTTTCACTGCACAGTCCCTGTGCTGGACTGCGTAAGTCTACGTAGGCTCTACATGGGATCATTGCGTTGTAGCCCTGTGCTGGACTGCGTAAGTCTACGTAGGCTCTACATGGGATCATTGCGTTGTAGCCCTGTGCTGCCTCCTATGACCCACTGCATCCCTCTATCCTTAAGTTCAGTCACCACTGACTCCCTCCTCCTTCTACTCCTGCAACTCTCCCACTGAGATCGAATTCTATTTCTTCATAATTGATCTCCTTCGGGTACTGAGTGTATGCCCGGCTTATTTTCCAAATGACCCTTAAGCCTTCTTTTATAATCTTCTCGTTGATGAATCAACGACCCAAATTAGAAATCTAATCAATGGCTAAGATTAAAACTTGACTTAATCTTTGTTTTCTAAAAGATTCACACTCTATCTTATTAATACCCTTTAATTATTTAATTTCCCTAAGTTTTATTTTAATAAGACATGAACCGAGTAGAATTTCCACAAACAGTTTCTGAGTTCTTTGGAAAACTGATGTCCAAAGCTCCTCACAAATTTAGAAACTTGGAACACTTTCCGATGCTACAAAAATCAACATTTTGTAGATGGTTATGTATCCAATGGCCTTATTCATAACTATTCTCGAGGAGGGTGGAAGAAATGGATTCCATGGACTTAAGAGGAACACCACATATTCCACATTGGTCTTCAAAAGATTGGAAATGGTGATTGGAGAGGCATATCAAGAAACTTTGTGCCACCAAAGACTACTACACCTAGTGATAAAGATTAATTACAAGGGCAAGAGGAAGTGATTTGTGTCGAAGGATATTTCTTCATCTTGCTCACCAAGATGCAAAAGAATTTCAAAGGCAAGGTGTAAGCATTATCCCCATGAGAGATCTGAGCTTTAATGTGTTTAATGTGGCAAGAATGGATATGAAGCGAAGACATACAAAATCCCTTCAGAGAAGATCAAAGAAAAGCAAGATAAAAAAGAAAATAAACGTAAAACATTGGACTTGGTGAAAGGTAAAATGCCTAAATATGTCCATTACATTGTTTTGCATTGCAATATTCGAGTAAATGAAGACTTAATTCAAATTTCCTTTGCTTCTTGGAGAGACACTTGGTCACTAGACACAAGTGCAACATGCCAGATGACCCTCTAGAGATATTTCTTTGAAGATTTCAATACAGTGTAGATAATGGTTTCCATTATGCAAATAAATGAAGCTTCAAACCTTTGAGAATTAGCACCCTTCAGTTTAAATTGACCAGATTCCCCAATTTCCTTCTGCATGGTATGCTCCATCTTCTGAATGTATGAAGGAACTTGTCTCTTGTGCACATTGAAGAGCAATGCTACTCCATTCATATCTTCAATAGTAAAGTTTAAATATGGAAGGCTTCAAACAACATGGTCATTATGATAGGAATGGAGGATGAAATATTGTTGAAGTTGAAAGGAACCTCTGCTCACACACAAAATTTTGCATACCTATCTCACCATGATGATGGTACATTACTTTCTAGTCTCTTGTGGCATGCTAGATTTCGACACATTAATCATGACAACCATCGTGTATTGAAAAAAAATGGTTTTTTTTTGTTTGGCTACTTGTTAATTTTGGACAACTAGGTCCAAACTCCATGTTGTGATGCTCAGATGAAGATACCAATATTTTTATTGGGTTCCTCTTTCGGAGAGGTAAAGATCGATCTAAAGATCATCTCGATCCGATGAGCGTAACATTTATTTTGAATTTATTTTTTAATCTATTCAAAATATGTGCAGGTCGGCCTTAAGGTTTTGTGCCCCAGCAGATGTGTCACACACCCTTAATGATGGATATAAATAAGGTCAACGTTGGAGGACATTTCACTCATCTCATCCTCACACATTCTCTCTCCTCATCTGATTGGTTCGATCTCTTGGAGTCTCTTCTCTCTCCACCTATCTCACCATGATGATGGTACAGTACTTTCTAGTCTCTTGTGGCATGCTAGATCTGGACACATTAATCATGACAACCATCGTGTATTGAAAAAAAATGGTTTTTTTTTGTTTGGCTACTTGTTAATTTTGGACAACTAGGTCCAAACTCCATGTTGTGATGCTCAGATGAAGATACCAATATTTTTAATGGGTTCCTCTTTCGGAGAGGTGCAAGATCGATCTAAAGATCATCTTGATCCGATTAGCAGAACATTTAATTTGAATTTATTTTTAATCTATTCAAAATATGTGCAGGTCGGCCTTAAGGTTTTGTGCCCCAGCAGATGTGTCACACACCCTCAATGATGGATATAAATAAGGTCAACGTTGGAAGACATTTCACTCATCTCATCCTCACACATTTTCTCTCCTCATCTGATTGGCTCGATCTCTTGGAGTCTCTTCTCTCTCCACACGTGGGAAATCTGGCAACAACACTTTTGTTTTCGGTCTAGGGTTTCTGCAGCAAACTTTGACCACTGTTGACTTTGGTCAACGCAAGGTCAAATCGACCCAAAACTCTCCCAAAATCTTGATTTCCCTAATTTGCATTTTTTGGCACTATTTCCGAGGGAAAATGTTGACTTTGACTTTTTCGCATTGACCTAGCTGCTGCTGCTGTTTGCGTTGACCATTCACTGACAGCATTGACTTTTGGGTTGACTTTTGAGTTGATTGTTTGGTCGTCCTAGAGGGTTGTGTGACATTGCTGGTTGGCTAACCATATTAAGACTTTGCTGGTTGAAGCATCCTGTTGACCGTCGTAACGCACCAACACAATTATATATTTTTGGCTTGTCTTCTGTCGATCTACTGGTATGTTCTATCAGCATTTTACTTTATTGTTTATGTGATTGCTCTGTGATATTGAAAAGAAAGTAAAGTTGCATCAAGCATAGAACATCTACATAAATTTACATGGTATCGAAGCTGAGGTGAAGACAAAGCCCTAATTTGTAGCAATCACCAAAGAAAAGGATGGGTTCCTCAAACTACAATGGCTTCAAGGCTGATGACAAATTGACTGGGAAGGATGACTTCCATGCTTGGAAGATGACATTGGATCTTAACTTGGAAGACCAAGATGTCATGGACTATGTGCAGTGTAAAATCCAAGAGCCTCCATCCACTGCTACTGCTGCTGCCAAAACAAAGTACAAGATGGGGGAGATCAAAGCAAAGCTAATGATCAGGGACTCAATTCACAAGAGTTTGGTTGCCTACATCTCTGAGTTGGGCACATCCAAAGAGATGTATGATAAGTCGGTCCACATGTTCAAGGCCAACAATGCGAATCAAGTCCTATTCTTCAAGAATCATTTGAAGAATCTGAAGAAAGGCAGGGATGAGTCTATTCAATCATATTTTTTGAAGCTGACCGAGATTAGAAACAATCTGCTGGCTATTGGGGAGACAATAGCTGATCGAGAGATGGTACTCACCGCACTCGGAGGGCTCTCATCCGAATGGCATGTTTTCAACACTACCATTCTCAATAATAATGTGATACCTGACTTTGACGAAGTACTATTGAGATGCGTTCAAGGAGATAAGAATGAAGGAAGAGCAAGGGCCTAAGGAAAGAAGGGCAAGTGTTACACTTGTCATAGGCCAGGTCACTATGCTAGAGAATGCCCTTTCAAGAAGGATTCTCCCAATGGTGATGACAACAACAACAACCGGAGGAATGGCAATCAAAGGAACAACATGTTCAAGAGAAAGAGGAAGGCTCCCTCCGACGGAAATGGTCAACCTTTCAAAAGGTCGAGAAACTCCAGGTATGAGGAATCAAATATTGTTGATACAAGAAATGAATTCATTCTTATATCTACCCTCTCTGTTGCATCTCCACTCGACACTATGGATGTCTGGTTAATATATAGTGGTGCCTTAAGGCACATCACTGGATTCAAGGAAGCACTCTCTAATATAGCTGAGAAGGATACTAATATGGAAATTATCCTTGGAGATAATGCTACATATCTCGTGAAAGGGATAGGGACTGTGACCTTCCACTTGTCTCAAGGTCAAGACCTCCACTTACAAGATGTACTCTATGTACCTAATTTGAAGAAGAACCTGGGACAGGGACTGTGACCTTCCACTTGTCTCAAGGTCAAGACCTCCACTTACAGGATGTACTCTATGTACCTAATTTGAAGAAGAACCTTGTGTTTATATCGGCCATGGAAGACAAAGGTTTCAATGTGGCATTCATTGATGGAAAGGTGCGCATGTGGAAGAAGAGCTTCAAGGAAGCTATCACAATTGGGTTTAGAGTTGATACACTCTACTAGGTTGGAGGAAGTCCACTGGGAGCGATGACATGTGATACTATCCGACAAACTGAACAATGGCACCGGAGGTTTGGACACCTTCACTACAAGGCCCTTCCTGAAGCAAGGAAGGTGGTGACGGGGATGACCCACTTCTCAAATAATCATGAAGGTGTATGTCAAGGTTGTGCTGAAGGAAAGCATACAAGGGGACCCGTGACACCCTTGGGAGGATGTTCTTATTATATGACGTTCATAGATGACTTCTCTCACAAAACCTGGATATACTTCTTGAAAAAGAAGGATGAGGCTTTCATGTGGTTCCATACCTTCAAAGCCTTGGTGGAAATCTGACGAGGAAGAAGATCAAGATTTTGAGGACCGATAATGGCACTGAATATGAGACGAACGAGTTCAAGAACTTTTGCAGAGAAGCTGACATCAAGAGGGAGACCACAACTGTCTATACTCTTGAGCAGAATGGCATTGCTAAACGAAAGAACAAGACCACTGTGGAAGCTACATGTGCCATGCTATGTGACCAGGGTCTACCGAAGTTTCTATGGGGAGAAGTTGTGAACACTGCTGTGTACATACAAAACCGATGCCCGCATTCCGCACTGGACTCCAAAACTCCCAAAGAGGTTCTCTAGTAAGAAACCTGAAGTCTCACATTTTAGAGGTTTTGGATGTCATGTTTATTTTCATGTGTCGAAAGAGAAGAGGAGCAAGCTGGATGCTTCTGGGAAGAAGGGAATGTTTGTGGGCTACAACGAAACTTCGAAGGTCTATAGAGTCTATGTACCTGGTCAAAGGGAAGTGGAGATATGCCACGATGTCACCTTTGACGAAGATGCTTCCCTAAGTAAAGTAGTCAATCTTCCGAGATCTAAGGAAGATCATGAAGCAAGGCCTGGAAATCAAGAAGAACCAAAGGATGAGACGATGCCCGATGTTGAAGGACTGATGGACCCGATTGATCCACCTCCTTCACAGGGGAAGAGACCATCATGGCTTAGGGGCACTCTCAAGGATACCGAGGGACATATGGCCCCAAGGGGAACATTCCGTGAAAGCAAGAAGACGAGTAGATACCAAGGGTATCTAGCAGCCATGAGAACTATTGTACAATCTGAGCCTGGATCTTTTGAGGAAGTCGTAAAGCATCAAGTCTGGAAGGATGCTATGCACTTAGAGTACGAGTCCATAATGAAGAATGATGTCTGGGATGTGGTTCCAAGACCGGAGGACAAAGCAGTTGTCACCTCGAAATGGCTCTACAAGATCAAGCATGGATCTGATGGAAGTGCTAAAAAGTTCAAGGCAAGATTCGTTGCCTGTGGTTTCTCTTAAAAGGAAGGCACAGACTATGATGACATATTTGCACCTGTGGCCCGATATACCACCATTCGATCTATCATAGCCCTTGCTGCTACGCAAAGATGGAGTCTTCATCAGATGGATGTGAAGACCGCATTTCTGCATGGTGCGATAACGGAAGAGGTGTATGTAGAGCAACCTCTAGGGTTCGAAGTCCAGGATCGAGACACCCATGTCTGCAGGTTGAAGAAAGCCCTCTATGGGCTGAAGCAAGCACCCAGAGCTTGGTACGAGAGGATAGATAGCTACCTGATGAAGCTGGGCTTCACTCGTAGTAATGTTGATCTGAACCTTTACTTCAAGGTTGATAGAGAGAAGCCTCTCATTCAGGTGCTGTATGTGGACGACCTCTTCCTAACAGGTGTTGACCTTCCCATTCATCAGTGCCAGAAGGAGCTCGTTGATGACTTCAAGATGAAGGATCTAGGACTGATACATTACTTCCTAGGTTTGGAGGTCTCGCAGAGACCTGGCGAGATTTTTCTTTCTCAAGGAAAATACATTGTGAAGCTTCTGGAAATATTTGGTATGGTGGACTGTAAGTCTGTGTCGACACTAATGGAGCTCAACTTTAAAAAGTTGAGTGGCAACGCTACTGGGCCCATGTTAGCAAATCCTACTGGGTATCATCAACTCGTAGGGGCGCTGATGTTCTTTGTGAACACCCGTCCGGACATATGTTTTATAGTGAACACTTTGAGTCAACAGATGGTTGAGCCTCATCACACTCACTGGGTTGGTGCCAAAAATCTTCTAAGATATCTTTGGGGCACAATAAACCACGGGCTGAGATACACTACCAGGAGCGTGACACTCCTTGGATAAACTGACGCTGATTGGGCTGGCAGTGTGGTGGATCGCAGGAGCACATCGGGATGCTGCTTCACACTTGGTTCTACTTCGATATCATGGATGAGTAGGAAGCAGAAGTTGGTGGCTTTGAGCACCGTGGAGGGCGAATACATTGCAGCGAGTATGGCCTGTTGTGAAGCAATCTGGTTGCGAAAGCTCTTCAGTGAGTTGTTCGGACATGTGCTAGATACCACCGTGATACTCTGTGATAACCAAAGTGGAATTCAGTTGTCTGAGAATCCCGTGTTCCACGATTGATCCAAGCATATTGATATCAGGTACCACGTTATCCGAGATATGGTACAATGAGGCACCGTAAGGCTCGATCATATAGGAACTGATGAGCAGGTCACGGATATTCTCACAAATCCCCTGGGGAAGGTCAAGTTCCTAACCTTCCATGAGAATATTAGTATCATGGAAAGACCCTATTTTGAGGATCCTATTGGACGATGAGCGAAGGGAGCTCTAGGGGGCTTTGGGGATAGCTTCTCCGAGCTATAAGCAACCACAAGGCTAGGCTTGTTGAACCTTGTTGGTGTGCTTCTGCCCCACCATTGTGATGATTGAGTTGGTTCACCTCTCATTATCTGTGCCCCGTATGCATCCTAACCCATTGAGTTCAGGGCTCATGGGAAGTACCTCTCATTTGGCCAGTGAGGTGGGAAAAGCTAGAGACTAGTAGCAAAGACTAATGGATGCATCTGAGATTGCCGTACTCTCTATCTAGGATGGCATGGTCCAACCACTTGATCTGAGATCAAGTCTAGTGAGGTTTCAGACCTCCTCCTGACTTCGAGTCAGATATACCAACTTCGGGTTGGTATGAGACTCTTTGTGAGTCCTATAGAGGTTTCAGACCTCTGGGTTGAATCTGTCAGTCGAGAATGATGTCTTTGTGACTAACCCACTTATGTTCTAAAATAAAGAAGCCAGCAAAGCAAGTTATGGTGAGATGACGCACGATGTTTGGATTGCACAGGTGGATGGAGTTCTCCCTAGTTGAGAGGGAGTGTTAATTTTGGACAACTAGGTCCAAACTCCATGTTGTGATGCTCAAATGAAGATACCAATATTTTATTGGGTTCCTCTTTCAGAGAGGTGCAAGATCGATCGAAAGATTATCTTGCTCCGATGAGTATAACATTTAATTTGAATTTACTTTTAATCTATTCAAAATATGTGCAGGTCGGCCTTAAGGTTTTATGCCCCAGCAAATGTGTCACACACCCTCAATGATGGATATAAATAAGGTCAACATTGGAGGATATTTCACTCATCTCATCCTCACACATTCTCTCTCCTCATCTGATTGGTTCAATCTCTTGGAGTCTCTTCTCTCTCCACACGTGGGAAATCTGGCAGCAACACTTATGTTTTTGGTCTAGGGTTTCTGCAGCAAACTTTGACCAACGTTGACTTTGGTCAACGCAAGGTCAAATTGGCCCGAAACTCTCCCAAAATCTCGATTTCCCTAATTTGCATTTTTTGGCACTATTTCTGAGTCAAAACGTTGACTTTGACTTTTCAACGTTGACCTAGCTGCTGCTGCTGTTTGCGTTGACTGTTGACTTTTGAGTTGGATGTTTGGTTGTCCTAGAGGATTGTGTGACATTGCTGGTTGGCTGACCATATTGAGACTTTGTTGATTGAAGCATCCTATTGACCGCTATAACGCACCAACACAATTATATATTTTTGGCTTGTCTTCTATCGATCTACTAGTATGTTCTATCAGCATTTTACTTTATTGTTTATGTGATTGCTATGTGATATTGAAAAGAAAGTAAAGTTGCATCAAGCATAGAACATCTACATAAATTTACACTACTACTCCTTGGAAAATGAAGCAACGTGATACTTGTTTGTTTGGAAAACATAGAAAACAACCTTTTCATGATTCCACTTTCAAATCGTGTAGAAAACTTGGATTGATACATTCTAATACGTGTCACCCCATCCAATATTGGCTCTCTTCATATTGAAAATGGAGAAGAATATGAATCTAATGAATTTTAAAACTATCTTTGACAACATGGGGTTCAACGTCAAACCACAATTCCATACAATCCTCAACAATGGTGTACCTGAAAGAATGAAGAAGATTCTTAAATATAGTTTGTTCCATGACATTTATCAAAAATGTGAGGTTGATGCAATTATATTTGTAGTGTACGTGAAAAATAGGTGTCCATCTCATGCTCTTGGAAATAAGACTCCATATCAAATGTGGTTCCACTTGGTATGCCTTGAATCATGAGCAAAAAAGAAAGAAGCTTGAAACAAGGAGTCCAAAGTGCATCTTCCTGGGGTACTCAAATACCACCAAGGCATATCATCTTTACAATGAGGTAAACAAGAATGTCATTATTTCCAAAGATGTATTTTTTCTTCAACCTTCCAAGAAGGACAACTTTGTTAACCAAAAAGTTGGTCATCTAGATAGATTTACCCATGTAAAGATATATCATGAATTTGATGATGAGATTCTGCTTCTTGAATGGGGGATTTCTATCTTGGATCACACTCTAAAATCTCCATTTGAAGCACCCTCTCCCCCTCATTAAGTTTTGGTCGCTTCATCAGATTAGAATGTTCAATTAGTTGATGCGATTAAGAGGATTGAAAGGTTGAACCTTGTAGAAATGCAACACCATCTCAATAAATGGGGCAACCTAGACCACCTAGAAAATCCCACCAAAGTGGCAAAGAAAGGATCCAAAAATTCCACCAGACAAAGTGTACATCCTAATGAGGTCAGAAAGACGAAAACCAAATATTATACCAAACAATGTGTTCTTCCTAATGAATTTAGAATGATGGGACCCAAATATTCCACCAGACAAGATGGTGGTGATGTAGATAATATAAATTTAGATGATGTAGATGATATGGATGTTTCATATGATTGTGAATTGAATTTATATACGTTGCTTCTCAAGATGAGTGAGAAGCCATGTACAAAGAGTATGAATGGTGGCCCCTCCATTTAGAACCAAACCAATTTGCTACAAGTGGGTCTTGAAGTATACGTACAATCAAATGGCTCACTTGACAAGCACAAAGCAAGGCTCACAGCAAAATGATTTACACTTAAAGAAGGCATTGATCAAAAGAATAATTTTGTCCCCACAACTAAATGGGCCACCATTCATACCCTATTTTCCTTGGTAGCACAAAATGGATGGAAAGTTCATCAAAATGATGTGAAAACTACTTATTGAATGGAGATTTGAATGAGAATGTCTTCATGTCTCAGCCAAGAGGTTTTGTTGTCAAGGTACAAGAACAAAAATATGTAACCTCATCAAATCCTTATATGGCCTGAAACAAACACCACGAGTCTAGTATGAAAAGCTAACTAATCATCTTCTGAAATTGAATTTCAAGCACTTTAATCTTGATGTTGCAACTCTCTTTGACAAAAAAGTTGGGAAAATTTTTGTATATCTTGTAGTGCATGTAGATGATCTATTGATAATTGAGAATGAAAGCTATATTTCATCCATAAAGAAAGAATTGAAGAAAGGCTTTGAGATGACAGATTTGAGATGTCTTCACTACAACTTCGGCATTGAAGTGACTCCAAATCCAATGTACATATTCATTTTCTGACATAAGTACATTGGAGAATTGTTGAACAAGTTTGGCATGGTTGAGTGTAACCCTCTCTCTACTTTAATGGAACAAAAGAATATAATGACTTTTGAGGATGCAACCAACACAAACAACTTGTGGGAAGTCTCATCTACCTTACCACTACTAGACTAGATATTTCATTCATTATCAAGATTCTTTCCAAGTTTATGCCAAAAGCTCATGAAGGGCATTGGATATGCTACAAAACGAGTTTTAAAATACCTAAAGGGGACTCATGACTTTGGACTCAAGTATTCTAAGGTGGCTAACTTCAACATGATCGGATATTCTACTTCAAAATTTGATGGGGATAAAGAAAATGGACTATCAACTTCCAACAATTTCATGAGTCTTGCATCAACACTTGTCTCCTACAGATCACACAAATAGTCAATTCCAACAAATTCCACAATAAAGACAATGTGGCAATTGCAAAAGCAACAAAGGAGATTGTATGTCTCGGGAAAATCCTTGAAAAGTTGTAGGAGAAACAAGTGAATTCTACTCTTTTGGTTGACAATAATCCTATAATCAAATTGGCCAAGAATACCATATTCTATCAAAAAAAGCACATGAACGCAAAGTGCAAATTGATTCAATATCATGTAGAAGTCAAGACTATTCATTTGAGACATTATTCCACAAGTGAGTAAATTATAGACAATTTCACCAAATCACTTGGAAGAGAAAAGTTTAGAAAGATGCTTAGACTCCCAAACTTTTTTGGATTAAGAGGGAAAATGTTAGATACCCAATTCTGTTGAGAATTTGTAGGGCTTGTGATTAATACAAAAATTCTCTTCCTGATAATTACTTGTGAACTTGCTTATGTCTTCTTAGTTAACTTCATCAAGTCAATTATCAAAGTACTTGTACAAATGTAGAGACAAAATTGATTTTACTTGTAACTGAATATCTTGCAATGTGGTTGGGAAGGTAAATCAAAGCATCAAGTCAATTATCAAAGTACTTATACAAATGTAGACACAGAATTGATTTTAATTGTAACTGAATATCTTGCAATGTGGTTGGGAAGGTAAATCTCTGATTTACCTTCCTTACCTTTTATCACCTTTAGGTCACTGTCTTTACTTAGACAAATTCTTACAATAGATAGTTTAGAGCTCAAGAATATCTGCACTTGTATCCTCTTGCACTTATCCGCAGACCAACCTTATAAATCCGCACATCTGTTCCTAGTTGCACCTATCCGAAGTTTGTCCTTTGCTACACTTATCCGAAGTTTATCCTTCATGTTCTTTCCGTAATTTTGTGCTCTTCAGTCCGCACTAAAACCTGTCCTTAGATCCACACTTTTAGATGTTGTAACACCTCAGTCTTGTCCGCATTAGTTACTCCTTCTTCCACAAACTTGTCCGCAAATTCTGTTCTTTCTCCAACGCTGTCCACCTCAAATTTTATCCGCAATTTCTGTGTGTTAAATGGGCCGCAGAACAGTCATATATATATATATATATATATATATATATATATATATATATATATATATATATATATATGACTTGTCTAGCTATTGGGCCGATCAATAAGCTAGAATTTAGGCCGACTTGAAGTTTATGTTCTTCGTCATTACTTCACATATATTTCAACGTTGTTTTCACTATATTAGGAGCTTGTCTTCCAACATATTTTGAAGGCTTGTTAAGATCTTCTTTACAAGGTCTGGTAGCATATCCATCTAAACTGGATCTTTCATGATTTTGATACTTAATCCTATTTATACCTAGAACCTAATAGACATCAAGAAGAAGTCAATCTACATGAAAAATTCTTGCTCATGAAACTCATGAAGCAAGTACAAAAAAATAAATTTTATTATCTTTGTCTCCTTCTTTCATAATTACATAGTGAGCATGAAGACCGACCTAGTTACATTTTACAACAAATCCTTATTGATTGAGGTAAAATTGCAAATATCCTTGTATATAAATGTAGAAGAATACTAAGAGTCATCGTATGATAGGAAGAGTCATTCAAACCTTGGAAGATGAAACCAAAGGTCATTCTCTTTATATTAATATATGGGTCACATTAATGAAATAAATATCCAATTGTGGATTTATTACTCGACATGACCACTGGCTCTAGTTATCTCTCTCCTCACATGATATTGTTGGATCATTCGCATTCTAGGTATCCTCAGTCTCCTATTTGGATTTGCCTTCAATTTTGGATTCTCCAATGTTGAGAAATCTAGGGCAGTGAGATGAGATGATTTCTCTTGCTTGATAATTGTTTGTGATGTATTTTTAAATTTACTTCATTCACTTTTTCTTTTACTTGCTTATTATTATGTGTTTTCTTCATCAAATAGCTACCAAAAACATAAAGAACAATGAGACAAATGACACAAGATATAGGTGATCTGCCAAGGCCAGAACCTCTCCTATCTTGAGAGGAAAACCCACAGAATTCTTCATCTTATAGAATCTTCAATTGACGAATTCCAAGACTTAGACCCTTGACCTACAACCCCTCTAAGACCAGGTCAATGCTTGCTTCAAGTCAAAGTCAATTTCTTCTTGATATTGTTGTAATCTCTCCTTTGTTCTTGACCCTAGCACTGCAATCCTAGTCTAAAAATTTTCGACCTTCCTTATTGCAATTCTCGGCTTCCTAAAGTTGACTACACTTCTCCCACGTGTGAGAAAATTAGGGCTAATTAGAGCTACTTTAGCCCCCCTCCTTTTCTTGGCTTGAGCTAGCTTCTTTGTGACTTCAACCTTCAAGAAAGATTATTTCCTTGTCTTGTTTTAGCCCCTTTGAGATGACTGAACTTCGGATTTACTGCAGTGAGATAAACCCTAGTTCCTTTGCACATGTGAATAGAAAATGGCCCAAAAAACAGATCCAAAACTATTCGGTCTTCTCTCATCTTCTTTGTTGATCTAAGAGACTTCTTATTTGCACTTTTCTCCTTTATTTGCTTGCTTGATAAAATGCATTCTTAAGTGAGGCCGAGTTCTCCTTTTATAGGCTTCTCACCCATGCAATTAGGCCAACATGTCCTCTTGATTAGGCCGACGGCTCCTTTTGAAGGCCGACTTGATCATTGGCATTTAACAAGATCTTGGAAGGTTAAATTTACTTGGCTTTGGCTCAAATAATTTTCTTACAATATGTAACATGCCCACATAGGTCTCTTATACATGACAATGACTTTTAATAACTTGATGGCTCAAATGACAAATCCTAGGAGTTATCAATGGGAGCTTGACCTAAAACTAAATCTTCTTTAGCATGAAACCCATGCCTTAAGATCAACAATAACAAATTTATTTTTCTCTTTTCATTAAATACATAAAATCGTGGTTACATCTATCATTATGAAGACCGAACCTAGTTACAATTTTTAAGACTCCCTCTTAACTAGGGAGGCATTCATAATCTATACATGGTACTTGGACACTCTCAATCTGAAGAATTTTCATAAGAAGAGTCGGATTGTTAACCCATTTGTATAGCATCATATCATCTACCATTATCATATAGCAAGGCCTTGACTAACAGCTCTATCTCTCGACAAGATCAGAGCACAATGCTGGCGAGACCAATGATTTATAGACACCTTCATCATTGTCTCTCAAGGAACATACCCCACCCGAGTGTTCACATGGTATGTCCTTCCAGGACTATTCTTATCTTGGATTCCCAATCCTCAAAGAATATTGGTCCTCGACGACTACTCTTATCTTGGATGCCCTACCACATCCTCAAAGAGTATCGAATGTCAAATGCTTACCCAATCCTCCATTCTTTCTTTCCAAGTGAAGAAAAGAATGATGTGTTTATCTCTCCCTCTCAACTATGGAGAATATACTCATTCCAATGAAGGAATGTACCCATTCCTATAAAAGGAATGTATCCAAGCTCCCTCTTATCTTACGGACTTGCTTCCAAGTTTCTACCAAGTTATAAACTTGCTTCCAGGCTCCCTAGGTACCTGCCATCAGCAGCTTTTTATTCATTGGTGGAGATATGGGACCTTTAGCTACTTGTAGCGCTCCTCCATTCAATATCATGAATTTCATCTTTAATATTATGGAGTCTTTATCTTAGTAGGGCATCAACCATCCATCCCTTCACGAGCCACATTGGTCATGTCATCCCTCTTTCTGTTGGAAAGTGGTCTTCTAGTCCCCATCTAGATTTTCTTTTATACAGCTACCTCTTGCACATCATGTTTCCTCTAGGATCTTTCATCCAACCACATGTGTGCTTAGTTGTAGGTAACATATACAACCCTCTTTCAGTAGCCCTGTATCAACCTAACCAGATGTTTTTCAAAAGTCAAAATGGAAATTAAAACAAAGTTGCCTCTTATGGTGGCCTTTCATCATGACATTTGTTTGCTTGCAATATTAACATCCCACACATATATTTGACACATCTCCAAGATATACAATGTCAAGGGTCTCCTTTTCCAGACTTCATCGGGGTCTTCATATCTTTCCCATGGAGATATCATAGTCAAATCTTTCAGTCATTGGATGTTGATTTCCTTCTCCATAGTTGCATTATTTCATGATCTCTTCCTTTCTTTATTCACACATTGCTTACCATGAACTCCCAATCATAGTTCCTTAATCTTTGTTAACCACCTCATATTTCATATGAGGATATATTATGTTGATTTCATCTAGTTAATATGTGAACTATGCCTTTATGCATCCTTTTAATGAGAGATTTCCCTTTCCTTTGATCATACTCATGAAGTAGAGCATGCATCCTTACTATCTTATATAATGACATAACTTAACTCATTTAAACATATGCATACATACCTCTTTTCTTCTTTGGTCATCTAGAATTAATTCATTAGCTTCTTGTCCTTGATTGAGAGTCATCTTTGACTTGTTGCATTCCTTTGTCATCATACCATCATTTTTCAAACAATGAATCCCATCCAAAGTGGAATTCTCGACGAAACATCTTTCAAGAGATGGACCTTCTAATGAAGATTCCAGTAGAGGATCATGATTATCCTCATCTTGCAGATGATCCTTTCCAATGATGTATGATGAGCTCCATACTAGATGACTCTTTTCTATCCATAAGTACTACTTATGCTTCTAGTGAATTTATCAAGAGCAACTTTCTTCTAATAATCACTGTCATAAACTTCAGCGATCTTTCAAGCTTCTCATAATGATGTCATGAGATCTTGCTTTTAACCATATGCTATTATGATGCCATCCCTTAAAATGATGCATCCTATCATGCTTCTAATGCTTCCTACCATGATGGCTATATTTTACAAAAACAAAAAAGAACTAGGTGGAAAAGACTTATCTCAATCATAGTAGAGATCTTTTACTTCTTCCTTCTTGGATTTATTCTTTTCAGCTTCTTCCACTTCTTCAGTGATATGGGCTTCTTCTCTTCCTCTGTTGTTGTTCTGCTTCTCAAGCTTAGGACAATCTCTCTTGTAGTGCCCATATTCTTGACATCCATAGTATTGGACCTTCACCATATTTTTCTTCCTTTTCTGAGGGCCAAATTTTCCAAACTTCCCTTTCCTCTTTGCCATGAGAGCATATGCATGAGTTTGTTCATTTGATCCTACATCACTTCCCTTCAACCTAGTTTCTTTTATCTTGCATAGTGACCATAGTTCATTGAATGGAGTAGCTTCCTTCTTTCCCATAGATGCTTGATGTGAAGTTGCCCCATTCCTCTGATAGTGCATTGAGCACTATGGCAGTGATTTCCTTGTCAGACATTATTTCTCCCAACTCTTGTAATTGGTCCCTTATTTCAGACACCCTCACAACGTATGAGGCTATTCCTTCTTTCGATATCTTCATCTTGTAGAGTTCTTGCCTTAATGAGACCACTTCTCCTGCAATGCTTATGGAGAACAATTGTACAAGTTTGTCATATATTTCTTTTGATGTTTCTAATTTTGATACATAGGGAATGAGGGGATCCTTAATGGATTCTATGAGAATCCTTTGAGCCCTTACTTCCCCTTTCATGATTTTTGTAATTGCTTGAGCTTCTTCCTTTAAAGGTTTAGTGATTGAGCCCTTAACATGCTCCATGACCTGATTTTCTATGAGGTTCAAATTTGTTCTTTTTTTATGCATGAAAGTTTGAAGCCCTAACCAACTTGTTGCTTTCCTTGCAAAAAGACATTTTTGTAGATTCAGATGTAGACATAAGTGTACTTGTGAAGATACTTCTCTTCAACCTGTTGCCTTCTTGTTTTTTATGATGAGATTGATAATAGAGAACTTCTTCTCGAAGAAGATGTCTTCCTTCAAAAATGCTTCTTGGCCCAAGGAGAGGGAGATCACCTTGAATTTTGTATGATGATGACAACAACTTTGATCTTGCTTCCCTTGGATGAGTAGACTTCAAGATGCTTCGATTTGTATTTCTTTCCTTGAGCAGAGATAAGGTATTTGAGATCTTCTTTGAGGTGATGATACAGCGAAGATCCCAAGAAAGTTCCAAGTGTAGATGCCTTTTTTAAACAAACTAGGGCTTTAAATTCCTTCAAGATGATGATGCGATCCTTGTCCTTGAGTGTTATGAATATAATTCATAATACAATAATAATAAATATAAATGTAAATGTAATAATAAATAATAAGTCATTAACTAATGATTAGTTAGTGATGAAGAGGCATGTCTTAGAGACATAGCCATTCATGAAAGGGCACCTACCTAGGGTATATAAGTGAGCCCTCATTCTCATTTGTAATCATCCTATCATCAACTCTTTTATATAATATACAATTTACAATTTCTATCCTACAATGGAAATCTTTGTTTACGAAGTATTTTAATATTTTCATTGCGTATACGACTAGTGGTCGCTACATTGGTATCAGAGCTACGCTTGATCCGGCCTTTGGCCATCAACTCTTCGTGAACCTTGTTGCCATCAATTTCGGAGTCAATTGAAGCATTCACTAGACTAAATTTCGAAGTTTTTTCGTTTCGCTAGGTTGTTGGCCATTAAAATAAATAAAAATATAAAAATATAAAAAATTAAAAATTAAAAGAGAGAAGGGAAGTTTAGAAAAAGGGGAAATAAATTAGGGAAAAAAAAAGATTTAAAAGAAAATAGTTCCAAAAAATTTAAAAAAAAATGGTTCCACATTATTGATAAAAAGTGCATGATAAAAAAGCTATACGTAAGAGAAGGAAGAGTAGATAAGATTATTTTGATTCTTCTTTAAGTGGTTTACAAACTTGTGATTTTAGAAACCCGTGGTAATTGCCCATGGTATTTTCAAGGTAAAATAAGAACAAAAGGAATAAAAAACCTCTTTGTGTGAATGGTAAGTTTACTTTTTACGTAGAGAAAATTAACCAAGTCAAATATACATAAGTGGAAATATATTTTATATTATACCCCAAAGAGGTGAATAGCCACATTTCACTAGGGTTGTAACTTTCCAAAAAATAAAGAAGAAAAAAAAATTAAAAGAGATTAAAAAAAAACAATTGTTGAAAAAAAAATTATAAATAAAAATAAATAAATAAAACTAGATTTTACTTGGTCAAAGAACTCATCACTAAAGGAAGGTTATATTTAAGGTTATATAAAGGAAGTATTATAAGGAATTATCAAGGCAATTAATATTAAGGATAAGTAAGGTTTAAAAAAAATGATTACATAATACTTAAAGTCAACTCGCCAAAACAAAAATGGGATCAATCATGGAAAAAAAAATGATGGAGATAATGGAGCTCAAGTCTAAAATTTTGAAGCAAGAAGGGTTTTCTTATAATGGGTTTTCAATTACAAATCATAGAGTAGTTACATTAAAAGGAAGTATCCAAGGAAGAAAAATTAATATCGCTATCAGCAAAAGCAACGATAAAAATTATATCAACATCAACTTGGAGAATAAGCTATTAATTCCAAAGCCAAGCATTCGGGGAAGAAAAAATATTTTTGATCAAAATGAGTATACAATTAGGGATTTACAAGTGACAATAAAGCATTATTAGTACATATCTTAATTTCTTGTTGTAAAAATGGATTATACAAAGGTTGACGTCATACTCGGTCAACCATGGTTTAAGGACTGGGTTCATTCATATTAAACATAGAGAAACAAGTTTTGACTTTTCCTTACAAGGGGAAAATGATCACATTTCGAGATATGACAATGGAGTCAAAATCGTTAATGTTTGCATCAGAAGACTTTAAAGATATCTCAAACTTGATGTTCAAAGATAACCAAAAAACTATATCAAGGAAGCAAAAAGAGCTTGAAGAAGTCATCTCCAGCAAAGACAGAAGTTTCGCGCTTCAGAGATCACCAAGAAAAACTACTCGAACAAGTCAAGAAAGCTAAAGCATCAAAGAAGCGTTTATTAGAACAAGAAGAAGAAAATGTACGTTTTAAGAGCCTTAATCATACATTATTAGAACAAATCAAAAGTTTAAAAAATGATGAAGCTACTAAGAATAAAATCAACAATTCAGAAAAAGATGAACTTGTATGTTTAAGGAATCATAACCAAAACCTAATTACACAAATAAAGAAATTTAAAAATTACAAGAAATCATTGAATGACAAGCTAGAACAACGTCAAAGTGAAGTATTGACGTCGTCAGTCGTTTCAGTTCAAATTGAAGACAAAGGGATTAATATTGATCTAGCCAATATCACAAGGAAGAAGAAGAATCTAGAGAAGTTAAAACATATGCAGGAGTTGTAGTTCAAACGTTAGACATCCCAACTGATGATTTAGTCGCTCACTCAACAACAACAACGCCTGAAGGAAATCAAGAATCAACGACTAACATGATATGGGAAAACCAAACCAAAGGAGCTATGTATTAACATCCAAATCACAAGAGCAGACTTTCTAATCAAGCTACGTACTAGTTTCACTCAAAAAATAATCAACAAATTCATGTTCTTAGGGATACTGAAGCTTGCAGAATCTAGTCATACGATAACTATTCACCACACATCTCCAAAGATTAGAAGATACCCCAAAAGAGCAATCTAGGATGGTTTGATCCGTTCTCAATACGACAGTTTTGTCTATCACTCAGAGTATCATTGTTATGTATATTTTATTATTATTTATTAATTAGATTTAGTTATCTTAGGTTATTAACTGAAAAGGCATGATCAAAGATCATGCCTCTTCACCAAGGGACACCTTGAGGCTATATTTAAAGCCTAGGCGATCCCTCATTGTAATCATCTCTTATCTTCATCATTAATAATATATATTTATCAAGTTTACCAGAGTTTTTACACTCCATTGGTATCAGAGCATCGCTCTTCGGGATCTGTGTGATCACCCAGAATTAAGGAATCAAAGGAATTCCAAAAATTGCAGATTTTTACCCAACCCCTTCTGCTCTCTCACTCCCCCTCACATTCAACGCTTACCCTCTCACACTCATAATTCCCTCACAGCCATACGGCCTCCCCCTCACATTCAACGCAGTCAAGAAAATTACGTCTTTGAAAAAATCGATTTGAACAGTGACCCATTAAATTCAAGTAACAGGTATTTAAATCGATATTAAAGAGCCACTTGCAGACAACGACATATCTCTGCGTCTTTCTGCCACCACCGCTACCTTTAGCCTCGATTTCTCATTCCAATCGTGAGCCCTATTGGCACTAGCAACCAAGCACCCCACCCCCAAATTTCTTTGCAGATATCGCTACCATTTCCCTGCCTCTTGTTCGTTGCGGCTCCCTCACTCCATCCATCCTCTTCACAAATTTTCTTTTTAACCAGACGGTCGAATCATTTCCGCCTTACAAGATTTGCAGGTCACTGCTCCATAGACCACCATTGCCAAATTCTGACACCGCCGCCCATCCCAAATAAAATACGAGTTAAAAAATAACGTTTAAAAATAAAAACGAGTTACTGTACGGGTACACAACATATAAGTGACATCATATTTTAAATCGAACGGCACATTTTAAAAAATTAAAACCCCGATTTCCACTTACCTGTGCGACGCTGCCAACCACCAGACGCCATTAAATATTCCGTTGTATCCATCGCTGTTTTTTTTTTAAATCCACTGAATATCGATGCTCAGAAGTTTATAACGGAACGGGCACATTTTTTAAACGGAACGGGCACGATTTCCCGGCACGGTGGAACGATACGTCGTTTACATGATACCACGTTTTAAAAACGGGTTACGGTAGAGTGATATTATAATACGGGTGATATACGTCTCGTTTTTTTTATACGGTACAACGCTTAAAATACGGTGATATCGTTTTAAAACGGACGGGTATTTTGTGTGACGGGTTCATCAATAGTCATATATATATATATATATATATATATATATATATATATATATGATTATAATTTAATTTTTATATAAACTTTAATTCAAAATTAAATTTATATAAAAATTAGTTATTAAATAAAAAAATTAAAAAAAAATTATTATTATTGTTATATAATAATTATATAATTTATTTATATATTATATAATTTTCAAATAAATAATTATATAAATATAATAATTATATAATTTATTTAAAAACAATAATTAGTATTATTAATTTAATTAATTAATTAATTAATTTTAAAAAAAAAAGGGAAAAGAAAAACTGGCAGAAAATATATCCCACCTCATACGTGTTCAGTATGTCCTTATCAATGATGACGATTGATCAGATAAAAAGGCAAATATGGCTTAAACAAATGGAGGCTAAGGACAAGGAGAACAAAATATCGCAGAAATTTAATGCCATCATGAACAATATGACAGAACTCTTCAGTAAGCTAAATGATAAGATAGATAAGTTAAGTCAGACACAATCCCCAATATCTCCTAACATGGAACAAAATCAACAAAACAATTCCGCAGATTCAGGGAACTCAGAAGAGCATCAGGAAAAAACTGATTTCCCACATCACCATGAGGATACAGATGTTTATAAACAACAAAATGTTCCATCCCCAGAATTGAACGAAACATGTGAAGCGACCAACACATCCGAAGCCACTGATATAACACCGGAAGTTGTTGAGGCCTTCGGTGATGAAGCACATATGGTGGTTAAGAACGAAGCGTTTGATGATGAGAAGAAGTTGCATCAAACAATAATTGTTGGTAACTTACCTCTAAATCTAAAAAGGAATCACAAAAAATCACCAGACGAACAAGGAATAGTTGGGAAACATGAAAAAGTATTCCAAGATCTACCCATAAAAGTGTCTTCCAATAGGAAAATCAAACATCCAATAGAAGTCAAGACAGTATCCAACTCTGTCGATATCAGATCTTTTCACTGTCCACATCACCAACAGATGGAGCTCGAGAAGATGCTTCACGATCTTTTTAAAATGTGGGAAGCAAGAGTTCATCGCTTGAGAAAACCAGACATTCGTCAACATTGTCCATCATTACGTATGCTTTGAGGACAAAGCATCTTTAAGAGAGGGGCAATGTTATGTATATTTTATTATTATTTATTAATTAGATTTAGTTATCTTAGGTTATTAACTGAAAAGGCATGATCAAAGATCATGTCTCTTCGCCAAGGGACACCTTGAGGCTATACTTAAAGCCTAGGCGATCCCTCATTGTAATCATCTCTTATCTTCATCATTAATAATATATATTTATCAAGTTTACCAGAGTTTTTACACTCCAATCATATCATCTTGTACCGATGAAAATGAAAGTACAAAGATGAGAAGATGTTCTTCAGTAAGGTTTGAGGACAAAGCTTCTTGAAGGGAGAGGCTATGTTATGAATATAATTCATAATAAAATAATAATAAATCTAAATGAATATGTAATAATAAATAATAAGTCATTAACTAATGATTAGTTAGTTAGTGATGAAGAGGCATGTCTTAGAGACATAGCCATTCGTGAAAGAGCACCTGCCTAGGGTATATAAGCGGGCCCTCATTCTCATTTGTAATCATCCTATCATCAACTCTTTTATATAATATACAATTTACAATTTCTATCCTACAATGGAAGTCTTTGTTTACAAAGTATTTTACTATTTCCATTGCGTATACAACTAGTGGTCGCTACATTGCGGTGTTTCTTGAGATGAATGGTCCTTCTTGATGATTGATGCCTTTCTAGGTCCTTGAGTGTCCTTTATTAAGCTGCCCTTCCTTGACTTGTCACCTTAGCTCTAATTGTTAGTTTTTGTAGCATCGGATGTGTTCTAGCCACGAAATTTGGTGGAGAGGCTAGAATACATGAGATCTCCAAAACCCATAAATCGTTTCTGGAAATTCCACCTAAATATGGCTAATTAATCATAATTAATTAAATCAAGGTGAGAATTCTCTAGAAACTCACACAGATCAATCTAGAAATTATCTGAGCCATCAATTAAGATTTAATCTTGGTTGTTGGAGTCCCAATAGGAAGACATAAGAAGGGATCGATGTGGTGATGGAAAATGCACCAGAGTCACTTGGAGAATTCGATTTTCAAAGTATCAACACTCAGTTGCAGGAGAGTTCAAGCTTCAGTGAGGCAGCAGAGATAGTGAGGGGCAGAGACAGTGATCTAGAGGAATTTTTCAAACTCCAGAGAGGCAGTAGCAAGAGGGTCGAGTTATTCCCAGTTAGATAACACAGAGGACTGCGCAGTCAACTTCAAAGTATAGTGATGCAGGAGCATTAACTCCGAAAAACACCTTGTATTTTATTTAAGCTAGGGAGTTTCATGTTTTGAAGAAATATTAAATTTCATGTAAATATTAATATTATTTTGAGTGATTAATTATATTTTAATTAATTATTTGTGAGAATTTGTAAATGTTTCCAAATTCCTGGAAACATGAGAGAAATTAGTTTCAAGATAATTTAGAATTAATGATGGGGCCTAAGTTGGAATTAGTTTCAAAGTTTTAGGGATAAAAATCTATCTTTTAGGGATGTTGAGAGATTTAGGGATTTGTTGAGATTTTAAAGGGATAGAACTCAATTTAGTGCATTTTTAATTTGTATAAATTAGAAGGCCTAAAAGGAAAATGAGACACTTGAATAGTGAGAGTGGGTGAGAGCAGGCTTGAACAGCCAAGGCTGTAGCCTTTGGCAAATTGTAAGGGCCATGAACGTTGAGTATCCGTCGAAAGAAAAAAAGTTGTAAGTGATCTCCTTTTGTTTATATGAAAACAATGTTTCATATTTATATATATATCGTCGATTGATTGAGAAAAGTTGTATACAAACATATATATCTGGATTGATGTATCAATCGATTGAATAAAGTGCCAACATGAAAGAATTTGTAAGTTTGATTTATGCACATAAGACTGGAGGGATCGATATTCATATGACAATTGTTAAATTGAATTGATAATTCAGGGGAGAGATTATGTTGTATATTGTATATCAATCTGTGTTTTTGATAGCAATGCAGAAGAAAATTGTGTGGAGCGCCAGCAAATGTGAATCCGTGGAGTTCATAAGTAGAATGCGTGAAAATCCTGAACGTTGAATGTATGATCCTCACAATTCAGGGATAAATGCATAGTTTGAAGTGTTAATTGAACGCTGTTTATATTAATTGGTGGTGGCTCGAGCGCAAACGGGAGTAGGTTTGTACATGCGTTCGTAGAAACAGTGGAGCGTGTTAACACGGTAGCAAATTGCTGTGTTGGTAAATCGATTGATGGCTAAGTACATAGCACAATCGATCTTTGAGACGTGGAACCAGAATTGAATCCGGAACTCTGATGGATGGAGCAGCGACAGTCGACATGTACAGCATGGACGGAAGCGTTGAAGATGCAGTTGAAATTGTCAGGGTATTGATAAAGGTAAGCACGTTGATAGAAATTCCTGTGGTAATGTTATTCAACTGATTTGCGTAGAGACTGATGGGAAATGAGAAATTTCATATGGGGTTGAATCAAATGCTGAAGCGCTGTTGTTTATACATGGATTAAACAATGTCAAAATCCGTTGAGGTTTGAAAAGGCGAAAGGCCTATATAATTAATGGCATTTGGTCTGAATATGTGAGATGAATAGAACGTAGAATTCCATATGGGTCGAATTAAAGGTGTGTAAAAAATGTTTGCCTCTCGAATAATTTGAAACGATATTGCGTTGTAAATTGCGCAGTCCTGGTTGCAAGCGGACCTACATAGAGATAAATGCTCTGATCTCAAGTTTATTGTTATGATAAGAATTGGTCAATACATGGAGCAGTAAGCCAGTTTGCAGAGTAACGCAGAATAATTGCATTGACTTGCAGCATTGATATGAAGTTGAGCTAAATGTTAAATGTCGAGTTGTGGTCAACGTGGAAAGCGAGGAGGTCAATTGAAATTTAAGGGCGTTTATAAGTTCAATTGTGTTAAAACCGTAGCCATAAAGATGTGTAAACTTGTGTGGGTCGATATGATTAAAATGATTTGCTGTAAAAGTCGATTACATGGGAATATATAATTCCATATGGTATGGTGGCATGGGCGCATTCTTGAAATTAAAGTCTGGCATTATAAAAAAATGAAATTTGTGAGTTGGGGTTACTCACATGAAGAGATAGATTGTTTCATAACATTGATTAGAGTTTATTTGGTAGATGCATTTGTATATGCATATTGAAAAGCTTTGTTGTCTTGGAATTGGTTTTGATTGAATGTATTGAGTTTATGAAGTTGGGTTTGATTCCAAGCATGGTTTTTATAAATCATGAGATTATAACCATATGAAACAAGCTTCTGTGAATGATAATGTATATAAGTGCCCGGATTTGGGGAGTTTATGTGGGCAGTTATTGGTTTGCGCATGTTATATGTAGGTGAGAGAAAGATTCTGGGGTTTGCAGGCCCTGCCTGCATCATATAGTTCGATTTCGCTGAGGAAAAATTCATTCTCAGTTCCAAAGGTCAGGAAGAGTGTCCAAAGCGTTGGAGAGGCGATCTCCTCAGTAGAGATAGGCAAAACGACTTCATCAGAGGCATGTTGGAGCCTAGAGGCTTGACGTCATAGAGTCTGCGTAGAGCAGCACAGAGGCTACTGACGCAGAGGTTCTAGAATGACGAGTTTTCTGAAGGAAGTTGTGTCGGGATTGCTTGTGGAAGAAGGGTAATTCCATTAAAATAATTTTTCCCAGATTTTCTTCTTGTTTGGATTGCCAGTTGGGCATCCATAAATTGAACTCAAATTTCACTACTTCATAATAATAAAAACTCTCATTGTCGCACCGGTTTTCACATGTTGGGTTTTTCTGGGGACAATTGTACAAAAATAACGGTGTCATTTATGTGTGTATGTGCTAGTATTTTCTCAGTTTCCAGTGCTATTATTTCCGCAATTTTATTTGTGAAAATCACAATGTGAATTATTTGGTATTTACCGTAAAAAACTGCAAATAAATTGTTAAATAAAATTAACAATTAGGAGAATAATTTCTAGTTGTTGTGATAGATGAAATTTTCACATGCTATCAGAGCGTAAGTGATTAGCCGGGAAGCTCATAAGTAGAGGGAGCAGTGCACCGAAATTTTCAAAGGAAGCGTAGTTCATTGACAAGCAAGGCGCATTGCTGGGGTAGAAAATCGATTTTCAGTAGCAAGATGGCAAAAAAATAGAATTGCCCAGATTAGTGATTCCAGCAGTCAGAGGGAGTAGTTGCAGCTCAGATATTCGATGAGCAAATTTCTTGGTTGGTCGCAGGGAGTTTTGCAGTAGCAGAACCAGCGTCGGGTGGAAGAGAACAACACACACACACAGGGAAATATCTCTCAAAGGGTTTCTTGCCAAGAAATTTGATTTTCCCAGTTGCGGATTAACAATAACAGCTAACAGAACAACACATTCTAGGAGGGAGTGTGAGTAGCAGAGTAGCAACCGAGCAGAGGAAGAGCGAGTTTCCAGACTAGCTCAAATATGGCCACAGCTGAGCTCAGGTACCAAGACAGATTGGAGGGTGCCTCCAACTATGTCATTTGGAAGGCAAGGATGTTATTCCTTTTGGATGAATATGGTATGAAGCCTTATGCAGAGAGTGTGGTAGTTGTTCCCCAGGATGCATACAAGCTCAAGGAGTACAGGAAGGAGATCACTAAGGCCAAGAGAACGATTTTGGGTGGAGTTCGAGATCATCTAGTCTCACATGTGGCAAGACAAGCAACAACAAAGGAGATGTGGGATGCCTTGGCAGAGTTGTTTCAAAGTTCTTCCGAGTAGCAGAATATGTACCTCCACGAGAAGTTGAGGAGTACAAGGATGCAAAAGGGCAAGAGCATAGATGCCTTTCTCACTCGGATTCAGGAAGTCTGAGATCAGCAAGCAGTTGTTGGGTCCGCACCCCAACCCACAGAGCTTGTACGATTGGCAGGTATTTGTCCAAAGTATCTTGGGCAGAGATTGTGGAAATTTCTGAATCTTTACACTTTATGCAGAAATTTTTATATTTCTGAATCTAGTTATATTCCTCCTACTTAGACAAGTTATTAACTGAATGACTTCAAGTTAAAATCGAAGCAAAACACATAACAGATCTCCACCAATCCAGATCTAGAACAAGTTCATGCACACAAAGACAAAGTGACACAGTTATTTCTAGACAAATAGTCCCCAGAAAAACCCAATGCAGGAAAACCAGTCTCTGGCTGCTGGAGGGTTTTAACATTAAGAATTTTCTGAATACAACAAGCTTGGGTTCTAGATCTGGAAAACCCAACAGAGAAATAATAGATCTACAGCTCACTGGTTGATCTAGGGCCAAAATAATGACTGATCCACACCCTCAAACGAGATTTACAGAACTCGGCCAAAATTAGGGCCTAGAAACCCCAGCGCTGCCCCTGAAGCCTCTGCGTCAGTCTATGAAGCCCTTCTGAACCTCAACACTGCTTCGGAAAGGTCTACGTTACCCAAGACTGGGTGACACAGGCCTTACGCTGCCCCTTAGGATCTCTGCATAACCCCAGAGGGTTTCCTGCAGCAATTACGCTGTCCTTGAGTGACTACGTAGCACAGGTTGCTGCCCTCCTGCTTCTTTGCGCTGCCTCTCTAAGCGGATCTCTGCCTCTTGCTGATTCTAGACCCTAGGATCAGATCATCCCCTTGGCCTAAATTCCCCTCTCCTGAAACACTTCTGAAATTTCTTAGCAAACCCGCCCTCAAATCTCAACTTAGCTTCAGTGCTTTGCCTCTATGTGTCTTTACAAATGACCCCAAGCCTTTCCTTTACACTTTTCTCGTTGGGAAACCAACCGCCATGATCAAATCTTGAATCAATGGCTAAGATTAAAAGAAAGCTTGATCCGTGTGACTTAGACAATTTCATCACATGTTTAATTAAATTCACTTTAATTATTTAAGTTCCCTAAGTTTTAACTTAGAAAATACATTAAAATAATTAATTAATTTAATATCTCCTAAACCTGATGAAATTTCCCAAATCAATTTATGGGTCTTGTAGATCAAGTGTGTTCTAGTCCCTCCACAAAATTTGGGAGCTAGAGCACAACTGATGCTACCCCAAATACACAAAATCTCAATAGAGATACCTTGCCGAGGTAGGATAGGATGTGGTCCGATCTGCAGCAGGAAGAGTTGAGGGGAGCTTTGTTGAAGAGCACCATCAATGGCAGCAGCAGCAAGGGCGTGAAGAGTGAGGAGGAGAATGTGTCCCTTGCATCCAAGGGCCCTAGTCAAGCACAGGGGTAGAAGAAGAAGGGTTTGTCGAAGGTCAAGTGCTTCAAGTGTGGCGAGTTTGGACACTACAGTACCCATTGTTCTCTTCAAAAGAAGGACAAACAGGAGAAGCAGGACCAACAAGCAGCGTCCGCAGAGATTGACAAGTTGTCTTCCATGTTGGAAGAAGAGTTTGCCATGATTTTCCACATACCTCTAGGAGTGAGGTGGAGTGACTTGGAGTTGTATCCCAAGAGAGCTACAAAGATGGGTAGGGTCCTTGAGGAGTCCACCTCATGGATCATTACCTAGCTACGGGGCCCCACAGTTTTCAGTAGCAGGATGGATCAGCAGCAGTTGATGCAGTCGATACCAAAGTGACAGTTGCAGAGACAAGTGGCAGTCAGATGTTGAGGAGCGCAATGAAGAGTTGGGAGTAGTGCAGAGTCAGCAGGAGCACAGAGTCTTTAGTGGACAGAGAAATAGTTAGTAGCAGTCAGAGACTCAGGTGACAGATGCATCATACTGAACATAGTTGATTCGGTATTTTGGATGTTTTTCAGTTGCAGATGTTGCAATTGCAGCAGCAACTGAGTTGTAGTGCAGACGCAGTGTTGGCAACAGTACAACAGGGCCAGTAGCAACACATATGCAGCATCAGAGTTGCACAGTGGTTGGTCGAAAGTGGCAGGAAGTCACAGTAGCCAGACATCAGTAGCATAACAAGAGATGATACAAAGACAGGGTGTTGTAACAGGGTGAGCAACACTAGAACACATTCCTCACTAAGAGGGAGTGTTAGTTTTTGTAGCATCAGATGTGTTCTAGCCATGAAATTTGGTGAAGAGGCTAGAATACATGAGATCTCCAAAACCCATAAATCATTTCTGGAAATTCCACCTAAATATGGCTAATTAATTAGAATTAAATAATTTAAGGTGAGAATTCTCTAGAAACTCACACGGATTGATCCAAGAATGATCTGAGCTATCGATTAAGATTTAACCTTAGTCGTTGGAGTCCCAACATGAAGACATATGAAGGGATCGATGTGATAATGGAGAATGCACTAATCACTTGGAGAATTCGATTTTCCAGAGTAGCAACACTCAATTGTTGGAGAATTCGAAATTTAGTGAGGCAGCAGAGACATTGAGGGACAGAGACAATGATCTAGAGGAAGTTTTCCAAATTTAGAGAGGCAGCAGTAAGATGGTCAAGCTATTCCCCAGTGAGGTAGTGAAGAGGACTGTGTAGTCATCGTTAGAGGGTAGTTCGATTTAGCTAAGGAAAAATTTGTTCTCAGTTCCAAAGGTCGGGCAGATGAGTTTTCTAAAGGAAGTTGTGTCGGGATTGCTTGTGGAAGAAGGGTAATTCCCTTAAAATAATTTTTCCCAGATTTCTTGTTGTTTGGTTTACTAGTTGGGCATCCATAGATTGTACTCATATTTCACTGCTGCATCGGTTTTCCCAAGTTATCTTTTTCAGGGGCATTTGTCAAAAAATAACAGAGTCAATTTGTGTGTATGTGCTAGTATTTTCTCAGTTTCCAACGCTATTATTTCTACAGTTCAATTTGTGAAAATCATAGAGTGAATTATTTTGTATTAGTCGTAGCAAACTGCAAATAAATGTTAAATAAAATTAACAATTAGGAGAATAACTTCCAGTTGTAGTGATAGATGAAAGTTTCACATTGATACCATGTTGAGAAATCTAGGGCAGTGAGATGAAATGATTTCTCTTCCCTAATAACTGTTTGTGATTTTTTTATAATTTTACTTCATTCGCTTCTTTTACTTGCTTATTATTATGTGTTTTCTTCATCAAATAGCTACCAAAAACATAAAGAACAATGAGACAAATGACACAAGATATATGTGATCATCCAAGGCCAAAACCTGTCCAATCTTGAGAGGAAAACCCATAGAATTCTTCTTCTTATAGAATCTTCAATTCACAAATTCCAAAACCTAGACCCTTAACCTACAACCCCTCCAAGACCAAGTCAATGCTTGCTTCAAGTCAAAGTCAATTTCTTCTTGATATTGTTGCAATCTCTCCCTTGTTCTTGACCCTCGACACTGCAACCCTAGTATGAGATTTTCCAGCAATCCTTCCTGCAATTCTCGGCTTCCTGAAGTTGATTGCACTTTTCCCACGTGTGAAAAAAATAGGGCTACTTTAGCCCTCCTCCTTCGCTTGGCTTAAGCTAGCTTCTTTGTGACTTTGGCCTTCGAGAAAGATCCTTTCCTTGTCTTGTTTTGGCTCCTTTGAGACGACTAAACTTCGGATTTACTGCAGTGAGATAAAGCCTAGTTCCTTCGCACGTGTGAATAGAAAATGGCCCAAAAAATAGATCCAAAACTATTCGGTCTTCTCTCTTCTTCTTCGCTGATCTAAGAGACTACGTATTCACATTTTTCTCCTTTATTTGCCTACATTATCGAATTCCTTCTTAAGTGAGGCCGAGTTCTCCTTTTATAGGCTTCTCACACATGCAATTAGGTCGACATGTCCTCTTGATTAGGCCGACATCTCCTTTTGAAGGCCTCCTTGATCATGACTGTTTGACAAGGTCTTGGAGGGTTAAATTTACTTGACTTTGGCTCAAATAACTTTCTTACAATATGTAACATGCCCACACAAGTCTCTCATACATGACAATGACTTTTAATGACTTGATGACTCAATGACAATTCCTAAGAGCTCTCAACGGGAGCTTCACCTAAAAATAAATCTTCTTGAGCATGAAACCCATGCCTTAGGATCAACAATAATAAATTTATTTCTCTTTTCATTAAATACATAAAATCATGATTTTGATAATGTCTTTCAAATTAATCACATTTCAAGTTGCTGAGTTTTGAACCAACTAATGTGGTTCATCCTCGTGACAAAGGTGAAAAAATCAATCTATCAACTTGTTTAACTAGCAGAGATGCATCAAGTTCCAGAGATAGCCATTAGGAAAATAAAATATTTTAATTAAAAATTATGAACGTTTGATTAGAGAATAGGTCAATATATTATTATATTATTCTAAAAATAAATATCTAATCATTTATTTGAAAAGGTCAATGTATTAAGTCATAAAAAAAATCCAAAAAGTCATAATCATATTATTATAATTAGAACACCAAAAAATCATCAACAAATAAATAAATAAAAGTTCATCAATTTGAATGAGCTTGTTTGCAGGCCTTTGTCTTGAGGATGAACCACATTAGTTGGCTCGAAATGTCAACCAACAACTTGAAATGTGATTAATCCGAAAGACATTATCAAAATCAGTATGGATCACAAAAGTCTAAAATCAAACATAAAATCATGATCACATCTATCATCATGAAGACCGAACCTAGCTACATTTTTCAACATCTCATTCATAGCATCTTTGTCTTTTGCTACAAATTAAGCTTTATTTGTTTTTTGTTTATATGGCTTTATTACTTGGAAAATGATATTAATTTTAATGCATATAACATGACGAGGAAATGTTTGAACTGTGTGCACAATGGCCATAATTACAAAACATGCCCCAATCATGACGTGAAATTGCTTGATGTTCAACTAACTAATGGTCAAATATACAAGTGTATGGGAAATTTGTTGCATTATTCCAACAACACCCCTGGTAACATCTTGAGCTCAACTTCAGCTATGGAGCCTTACAAATTAGTTACTAATGCTACTACTTCTGCAAATGGTTATGTATCCAATGGTCTTCTTAGTAAATATTCTCGAGAGAGGAAGTGAGGGGCACCATGGATTGAAGAGGAACACTACATGTTTCTTACTGGTCTTCAAAAGCTTGGAAAGGGTGATTGGAGAGGCATATCAAGAAACTTTGTGCCGACTAGGACTCCACCTAGTGATGAGCCCATGATTGAGATTAATTACAAGGGTGATATGAAGTAATTTGCAAGAACAGATTTCCTCTACTGTGCTCACCAAGATGCAAAGGAGTCTAAGAGGAACAGGGTATGAATAATCCCCATGAGAGATCTGAGCTTCAATGTCTGATGTGGCAAGAATGAAAATGAGGCAAATACATGCAAATCCCGTGGGAGCAGATCAAAGACAAGCAAGATCAAAAAGAAGACAAAAGTAAAACACCAGACTTGCCAAAAGGTTGCCCATTGCACTATCTTCAGTTACTTCCTGGAGAGATACATGGCTACTTGACATAAGTGCAACATGCCACATGGCCTTAGAATACCATATAAAATTTTATGAAACAATATATGGTATTTTTGGACAAAATTATAGAATATATGAGCTTTTGAAGCACGGGAACCTTCCTCCTTGACCCCACCTCTCAACATCCATTATCACTCTGATGACCAAAAGGAAATGACAACACCCCCAAGTACTCTAATCTCAGAGGGTATCATGTATCCACCACAGCAGCAATATCAATCTTGAATCAAGGCATTATGTGGAGCCAGGAAAAGACAGACAAAGCAATTCTCAAAATGGACTCCTCTTCTATGTTACTTGATGTATACTAAAAAAATTTATTTTTACGTTAATTAGCTTAGTTTAATTTTTTGGTCAGGGACAAGGTCCTGGCCTTTGTGCCTGCAAGGATGGAGTGCTACGACGTACTTTCACAGTGCCATTGGCAGCTTTTGGCTAGCAGAGGATATAAGCACTTGAAACTTCTCAACATTACACACATTTTTAAAGGAAACAAGAAATTGAGGCGGACAGTCAGAACCTTTCCTTATCGGTCCTGCCTTTTACTGTCTATTTGACTGCAAGCATTCTCGCCAATTTCGTTTGTAGATGCCTCCTTTTATGATTGATCTCATTCATCGTTATATAATCTGAAGGTGCCCTGTTTTATGTTTTGCTTTAGTTATTATTGTCTGGTCTCCAAATTGCACTGGACGCTCCCTACAGTGTATTTTCATATTATGTACTTTTCAAATCCTATTGATCTCTTTTAATCATCTAGTCTCTGTACAAAAATGATAATATATTTTTTCTATTTTTTCTTTCTGAGTCTCTGACCAAATTGATCTGGAGCTATGGATCAAGATATCCATGATACAGATGAATACTCTGGAGTCTGCACTCACCAAAGGACACACAACTACGTTTAGGCCACACTAATAGGTGCATTGGTAGACAACACAGAGTTTGATATAAGCAAAGAGAGAAACGTCAGGTAAGAAGTGGTAAGAGAGTTGTATGCATCATGAAAATTAGTGGTAAGAAATAGTAACCTGTAGTATATTCTTCAAATTTGGGTGTTACAATAAAAATTGAACAAATCAATTAAAACAGCTCATGACAGCATTTCCATGCAATTGAACTATATTTACAGATCCTCTTATGATTATGGATTCATCCAAATGCAATAAATTAAGAAATTGGTTACACTTAAGAGTCAAGCTCGTGTTGATAATAGCAAAGGATGGACCATTGAAAATCTGAATTACTGTCTCTCTTTTGAATATCGGTGTCTCATCTTTGGAGGGTCAACTTTGTAATCGTTTAATTGTTCTAGACTTTCTTAACCCAAAAAGTAGTCGAAACCCTTGCCAGCATAACCCAGGATCTAACTACTTCAAGCATAAATGGAACTTAAAAGAGGTACAGCATACCTGATACCACTCTTAGGCTTTGGTTCAACTCGAAGTGGAAGAGGTATTGGAGGAGAAGAATCAGCCAAGCTTGCTGCTCTGTGCAACAAAGTCAAGAATCTACAGCTCAAAATAAGCATAACTAAAGATCTAGGCAGGTAATACAATGCCAGGAAATTATCCAAGAAGCCATATTAATTTGTATAATGAATTTTGATAAAGGAAATAATGTGCTCAAAATAGAATATACTATAAAATTCATGTTTTTCACCAACACAAGAAAATGCATAAACAAAGGATATCTTAAAGGCTGCAAAAGCACGTTTCTCTGTCCTCTGGCGAAGACGTTCAGCATCTTCCTCAGCTTCCATTTGTTCTTTCAGATAAAGCAGATCATCACTGTCTAAAGCTGCATTTTCCTCAACAAATGATGTCTTTGTCAAGCAATCTCAAATATCCACAACTAAGTTCATAATGACACTTTGGCATCTCGCTGTTCTTATTACTCAAACAAATAGATCCATAGAAAAATTAAATGCACATAAATGACATAATCAGAGAAACAACAAAGACGGCTTCTTTTAAAATATAAGTTGACTACATAAATTCATGGAGACTTGAGCTATAAGAATAAGCAAATACCGCCTCTCCCATGTAAATAACCTCCACGTTCTCCTGCAACCTCTTGCATCTGCGCTTTTCAAAATGTCCCAAATGAGGAGCCAAGAACCCTGTCAGGGCAAGTTATCAGAAACATATACTCTATAGATAACAAATATGACATCAACTACCTGTAGCCTATGAACATGGAAGGTCACCCTCTAGATTTCATAATGGCAGGGGAGCAACATAAAACTATTCCTAGCTTCAGGACTATTTATTCATAAAATAATTTGCAAGGTAGATGGGCTCAAATAGAAAGATGCACCTGCTTAAATTCACACATCTCCACACAATACAATTTACAGCGTGATTGGGACTTTAATAGTGGGGAGAACAATAACAGAAAGAGACTGATGAAAGAAAATAGTACAAAAATTCAAATGAGCGTAAAAGCAATGACATTAAAGATTTATTTTGCAATTTAGATTTTACAAAGTGTGCAGATTATGGACCTTATTATGGCTTCTTGGATTCTATTATTTAAATTGACAAAATGCAAGATAAGATAGGATGAGATAATTTTATTGATGTCCAACAAATGAACATGAAAAGGTCAATGGGACTGCTATTAAGTACATTCATGTCCCTACTAAGTGGGAGTGCACAAGCCATTCCTAGAAAAGCAAGATAACAACAGAACTACTCAACTCTACATCATCAAAAATATACAAATCAAACAGCCAAGGACAGAGTACCAGGCTCTGCTGCATAAGCAGGATGAAGTGAGAGCACCGCTGCGAACCCAAGGATGCCTCTCAAGCTTCACAACCAAGGACTAGGGAGTGAGACTGCCACCTGAGGATGAGGAGGGACTGACTGAGTCACTCCTAACCTCTCAGCTAGAGACCTCAGTGACTTCCCTAACATCCAAGACCATAGAGAAGAAGCTACTGCCATGTGACTGACCAGAAGACCTGCAAAAAATGGAAGAGCTGGTCTATGACATGCCCTATTGTCTAGAAGATGAAACTACCATCGAGATCAAGAGGAGTCTATCTATCTGCTAGTGTTCTGAGAGCTATCTCTATATCCAAAACAATATCTCCATCTGGATCTCATTGAGTGGGCACTAGTGATCACCCGAGAAATCACACATCTCATGGATTTAGTGGCAAGAATGGTGGTGCTGTCTTCCTATCTTGGTGCCCTTTTCTGCTGGAAGAACCAGGAATAAAGACTTAATTGTTCTAGATGTGTCCAATCTGGGGAAAGTGACCAGAGAAATAGAGAGAAGTTTGAGGACCCCCCTCATGAACAATGCTAGACACTATTGGACCTTGGTCTAGGAATCTGAGTTACACGACTCCCTAAAAAAGGTAGTAAAAGCACCCCATGATTTCATATGAGGCACCTCAGATGAAATACTCCTCCATCTCAGTCTCTCAAAGATGACAAAATTAAATCCTGTCCACCAGTAAGATTTAATTAGAAGGATCCTAAGAGCATACATCCAGTAACAAAGTGTAAGCAGGATTGACATTGGTGCCATCCTTCAGCTCCATAATGTGTTCTATACAGTGCCATCTTAAGTGTCAAACCACCTGAAGGGGTGACCCATGTCTCTGAGTATCTAGTAATCCTATTAAACTCTGGCCTGGTCGATAGGCAGTGGCCAATAGCATCTAAGGAGTATCTAGGGCAGAGAGGCAGTCTATTGATATGCAAATTGAAAAGTAAACATACAATTTCTGCATCCAACAATGAACCTACCTCGGAGGACTGGTCGAGGGCCATGACCTCGACGGAGAAGTTGAGAATATAGGAGTAACAATCCATACCAAATAGTGGAGCCAGAAAATCTCCAGACCTGGTACAAAAGTGATACCAATTCAAAGATGGTTTTGACCTTAACGGTGTTGAGCCTCAAACCCCACTCATAAAGACATAAAGACATAAACTCTCTGTCAAAGCATAAAGACATAAACTCTCTGTCATGTCCCAATCCAACTCCAATAAACTAGGCCCCAAACCTCCAAGCCATAGAGAAATCTAGGTCCAATAATACTATCCATGAGTTCCAACTTGGACAATATGTCCTAGAAGTAGTAGTTCTAGAAACATTGTTGCTCGAGGAGAGAGAGAGAGAGAGACATTGACCTTCTCAATCTTGGGTTGGAGAGCCATCCTCAAACCAGATCTAGGTCAAAAACACAAAGTCCCCAAACAGGTGTAAGAGGTGTAAAAGGTGGTGATCTAGATCTCCACCCTCCTTGAAGAAAAGGTGGTGGTCTGTGAGAACATTTTTCAACTGATTGAAGATCATGGCCTTCCTTTTACCCGAGTTGACCATCAACTGTCAAAGATCACAAAAACTAGGTAAAGCATCAAGTTGTCCCTATAAAATTATAAACCCTCAAGGGTGGTTGCCAAGAGGGCTACATTGTCAAAAATTAGGAGAATGAAGATCAAAGACGTGGTGGAGAAGATGGCCATCCTTGCACTAGATATGCTCATGCAGATAAAGTTGGGAAAAGAGAGCAACCGTACTTCACACCAACTGATACTTCAAACAAAATCTCACTTTTTGGGTGTTGTGCAAAGGCAACCCATATCAAACTCATAAATCTCACTTCTTGGGTGTTGTGCAAAGGCAACCCAAAACAAACTTAGAGACGGGTGATAATTGTGATGAGGTTCTACGAGATGCCAATATCTCTAAGTCTTTCGAATACGGCCTCACTTGAGACTACATCAAACACCGTCCAAACATATAGAAAGCAACAAAAGCCCTTCAAGGAGCAATGTCTCAACTTCTCAATGATATCATGAAGGGTGAGGACATTATACCATGGTCTGAAACTTACTTGTCGTCTATCCCAAAGGTGTCTCCTCTCAAGTTCCTATCAACGTTGAGGATGAAGGAACATAACATAGATTTACAGAGTGTGTGGCCTACCATGATCGTCCAATAATTGTTTTAGACATCATTGGAACCAAATTTGTGGATCAAGGGGATAGTGTGATGCACCATGCCTACACAAAACCTGAACAATCCACGATTTATCCAAGAAAAACTTGCAAGAGTCAAGTGCAGAGTTCACAGGTTTGTCACAATTGAATAAGAACAATATCAACCATGATGGTTAATAGAATAGACTCTTTACGAAGAGAGAAATTTAACATCTTGAAATAAGTGAAATAATGCCAAGCATGATCGTTAGGGCATACATTCATAACAAGCTTCATGAAAACCAAGCAGATTCAAAAGAATGCACAAAAATTTGAAAATTCCATGAATTTCACATTCTTGTCGTTCTCTCTAAATCTTCACCTCTTCCGAGCATTCCTTCAAAGGGAAGTTGGTTTATAATAACAAAAAATATGCTATATGTTTGCAGATTTCTGTGGTTAGAGTTTGAAGAATGTAAACTCAAAAGATGATCCACAGTGCTCATTGTTTTCAAGTCAATGTTTCGAATCACAACCAGTATTCATCATCAAGACCAATGAGTCCAGAGATAAGGAAGTAGAGATCATTAATAAATATAAATGCACAGGGACCACAGATGTAGAGGGCAAAAGGTTGTAGAGGGTGCAACTATCGGCTAACAAAAACCCTAAGGGCAAAAGGAGTAAGCAATAAACCTAGAATAATTTTAATTTAATAAAAGCATGATATTAATAATGTTATGTAGTATATCTCACTGAAAGATAAGATGGTATAATATATTTTAGTATTTCTACATATTTAATGATATATATACATTTAATGATATAAATAATATTATGTATTAAATATCATTAAGCATTAGTGATGTTAATATATTTTGTATTAATATATTCTTTTAATGATATTAATATTATGTTGAAGCTCGACTACAGTGACAGATGGCGACACTCTGTGGGGTTCGATGCTTTCGATATTTTATGGGGCCACTCTATTATACCCATCTATGGCGCACTATTCGGGCAGCCATCATTTGACTGGCAACTTGTTTGAACACCCGACTGCGTCTACTGCCCTTGACGGTGAACCTACAGTTTTCTCAGCCCATAACTGCTTCGGAATGCTGCAACTGTCAATGTTTTGTCTTCCGTGACCCCCTGTCTTTTTGCCTCTAGTGATCTCTTTTTTGTTCAATACCGGTATTCTGCAGCTTTCCCGTGACCATTTTACTCTGACAGATGGTTGGACTCAGGCATTAACGGCCTTTTATTAGGGATATCAATGGAGGGGGCCCAAGATGAACAGTTGGTGGACTACTCGAAGGACCCATTTGCCCAGGTGGACATTTGGACCCTTGCACATCGCTTTTCATCTGGTATGTATGTTTCCCACCCTGCATCCTCTCCATTTACTTGCCCTGCTTTCTCTAGGTTCTCTCCTTCTGCATCCTCACCTCTACATTCATTCCCTGCCCTTGACTCTTTTCTGGTCCCTAACCTCACCCCAAACTCTCCCACTATTCTCTCAGCAGCAGACCTGGACCTTATCTCCTCTCTAGACCTTCGTCCTTCGTCCCCTTGACATTAGCCTTTCTCTCGCAAACTCTCCCTCCCACTGCGGCTGCCCCCTCTTACACCTACTCTTGCTCACTCACTCTGACCCCTCTACATTCTACTACCTCATCTCCCCCTCACACCGCTCCTCCCACCCCCCCCAAGCACTCTTCTCCACCCCCCCCATCAACCTTATACCACTATTGGCCCTATCGCTACCCCCCCCCCTCACCGCCCATCCAGTCGTTTTATCATCCTCCCACCTGATTCCCCTCAAGCCCCCCCCCCCTTCCCCGCACCCTTTCCCACCCCCCCCCCCGCCCGGCCCTATACCATAGTACTGTTATTCCACCCCCCCTCACGCCCATCCGGTTGTTTTATCATCACACTAATTCCCCTCAGCACCCCCCCCCCCCCCGACTCTACGTCGCCTCCTCCGCATCCCTACCTCCTGGGGCGCTCCCTCGTGCCCCCCGTCGCATGAAATGCGTGCGGTCTTCTAAGCGTGGCAACCTCCTCATCCTCGGCGTAGGCGTTCAGATGGCTAATATTATGGGCACCATGGATAATGTTGTGGTGGGACGTGTACATGGCCGGAACTACGAGGTTAAAGACTGAACAGTGGGTTCAAGAGATTTGGGTTGGTTTTTTACATGAGCTCCATACCATTCATACACTTACTAAGGGATGGTTTGCCCTCCGTTTCACTACTAGAGACCCTACTGATCTAGTTTTATCACAATTCTGGCACATTGAGATGGTTCTAGTGCTTCTGAAGCGCTGGAGCCCCTTATTCGATCCTGATCGTGAACCATTGGGAGCAGGACCTATTTGGGTTCGTCTGCCTGGTCTTCCGCTACACTTATGAACAAATAGATCTTCAAGGATATTAGTAACCTTCTGGGCACTTATTTCGATCATGACCGCTCATATATTGAATCTGGCAAGATGGCTTGTACCTACATTCTAGTACATCTGGATACCAAGGAAGGACTTGAAGAATCCTTTAATATTCAATGGTGCAATTCTACCCGAACTCAATTACTGGATTATGAAGGGGTTCCATTTCGTTGTCACCGCTGTCATAGAGTTGGACATGTATTTAAGGATTGTCCATTAAATAGACAGACATCTAGTACCCGCACACCGGGTGGTATGCATCATACAAAACCGGTATCAGTCTCGCTAAAGCAACAAAAACAACTCTCCGACTTACTCTCAACTCCTATTCCCTCTTCACAGGAGGACATTTCTCATGCGGATGCGGCTGCCCCATATAGGGCCACTCGATCTATGATTGTCGCTTCACTTACTAAACTCTCTCTGGACACTTGTACTCCCTCGTCACCTCCTTTCACTTTTTTAACATTTTTTGTATTCTACATCTATTCAGTGCACGGGGCCCTCTCTAGCTGGATTCTCTACCTCTTCCATTATTTGTCCCACGTCCTCCTCTCCTCTCTTGTTTCCCCCCACTCTGTAGAAATTTATGAATCTTAATTCTTATGCAGAAATATTTTTTGTTAATCCGGTTAATCTTCTCCTACTTATACAAGTTATCAACTGAATAAATTCAAGTTAACATCAAAGCAAAACACATAATAGATCTCTACCAATTCAGATCTAGAATAAGCACATGCACACATAGACAAAGGAACACAGTTATTTTTGGACAAACTGTCCCCGAAAAACCCAATGTGGGAAAACCGATCTCTGGCTGCTGGAGGGCTCTATTATTAAGAATATTTCTGAATACACAACTCTGAGTTCTAGATCTGGAAAACCCTACAAAGAAAACTTTAGATCTGTAGCACCTGGTTGATCTAAGACCAACAATACTGAATGATCCACACCCTCAAACGGGATTTACAAAACTTAGCCAGATCTAGGCCTAGAAACCCCAAATTTTCCCCTAAAAGACACTACACTGCGTCAGCCTCTGAAGGCCTCCAAATGCTCAGCGCTGTCACTAGAAGGGACTGCGTTATCCCAAACTGGGTGACGCAGTCACTACGCTTCCCCTAAAGGTCTTTGCGTAACACGTGAAGGGTTTCTTGAAAATCACGATGTCCTTGTTGTTGTTGTTGTTGCTGCCGTCTACTGTTGCTGCTGTTGTTGCCGTCTGCTGCTGCTGTTGCTACCGCCTACTGCTGCTGCTGTTGCCTTCCTCTATGCTGTCTTTCCTGATCTATTCTCTGCTTCTTGTGTATTCTAGACCCCGGGATCATATCATCCCCTTGGTCTAAATTCCCCTCTCTGCAACTTAAACACTTAAGAATTCTTAGCAACCCTGCCCTAGAATCTCAGCTTAGCTTCAGCGCTCTGCCTCTATGTGTTTTACAAATGACCCCAAGCCTTTCCTTTATACTTTTCCTGTTGACAAATCAACGGCCAAGATTAAATCTTTAATCAATGGCTAAGATTAAAAGAAAGCTTGATTTGTGTGACTTAAGACAATTTCATCACATGTTTAATTAAATTCACTTTAATTATTTTATTTTCCTAAGTTTTAACTTAGGAAATACATTCAAATAATTAATTAATTTAATATCTCTTAAACCAGATGAAATTTCCCAAATCCATTTATGGGTCTTGTAGATCAGGTGAACTCTAGTCCTTCCTCAAAATTTGGGACCTAGAGCACAACTGATACTACCCCAAATACACAAAATCTCAACACTCCCTCTTAGCATCAAGGGTGTGCTCTAGCAATACATCACACTTATGCATTACATGATTTTGGGCATTGGTTCTGTGCTGCTGAAGCTTGGCCTCCTGCCACTCAACTCTGCACTGTTGCTGCCATTCTATACTGCTGCCCATGACTCTGCCACTGCCACTGCAACCACTGTACTGCAGCGCCCTCTCAATATGTTGCATCTGTGTTGCTCATAGCACTGCCACTGTTGATCTGTTGCACTGCAACTTCAGTTGTTGAGAGAAACAACTAAATCTCCTGCCCAATCTTTGACAAACAAGTCAGATGGGCTGCATCCTCATCGCTGAAGCTCCATAGGCTACAAATCTGTGGTGGCATCTAAAGAACGATGCACAGCTACAGCTCTACCTGCGTAATTAGACTCCCTCTGCACTACTAAAGTCACATCAGCTCCTTTTGCTGAAATCTATCACGCTGCTGTTGTATTGCGTTGTCCCTCTGAAGCTCTCTGCGCTGCTGCAGCTCTGCACTGTGTAAGCAGTACTGCACTGCGCTGCTGAAGTCACGTCAGCCTCTGCACTGCTGAAGTCACATCAGCCTCTGCGCTGCTACTGCTTCTACGCTATTGCTGCTATGCTCTGTGCTGCTTCTCCCAGCCTCTACCTCTGCCTCTACCTCTGCCTCATCTGTGATCTATGCACCCACTGCTCCACTTGTCCCGTTACTATCTTAAGGCTGTCGTAGCTCGCTTGTGATCCAAGAGATGAGCTACTCAAGGATCCCGCCCCACTTCCATGTAGCTCCTCTACATGTCCATGTCACCCCACCTCCGTGGTTCATGAGCACTCATGGCTACATCATCTCCGAACCCATCATTTGCCACTGTTGCTTTGGAAGAAGATGCTTCCTTGTCCTTCTTTCCTGGACAATGGCTGGCAAAATGTCCCATTTCGCCACACAAGAAGCACTTGATCTTTGAAAGATCCTTCTTCTTCTTCGATTGCTTCTTCGATGGCAAGGCTACATCTTCCTCCTCTTCCTTCTTAACCTTACTCAACGCAGGGCTGTGCTGCTTCTTGGTGAACCTTTGTAGTTCTTCTTGCCGCAGGATCAACCACAAGTTGTTCCAATCTAGGAGGTCTGCTCTACCCAAGATACTTTGGACAAAGGTTTCCCACTCATCCGTGACTGCATTGAGGGCAGTCTTGACTATCACTGCATCATATACGGTTGCACCTATTGCAATCAGTTGATCCCTGATTGACTGCAATCTGAAGAGGAAGTGCTCAATATCTTCTCCCTTGGTCATCATGAATAACCTCATTTGGGCCTCCAACGGCATATCTTTCTTTGGATTGATTTTCCCTCATACAGGAAGTCAAGGCCTTCCACATCTCATTAGTTGTCCTCTTCTCAGCTATGTGTGGCACAATATGATCCTTGATACTGTCCATTATCAGCCGCTTGGCATGCCCAGCAGCTTCTCTATGCTTCCTTAGGAGATCCGCATCTGTCGATGTGGCTAGTGTCTGCTCTGCATGGTCTCTTAGACCATATGCCTCAAGGACAATCAAGATCCTTGCTTTCCACACCGAAAAGTTTGAGAGGCCCTCTAGCCTATCCTGATCACGCAGTCCATGAGGAGCCATATGCTCAGAATGTGTCGGAGCTCCTTTTCGAACTAGGAACCCTCTGCTCCCTTTGACACTTGATTTCCCTCCTTGGAAATTTACCAAATCAACTATGATTCAGCTTCTTCTTTGATCCTCTAACCAAAATTTGTCACTTGTGCTAAGGTTAAAAATCTAAAAACTTCAGAAGTTTAAACCCACCAGCTCTTCTGAATTTCTGCAACTTTTCTACAAACTTTTTCTGGATCTGACAGATTCAGATCTGAATCACACTGGTTGTCGCTGTTGCTGTCTGTTGCTACCGCTGCCTTCCTTTGCGTGAATCTGCTCTTGAAAACTGCGTTGTCCCTTCAAATCTGCTTTTATGCTACCTTTCCCGCTGCTTTCTGCAGCTAGATCCTTCAGATGCTTTCGCTGGTGACCCTTCTAGATTTGCAATTCCTCTAATAACATGTAGAAATTTCTGAATCTTAATTCTTATGCAGAAATTAATTTTGTTAATCCGTTGAAGCTTCTCCTACTTATACAAGTTATCAACTGAATAAATTCAAGTTAACATCAAAGCAAAACACATAACAGATCTCTACCAATTCAGATCTAGAATAAGCACATGCACGCATAGACAAAGTGACAGTTATTTCTGGACAAACTGTCCCTGGAAAAAACCAATGTGGGAAAACCGATTTCTGGCTACTGGAGGGCTCTATTATTAAGAATATTTCTGAATACAAAACTCTGGGTTCCAGATCTGGAAAACCCTACAGAGAAAACTCTAGATCTACAGCACCTGGCTGATCTAAGACCAACAATATTGATTGATCCACACTCTCAAACGGGATTTACAAAACTCAGCCAGATCTAGGCCTAGAAACCCCAGATTTGCCACTGAAAGACATTGCATCAGCCTCTGAAGGCCTCCAAATGCTCAGTGTTGTCACTGGAAGGGACTGCGCTACCCCAGACTGGGTGACGCAGTCATTACGCTGCCCCTAAGGGTCTCTGCATAACCCCTGAAGGGTTTCCTGAAAATCACGTTGTCCTTGCTACTACTACTGCTGCCTCCCTCTACGCTGTCTTTCCTGATCTCTTCTCTGCTTCTTGTGTATTCTAGACCCCGGGATCAGATCATCCCCTTGGTCTAAATTCCCCTCTCTGCAACTAAAACACTTGAGAATTCTTAGCAACCCCACCCTAGAATCTCAGCTTAACTTCAGTGCTTTGCCTCTGTGTTTTACAAATGACCCCAAGCCTTTCCTTTATACTTCTCTCATTGACAACCGTGTGACTTAAGACAATTCATAACATGTTTAATTAAATTCACTTTAATTATTTTATTTTCCTAAGTTTTAACTTAGGAAATACATTAAAATAATTAATTTATTTAATATCTCCTAAACCAGATGAAATTTCCCAAATCCATTTCTGGGTCTTGTAGATCAGGTGAACTCTAGTCCTTCCTCAAAATTTGGGACCTAGAGCACAACTGATGCTACCCCAAATACATAAAATCTCAACACACTCCCCCTACCATACCTAACCCTTCTCTATCACCTGCTCCCCCCCCCCCCCTATTTTCTGCTCCTTCTACTCTTCCCCCATCACCTTCTTCTCTCCCCCTCTCACATCCCCTCCAAACTTTTACTGTTGAACCATCTGAATCCTCTTCCACCCACTCCTACAATTAGTGCCCTCGTAATTACACAACGGCTAGACTTGGACCTCTCCTGACCCCCCCTTCACTCTGCACAAGGCCACTCGCGGTCATCACTCACACATCTCGAAGGCCATTCTACAAGCCGGTATTGAAGTTGCCTCAAGCACTCAACTCTCCATTGATGGGATCCTTAAAGCAAGACAATCCCCTCTCCTAGTTTCTCAATGATTTGTCTCTCCTTCAATTGTCGAGGGCTTGCCAGCCCTACCAAGCCCCTTACTCTTAGGCGCCTCTTCACTTCTTCATCTGTAGACATCATCCTCCTCCAGGAAACTCATGGTTCTTCCAAACTTGCCATTCAAGCACTTGCACCCCTCCTCCCCTCATGGACCATCCATGCCATCGATGCTAATGGACGCTAGAGTGGACTGGCCATTTGTATCAACCCCCGACATATTAAACTTCTTAATGTTTGGGGTAGGGATTGCATTCTTGCAATGGATATTTTTTCGAAAGCTCTCGACCTACAATTCTCCATCATCAATGCCTATGGCCCATGCACTAATAGGCAGCAGTTCTAGACCTCTCTTATGAATTCTTCGGTGCTACGTTCTGACAATATTATTTTGGTTGGCGACTTGAATTTCTCCCTGGGGATCTCTGAGTCCTGGGGACCTAATTCACACGCAGATCCACTCTTCGACTTTTTCAGACATCTTCTATCTTCCCATCAACTGGTGGATCCCCTCATAACCTCTCCTTCTCCTACCTGGCGCAACAGGCGCACTGGGGTCAATATGGTTACTCACAAGCTTGACCGCTTCCTTATTAAGGAAGGCTTACTACACACTCTTGGATCATTCAGACAATGGATTAGCTCAGGTGGTATCTCTAACCACTCTCTGATATACCTGGAAATCACTGGGCCCTTTAACAAGTCGGCCACCCCATTCAAATTCTGCTTTCTGTAGCTACAAGATGCAGACTACATTAATTTAGTGAACACCCATTGGAGACTCCCTCCACCTCAAAGCCTTCACTCGCCATCCTCCATTTTTGCACACAGACTTCTCTCCATTAAAAAGAAGTCAATTGCTTGGGCCAGGAATAAGAAAAGAATGGAGGAACTAGAGCTCATCACAATTGAACAGGATATCCACAGATTGGAATGCTCTATTGAGGGAGGATTCGTGACCGAAGAGGAGAAATCACAGCTTATTAAACTGGAATCTAATCGCCTAAAGATCCTTCAAAAGCAGGACGAAGTTTGGAGACTGAAAAGTCGTGCAACCTGGATCAAAGCAGGTGATGAAAACTCCAAATTCTTCCATCAATTTGCAAAGGGCCGTAAGGCCAATAATACCATTTGGGAACTCAACAACGAGGATGGTACCACTGCTTCTACATTTTCACAACTTGCACAGAAGGGTATCAATCATTTTTGGGAAATATATAAGGCACCTTTACAACCCTCACTGGCTGAAATCATCAAGGTGGCCTCCCTATTTCCTAGATATGTGGATCATTTGATCAAGCTAGCTAGCTCTACATCCACATGCTTCTTACTCATCTGGGATTCCCCTTACAGGTTATCAATTGGATTATGTGTTGCATTACCTCTGTTTATTTTAGCATTCTCATTAATGGGGCTGCAACAAATTTTTTTCATGTTGAACGAGGACTTCGACAGGGGTGTCCGTTATCCCCTCTTCTCTTTCCCCTAATCATGGAGGGTCTCAGCAGATGTATCATTGATGAAAGGGATCGTGGTAGATTGAAAGGCATTCGCATCTCGGCAAACTGTGTACTCACACACCTACTATTTGTTGATGATATCATACTCTTCCTCAATGGTACACTTGGTGATTCTACAGTGGTTAGATCCATCCTGCTACTATTTTGTACTGCTACTGGTATGCAATGCAAAACCAGCAAATCTACTTTGACTTGTCATGGATGCACACCACATGAGATCCATTATGCACAGCAGAGATTCCCATTTACCCTTACCAGATTTGAGGATGGTCTAAAGTACTTGGGATTTTACTTTGAACCAGTGAGCTATAAAATTGTTGATTGGAATTGGCTTATCACCAAGATCGAAAAACGTCTGAACAATTGGTGTCATCGTTGGCTGTCAAGGGCTAATCGACTAATACTTATCAATTATGTTTTAGAGGCCATTCCAGTTTACTAGATGTCTCTGGCATGGATTCCTAAAGGATACCGCTGATCTATAGAAAAATTCTTTGGCTCGGGGCTAAAGAAGGTCACACTTTTGCCTGGACTAAATGGACTCGTATTGCTTTACCCAAGTGATGAGGGGGCTGGAGTATCAAAGATCTTCCGACCTTTGCTCTGGCACTGGCTGCTAAACTTGGTTGGCAGATTCTTACTAGCAACAATTTATGGACTAGGGTGGTCATACAGAAATATATCAACCCACTAAATCCACTTGAATGGCTTCGTCAACTACCATTGCACTATCCCAGCGGTTCAACGATTTGGCGTGTTGTACTGGGATCTATTCGACATATTTGTGTTGATTTGGCATGGAAAATTGGTAATGGTTACAGGGTTCGTATTGGCAAGGATTCTTGGACGAGTTGCGGCAATGCCCACCTCCTCCCACCTGCACTTATTGACTCTCTCAATCGTGCTGGTTATCTGACACTCAACCACATTGCCGACAGAAATCGAACCACCCTATTTACTCAAGGTTGGTTAGGCCATCTGGAACTACAGCTTCAACCGCAATGGGTAGCGTTATGGACTGCTTATCTGGATGCCTTATGAGATACTCGTGTCAGAATTCTCAACCGGAAAGATGAACTCATATGGATTGTCTCTAAACAGGGCTTATACACTCCCAAAGAGGGGTATATTCATATTTATCGAACACATAGACCTGATTCTCTTCTCCCATGGTGCACAATATTTGGAAACTAAAGGGACCTGCGAAGGCTAGGCTCCTCATGTGGTGTATTCTCACTGATAAAATTTCGACGAGGGCCAACCTCCAAAAGAGATCACATATTGGTCCCCATAGATGTCCACTATGTAGTTCGGCTACTGAAGATACAATTCATCTTTTCCTTCACTGTAATGCTACACATGAACTCTGGCAACTTATACACTCCTCCATTAATCATAATCTTAGCTGGGGGTCTATCTCTTACAAAAGCATGGGAGACATGGTGGACAACTGCACTACCCCTTAAGTTGCGTAATTTTCCTATAATAATGTGTTGGATCATCTGGATGGCCCGCAATCGGACCATTTTCCATAATATACCACATCACTGGCCCTCATCTGCTGCCCACATTATTTCCATTTACCACTTGATACCTGAGGATCCACCCCCTCCGCAACCTCGACTTATCACCGCTAAAATTATTGATTTATCACTACCTTGGGCCTATTTCGATGGATCTGCACAAATTCATGGTTGTGGTGGTGGCTTCCTACTTCATCACTCACCCCACCATTTTTACAAAGTCAAGATTGGACTTGGTCGTGGCACAACTAACTTTGCTGAACACTCCCGTCTTTTATATCTCCTTCAATTCGCCATCACAAAAAATGTTCATGCTCTACAAATTTTTGGTGATTCCAAAATTATCATTGACTGGTTCAACCAACAAACAACCTGTCACGTACACACACTGCAGAATATTTTGGATGAAGTTCTACAGTACAAAGCATATTTTGATCATATTTCTTGTTGACGCATTTACAGGGAGAGGAACACAATTTCCGATCTCCTTTCCAAGGAGGCGTTGCACCTATTGACTGCTCACATGGAGATTCAGGAGCAGAATTATCATGCATATTATCAGTACTTTCATCGGCCCTTTGTATCTGATCATTGGATGGGGTTGAACCCCCATTAGAGGCTGCAGCTGCCTTTTTATTTTTGCTTTCAGTTACTTATGTATATATGTACATAGACTTTATGATTGCTACTCCACAGCATGTATTTATGAGGCACCTATCGGATGTATTTAATTTTTGCTAAATTACTGATATCTATTGACAGCTTCACTGTTGATCTGCATATGCACTTAGCATATACAACATGTAACTTTTATTTTTATTAATAGAAGCTACGATTTTTCCTGTGGAAAAAAATGATATTAATATTATGTTTACACAATTAAGGATATACATATACAATTAGCGACGTAATGCTATAATGATATTAACATATATAAATTAAATGTTATATCATAAATATGGTGATATTATATATTATATAAAATAGAATTATATATCAATTAAATAATAACAAATATAGTTTACATAATATTATATATATATGTGGAAATATTAAAATATATAATACCATCTTATCATTCGATGAGATATAGTACATACTACATAATATTATTAATATCATGCTTTTATTTAATTAAAAATATTCTAAGCTTATTGCTTCCTCCTCCCACCTTTAGGGTTTATGTTAGCCAACCTTCGCACCCTCTACATCCTTGCGCCCTCTACATCTTTGGTCCCTTGGAATTTATATTTATTAATGATCTATGCTTCCTTATCTCTCAACTTAGTTGTCTTAATGATAAATCCTTCTTGTGATTTGAAATGATGATTTAAAATCAATGAGCACTATGGATCATCTTTCAAGTTTACATTCTTCAAAGGATATGCTTTCAAAATTATTGTTCAATTATATTTGTGAAAACACAATGAAAATAATAACTAGGTGAATATCCTAAATATATAATGTAAATTCTTCTTTGGAAAGCACAGTCTATATAACAGTGAACCACTAATAATACTAATAAAGTTATAAATATCGTTATTTGTCAACTATTTGATTTGACATCCAAAACAAAAATTTTGACATAACTTTGAAGACATCTTAGCATCTTCTCCCAAGAGAATGATGCCCATCAAGCCTCAATTGTGGGATATTAAAAATTAGGTGATTATTTTTCAAAATGTAATATTATAACAAGGCAAGTAAAAAACACAATTGGCATAGTGTTAGAATTGGCAACTAGGGCCAAATTCCACTATTCGACAACCCATTTAATGGAGATGATTATTGCATTGAATTCCTCTTTTCGAGAGGACCAAAATCGACCTACAGATCATCAAATTTGGACAATCAGAGATGTGTTTTTGAATTTATGCCCACACGTGCTAAATGTCAAGGTCGGCCTCATCATCATGTCGACTCATGAAGCCCAATGGACGTGACAATTTGTTGAGATTTTGTTGAGAGTTCACCTGACCTACAAGACCCAGAAATGGATTTGGGAAATTTCATGTGGTTTAGGAGATATTAAATTAATTAATTATTTTAATGTATTTCCTAAGTTAAAACTTAGGGAACTTAAATAATTAAAGTGAATTTAATTAAACATGTGATGAAATTGTCTTAAGTTACACAGAACCAGCTTTCTTTTAATCTTAGCCATTGATTCAAGATCTGATCATGGCCATTGAGTTGTCAACAAGAAAAGTATAAAGGAAAGGCTTGGGGTCATTTGTAAGACACACAGAGGCAGAGCACTGAAGCTAAGTTGAGATTCTAGAGCAGGGTTTGCTAAGAATACTCAGAAGCATTTTAGTTGCAGAGAGGGGAATTTAGACCAAGGGGATGATCTGATCCCAGGGTCTAGAATACACAAGAGGCAGAGAAGAGATCAGCTCAAGGACAGCACAAAGGAAGGCAACAGCAACAAGGACAGCGTAGTTTTCAGGAAACCCTTCAGGGGTTATGCAAAGACCCTTAGGGGCAGTGTAGTGACTGTGTTACCCCAGACTAGCGTAGTCACTGCATCACCCAGTTTGGAGTAACGCAGTCCCTTCCAAAGCAACGTTGAGGGTGTAATGAATAAAATAATGTAAATAATGATTAATTAGTTAATTAGTAATCAGGCTGAAAGGGCATGTCTGATAAGACATGACCTTTCGTGAAGAGGCACCTGTCTAGGTATATAAGCAGGGCTCATTTGTAATTATCAATCATCTCATTCAACATATATTTTAATATAATATTTGTATCCTCAATGGATATCTTTGTATTCCAAGTTTTCTGGAGTATTTAACTTGAGAAGGAACTTTGTTCACTTCATTGCTATCAGAGCAGTTCAATCTTCTGGCCGCTCACTGTTGCATAGAGCCACGCTCTCCGATCCAAGTCTTTGACCATAAAATCATCAACTTTGTTGCCGTCAAAGCGTTTCGCTACCAATATTGGAGTTTCTCCATTTTCACCATTAGGCCTTTGGCAAAAATTAAAAACTTGAAGAAATGTTAAAAAGGAAGAATTTATAAAAATAAAAATAAAAATAAAAAGAGAAAAGTCAGAAATAGAAAAGAAAAAAGAGGGAGATTAAAAATATATATATAATCGTCAATAAACAAACAAACAAAAAAAGTACATATACGTACACAAAGACGAGTTCAAAAAAAAACGATATATATATAGTAAAAATAATAATAATAATAATAATAATAATAAGAAAAAAAAGCAAGACTATAGTATTGAAAAAAAAAAACATATATTGTAAAAATTAAAAATAAATAAAAATAAAAATTGAATCAACTTATCGTTGCACAGCTTCCAGCCGCGCACTGACCACCACTGCCACCATCGCGACACTCTGCATAGAAGGAAATTGTTACCAACACACTCCCTACTCTATTCTACCACCATAGTCTGCCGCAGCCACCGCAGTGCCAGATCACCACTCCGGTCTTTGACTTGTGCATCCACCCTTCTGTCGAGCCATCGAATCGCTAGGCCAACTCACTTTTTTTTTTGCCTCCACATTGCCCGACCCTCTATCCGCCTCCGTTGAACAGCGGCCAAGCCGCACAACCACCACCGTCCAGGCCGCACAACCGTCATCGCTGCCATAAGCTCCTGGGCGTCCACACCCTCGTTCCCGACACTTGCTGCCGCCAGTCTTCTGCACCAGCGGCCACCTTCATCTGCAACAGTCCCTCTCTGTTTTCCAATTACGCCAGACCACCCTCTCGTCCGCATCAGGTTCCACCTGCATCAAGTTCCACCTCAAGCTGTGACCATCGACTCCAGACAAAACCCTGTCCACCGATGATGAAATCCTCCTCGGTAAACCAGTCGGCCTTTTCGACGCAACCATTGTAGCTTAGGGAGTGCTTAGCCTGCAAACGCTACCTATCAAATGCTTGACAGTCACAGCACCCTTCATGCGGGGTTGTCCATCCTCCAAGCTATGAAAAACAATTCTCATTTCATGATTTTTCCAAACGTTGCAACCACCATTTTTAAGGTGCCTTTACATAAGAACGTCTTTCCGAAAGTTTTATTAAAAGTGCAGTAAATTAACTATTTGGAATAAGTGAGGTGACTATTGGGAAGTCAAATAAGGTACGTTTAATTAAAAATCAAGGAAGTAATTCTCCAAAAACCAAGGGAGATATATTAAAGGGACATAACAAGTGATATATGTCATAGAATTATAAGGCTTTGCAGTGTATTTAAAAGAAAAAGAAAAAAATGTATATATAATAATTATAATATTATTAAAAAAATAATAGTATATAAAAAGTAGGAGTAAGTATTATTACTTGAATTAAAAGTAATAGGGTTATAATATAACCAAAGAAGTAATTTAAACAAACAAACAAACAAAAAATTGAAGGAATAGTAAGTTTTGAAGATTATAAAGATTAGGGAGGATTGCTACTTTTAAAACCCTAATCTCATCTCGATAAATACAAAATGGAGTCTAAATCGGAAATGAAAGAAAGAATATTTCCTAAAAATTAAATGGAGTCTAAATCGGAAATGAAAGAAGGAATATTTCCTAGAAATTATAGTATGTGTGTCTATGCACTAATTAAAATCAAAGGGTCACTTGCGGGAAAGGAAGTTCTCATATCTATCGATCTTACTCAAAAGAATAATTATGTTAGTACTGAATGAGATAACCAATCAGTGATCCCTGAATCAAATATAACTTAAACAAATTCATTTCAAGCAAATAACAAACAATACAACATAGGGAATTTACACCCAAGTATTGGGGAGTATTCCTTTGTCTCGCAATTCACCGTTAAAACCTTATTTTGCAATGATAGTGATATAGTTCTGGGTTCACTCTGGATGGAATCACTAGGGTCATTCATCCTTAATACAAAAAAGAAGTTTTTGAAATTCTCCTACAAAAAGAAGAAAATAACGTTGCAGGACGTTAACTTGAAGCCAAATTCAGTGACACCTGAAGACACAAGAAATTTCAAGAGTAATTCTTCAAGAAAGTAAAAAGGCGATCCAAAATATGCAAAAGGAAATTGACAAAATCACCACTAACAAGAATGAAGAAGTTGCTCGCCTCAAGGACCGCCACGATAAATTACTAATGCAAATTAAGAAGTTGAAGAAAGACAAGAAGTCATTGGAAAACAAGGTGCAACAACTCGTCGAAAACGAAGCATCGAAATCTTCAAATATAGAAGTTCAAGTTGAAGAAAAAACGAACATTGATACAGTAAATGTCACAACTCAAGAAGCAGACAAACAAGTTGCAGAAAATACAAACTTAGATGTTGCAGTTCAGACAAGGAACATTCTAAGTGAAGATTTTGTAACCAACTCAATAACATCCTCGCCAGGCAAACATCAAAGAACTCAAACCAAAAAAATTCCCTATCAACATCCAAATCACGAGAGCAAACAACTCGACCAAGTTATGTATTCAGAACATAAACAACAAGCTGATATTCCAAAAAATACTAATATCGGTGCAATCCACTCATGTTATCACAAGTCGTCACAAGTTGTCAGTCATCGTAAGAATCCACAAGAAATTGATTTTGGATGGTCCGATCCATTCTCAATGCGACAATTTTGTTTGTCACTTGTAATTATCAATCATCTCATTCATCATACATTTTAATATAATATTTGTATCCTCAATGGATATCTTTGTATTCCTAGTTTTCTAGAGTATTTAACTTGAGAAGGAACTTTGTTCACTTCAGAGGGTTTGGAGGCCATCCAAGGCTGACACAGAGGCTTTCAGGGGCTTCAGAGGCTGACACAGAGCCTTTCAGTGGTAGCGCTGGGGTTTCTAGGCCTAGATTTGGCTGAGTTCTATAAATCTCGTTTGAGGGTGTGGATCAGTCATTATTTTGGCCCTAGATCAGCCAGAGATCTGTAGATCTAGTGTTATCTCTATCGGGTTTTCCAGATCTGGAACTCAGATTTGTGTATTCGAAAATATTCTTAATAATAGAACCCTCCAGCAGCCAGAGACCGATTTTCCCACCTTGGGTTTTTCCGGGGACTATTTGTCTAGAAATAACTGTCACTTTGTCAATGTGCGCATGTGCTTATTTTAGATCTGAAGTGGTAGAGATCTGTTATGTGTTTTGCTTCGATTTTAACTTGAATTTATTCAGTTAATAACTTGTATAAGTAGGAGGAGCATAACCAGGTTAACAATAATAATTTCTGCATAAGATATAAGATTCAGAAATTTCTACAGACTTCACCCACAATGACTTGTATAAATACAAGTGTCCTCTCACCTCATTTGGCAACATCATCACTTAGATATCTCGCCTTCTCTCATTGGCTCGAACTTCGTACCGATATTGGGCATTCTCTTTCTCTCACACGTGTGGTGAGGAGGACGAATTTGAGGACAAAATTGTAGGGCCAAAAATTTCAGTAAGTAACTGCAGTTTGACCAGCGTTGACCAACGTTGACTTTGACTTTTCACACAGATTTTGACTTTGCTTTTCTGGGCAGATTTATGCTTGGGCAGGTCATACACATTGGCATAGAAACCGAGATTTTCTGGGATGTTTGACCTGCATTGACCACAAGCCTATTTGACCGCCAGATTGACTTCAAGCTGACCAAGTTTGATTGCAAATTTTATGACTGTTTTGAGCTAACTTTGACCATTGTTGGAGGTCGATTTTGACTGTCTTTGACTGAGCTTCAAAGGAGATATTTTGCTGCTGATTTGACCACTGTTAAATTTCTGGTTAGGTCTGAATTTGACTGCAGTTGACTGCAGATTTGACAGCGCTGTTTTGACCTTGATTTGGCAAGTCGACTTTGACTTTTTGTACTCTCTCTCTGCTAAACATTTGATATAATAATAAGAAGATTTTATCAAAGGGTTTTCCCCATCTTGGGGTTTTTCCCTAGGATCCGCCAAATCTGGTGTCCTCTTGTCTTGGTTTGTCTTCTGCATTTTATTTTATGTTCTATCTACAATTACTGTCAATGTGATTTATTTTTAATGTGATTGCAATTGGAAAACTAAATTGGAAATTGTCTTTGGGTTGCGAAAGGAACATTGAAGTAATTGTGCTAAGCATAGAACATACCATTGTTAACTAAAATTAACATGGTATCAAAACATAGGTGATGACAAAGCCCAAGCAAGAGAGAGAAAAGCAATCACTAAGGGAGATCTGTTAGATAAGATCATTGGACTAGCCACAATGGCTACTACAATTTATTTCAAATCTGAGGATAAGCTCAAGGACAAATCTGACTATCATTCATGGAAGATGACTTTGGACTTGACTTTGGAAGAGCATGATGCAATGGACTATGTGCAGGGAAAAGTGGTGGAGCCTCCTTCAAATGCACCGGCTGTTGCAAAGACAAAATATAAGAAAGGTGAGGTCAAAGCTAAGAAAATTATCATTGATTCCATTCAAAAGCATTTGGTTACTTACATCACTGATTTGGTAACATCTAAGGAGATGTATGATAACCTGGTTGGGATGTTCAAAGTAAATAATGCAAAGCAAATTCTCGTTCTCAAGAACAAGTTGAAGGACATCAAGATGGATAAAGGAGAGTCTATCCAATCCTACTTCACAAGGATCACACAAATCAAGAATGATCTTCTATCTATTGGAGAAGTTGTTGCTGACACGGAGCTCACCCTCATTGCACTTGGAGGCCTTTCAAGAGCATGGGATGTGTTTAACACCGCCATTCTCAACAATGATAGAATTCCTAGTATCGATGAACTGTTGGCTAGATGCACCCAAGAGGAGACGAGGATGATGGAGAGAGACAAACCCTCAAATGGAAATGAACCTACTGCCTTCTCCGCTCATGCAAAGAAGAAAAATATTGTTGGTCCAAGAAAACAAGGTCAAGGGTTCAAAGAAGGAAGAAAAGGAAGGAGCTACAATTGTAACAGGTTTGGCCACTATGCTACAGAGTGTCCTCACAAGAAGGATTCCCCAAGGGATGACGACAACAACAACAACAATTACAAAGGCAATGGCAATCAAAGAAACAACAGGTTCAACAATAAAGGAAAGAGTAATGCTCCCACTACTCAATATGGAAACGGTCGACCTCCCAAAAGGATGAGAAATTTCAGGTACGAGGAAAGTAATGTTGTAGAAAAACAAAGAGTTGGATCTTCTTTCCGCTCTATCTACTGCCTCTCCTCCGGATACGCTGGATCATTGATTGATTGATAGTTGAGCCTCTAGGCACTTCACTGGGTACAAGGAGGCCCTCTCAAATTTGATTGAAAAGAAGACTAATTTGGAGATAATGCCACCTACCCTGTGAAAGGGATAAGTCTTGTGACTCTTCACTTGAATCAAGCTCAAACAGTTCATCTACAAGAAGTGTTGTATGTGCCCGATTTGAAGAAGAACCTAGTGCTTCTATCTACAATGGAAGATAAAGGCTTCAAGGTAGTATTCATTGATGGAAAGGTACTTATTTGGCAAAGAAACATTAAAGAAGATTTCACATTTGGATTTAGAGTTGATGGTCTTTGTCAAGTTGGAGGAAGTCCTTTGGGAGCCTTGACTTGCAAAACTTCTCTTCAATCTGAATTATGGCTCCATAGAATTGCCCACCTTCATTACAAAGCCTTACATGGGGTAAGGAAGATGGTCACAAGTATGCCTGAGTTCAACATGAATCATGAAGGAGTCTGTCAGGGTTGTGCAACTGGGAAACTTACAAGGGGACCATTCCTTTCTAGTGAAAGCCAAACTATTGATATTATTCAATTGGTCCATTCTAACCTATCTGATATGTTGCCTGTAACATCATTGGGAGGGTACTTAAACTATGCAATCCTTGTGGATGACTTCTCACGCAAAACATGGATCTATTTCTTGAAGAAGAAGGATGAAGTGTTCAAATGGCTCTGTTCTTTCAAAAAAGCCTCAATGGAAAATCAAACAAGGAAGATCAAAATATTGAGGACCGACAAAGGAACCGAATATGAATCAAATGAATTCAATGAATTTTTCAGAGAGGCTAACATTAAGAGGGAGACAACCGTTCCATACACTCCTGAGCAAAATGGAGTTGCTGAAAGGTAGAATCGAACAATCATGGAAGCCATCTGTGCCATGCTCCATGATCAAGGCCTACCGAAGTTCTTATGGGGAGAAGTTGCCAACACTACCGTGTATGTTCAAAATCGAAGCCCACATCAAGCATTGGATTTCAAGACACCCGAATAAGTTTTCACTCGTAAGAAACCTGATGTTTCTCATTTAAAATATTTGGTTGTCCCGTGTATTTTCATGTACCTAAAGAGAAAAGAAACAAGTTGGAAGCATCTGTGGAGAAAGTTACATTTGTGGGCTACAGTGAAAATTCAAAGGCATATTGAATCTATGTGCCTAATCAAAGAGAAGTGGAAATAAGCCATGATGTCGCTTTTTTTTTAAGATATTGCCCTTGGGAATGCCAAAGATCTCCCTATCCCAAGGAAGGACAATGATGATGTTGCAGGAAAGCAGGATGAACCTCTAACAAATGAGACAATGCCCGATGGATCCCACTGATCCACCTCCCGGTGATCCCTCTACCTCAAGGAAAATACCTTTGTGGCTCAAAGATACTCTCGAAGATGTTGAAAGACATATTGCTCCAAGAGGGACATTCTGTGAAAGTAAGAAGCCAAACAGGTATCAAGGGTACTTAGCTATATGAGTACTATTGTTCAAGCTGAGCCATGTACATTCGAAGAAGTCATAAAGCACCAAGTCTAGAAGGATGCGATGAATGAGGAATATGAATCTGTCATGAAGAATGATGTCTGCGAAGTGGTGCCTAGAGCTAAGGACAAATCTGTAGTCACCACAACATAGTTATACAAAATCAAAAATGGAGTTAATGGGAGTACTGAAAAATATAAACCCAGGTTTGTTGCTCGAGGCTTCTCTCAAAAGGAAGGAGTGGACTATGACGAGATATTTGCATCGGTTTCCCAATATACCATAGTCTGATCTATTATTGCTCTAGCTGCCACTCAAAGATGGAGCCTACATCAAATGGACGTTAAGACTGCTTTCTTGAATGGCTCGCTTAAGGAGGAAGTCTACTTGGAACAACCTCATGGGTTCGAAATACAAGATTGAAGGACACATGTATGTAGATTGAAGAAAGCCCTCTATGGGTTGAAGCCATAGTTTTAGTTATCGGTCGGACCGGCTCGGAATCGACCGAATCAATCGAGCCAAACCCTCAACCGGACCGACTCAGTGGAAAAACCAGTCTAAAGGCCGGTTTGTGACCGAGCCATCGTCCTGAATTGCAAAGATTTGCAATCCGCATTTTGAGTCAAACTTGTAGTGCTTCTGGGTGTGAGCGCAATTGATCTGTGTTTGAGAGGATTCAGACAAAGAAGAGAAACTGTTTGGAGCGAATGAAGATCCACTAGTAGCAGGCCCAGTCCCAACTCCAAGTCCTCCAATTGCAGCCGCAAGCACTTCCTCTAGTCAGCCACGATGGAGGCACATAACTCGTCTATCTCAGGCTCAACGTGCTACAATTCTAAATGAGGATGTTGATTCAGAGGAGGAGGAGGAGCGAGCGGTTTCTCCCTCTGGTTTGAAGTTTGTCAGATGTCTAGCAATAGTGACTATTCATGTTTTGTTGTAGAGGCCATTTAGAGCCTCCTTGGTTATGTTTTTTGTTTTGATCTCTATATCATCATTATGTATTGGACAGTGCACTGGGTGCAATTTTGATATAATGGATATATTCATGCTTTGTGTTTGGAAACATGAATGAAAATCTTTAAAATTATGTTTTTTTATTAAAAAAAAAATTAATATTTAATGTATTTTTTACAAAGATCGAGTCATTGAAACCGAACCGGCCGAGTCGATACCGAGTCGGAGTCAGAGTCGAAGTCAAAGCCAACCCTCAGCCGTTTCGAAACCCGAGTCTAATTTTTAAAACACTGGTTGAAGCAAGCCCCTAGAGCTTGGTATGAGAGGATTAATAGCCATCTTATGAAGTCAGGATTCACAAGGAGCTATGTTTATCCTAACATATACTTCAAGGTTGAAAAGGACATGCCTATCATCTTGGTCCTTTATGTAGACGATCTCTTTCTAACGGGTGTAGACCCTCTCATTTATCAATGCAAGAGAGAGTTGGCTTCCAAGTACGAGATGAAAGACTTAGATCTGATGCAATACTTCCTAGGCCTGGAGGTCTGGCAAAAGCCAGGTGAGATTTCCTTTCTCAAGGAAAATACATTATGAAGCTCCTCGAGAGATGTGGGATGGTGGATTGCAAGTTTGTGTCTACTCTGATGGAACTCAACAAGAATTTATGTAGTAGTAGTGTTGTTGGGCCTGCATTGGCAAAAGTTGTTGAATATAGACAACTTGTGGGGGTCCTAATGTTCTTGGTAAACTACCGACCGGACATATGCTTCGATGTGAATACATTGAGTCAATTTATGGTCAAGCCTCACCACATACATTGGATTGTTGCTAAGAATCTCCTAAGATATCTCCTTGGCACAATCAACTATGGACTAAGATACACTGTCGAGAATTTGAGGTTACATGGATATACTAATGCTAACTAGGTTGGCAGTGCGGTGGATCGAAAGAGCATGTCTAGATGTTGCTTCTCATTAGGGTCTGCTTCGATTTCTTGGATGAGCCGAAAGCAAAAAGCAGTTGCTCTAATCACCATCGAGGTAGAATACATTACAGCTAGTATGGCCTATTGTGAGGTTGTTTGGTTGAGGAAGCTCTTCAGTGAGCTATCTAAGCATGTGTTGGATACCACCATGATCTTTTGCTACAACCAGAATGGGATTCGCCTTTCAAATAATCTCGTGTTCCACGAGCGCTCTAAGCACATTGATATCAGGTACCACTTTATCCGAGATATGGTACAACGGGGAGCAATAAGGCTCCAACACATCAAGACTAATGAGCAGGTCGCAGACATCCTCACGAAGACCTTAAGGAAGGTCAAATCTTAGCCTTCCGAGAGAGACTTGAAGTCGTGGAAAGACCCTCCCATGAGGGTCTCACTTGAGTTGGACATTGAACTCTGGGAGGTCCTAGGGGCTTGGGGTACTTCTTGGAGCTATGAGCGACCATAGGGTGAGTGGTTCACCTTCCCCTATTGGTGCGTTGTGTACAGGGTTAGTGGTTCACCTTCCCCTGCGATACCCCATGATGGTTTACATGTGTGTGGGGTGAGTGGTTCACCTTCCCCTATGATTGATGACACGTGTGTAAGGTGAGTCGTTCACCTTCACCTACGATTGACATATGCATAGGATGACTGATTCACCTTCTCCTATGGCATATGAGCAAGATGAGTGGTTCATCTTCTCCTTCTGATGCCCCAGCATACATCCTACCCATGTAGTTTGGGACTTACGAGAAGTACCTCTCATCTGGCCAATGAGTTGGGAAAAGTGGATAGGGCCATAGCACTACAGATGGATGCATCGTGTATTGTCGTACTCCCTATGTCTAGGATGCATGGTGTTCAACAACTTGATCATACAGGATCAAATTTGATTGGGGTTCTACCCCTAGACTGACTTTTATCAAAGGACAGTGGCAAGGTCTTGTGACTCACTCTCGATCAATTCTTCTTCATTATTACATCATTGTTCAGCATAGTTGAGACGAGATACAGAGATGGTACATGACGACAAGATGGCATGATGATCGATAATGACAGATGGATTGACAGGTGGAATTCTCCCTAGTTGAGAGGGAGTGTTAAAATTGACAACGAGGGCCAAATTCCACTATTGGACAGCTCATTTGATGGAGATGATTATTGCATTGAATTCCTCTTTTCAAGAGGACCAAAATCGACCTAAAGATTATCAAATTTGGACAAGAAGAAATATGTTTTTTAATTTATGCCCACACATGTGCTAAATGTCAAGGTCGGCCTCATCATCATGTAGGTTCATGAAGCCCAATGGAGGTGACACTTCACCCTCAACGACTTGTATATATACAAGTGTCCTCTCACCTCATTTGGCATCATCATCACTCACACAGCTCTCCTTCTCTCATTGGTCTGTATAGTTATTGGGCATTCTCTTTCTCTCACACATGTGGCAAGGAGGACAAATTTCAGGAAAGAATTACAAGGCCAAAAATGTCAAGAAGTAACTACAATTTGACCAGCGTTGACTATGACTTTCTAGGTAGATTTTGACTTCGATTTTCTTGGCAGATTTTTGTTTGGGCAGACCATACACAATGGCACAAAAATCAAGATTCTTTGGGTTGTTTGACTTGCATTGACCACAGGGTTGACTTTAGGTTGACCAAGTTTGATCGAAAATTTTATTATTGTTTTGAGCTGACTTTGACCATTGATGGAGGTTTAGTTTCACTGCCTTTGACTGAGCTTCAAAGGAGACATTTTGTTGTTGATTTGACCACTGTTGACTTTCTAGTTAGGATTGAATTTGACTGCAAATTTGACAAGGTTGTTTTGACTTTGATTTGGCAAGTCAACTTTGACTTTTTCTACTCTTCTCTCTGCTGAACATTTGATATAATAATAAGAAGATTTAATCAAAGGGTTTTCCCCATCTTGGGGTTTTTCCTTAGCATCCGCCAAATCTAGTGTCCTCTTGTCTTGGCTTGTCTTCTACATTATATTTTATGTTAGGTTATGAGGTTTGTCTCTAAGCTCCAAGCTCAAACCCTAGGGGGTCAACCCTAGTGACTAATATATACTATCTACAAAGATCTTCTGCATAATCCCATGCAAAACCTACATATTATGCAAGAAATGGTGAGGGGCATCCAAAGAGTACTTAAATGGGGGGGAAGATGATCCTTTCCTCTCGGTAATGTCCTGTTAAACATTTTGACTCAGTCCAATTACATTTTTTTTTTAAATTAACATTAAAAATAATAATATAATAATAATATTTATAATTATTATAATTAATAATTAAATCAGCCTAGGTCCATCTTAACTCCAGGTCTACTAAGCGTCGAGAGGGATCAAATCTCTTGAGATGCAAAACTCTATTAGAGTGAAAAGAGATTTGATCCCTCTCGACACTTGGTAGATCTGGAGTTAATTATATACATGTTAATTATATCTAGAGGCTGGTTTAATTATATACGTGTTAATTATATCTCGAGGTTGGTTTAATTATATACATGTTTGTTATTAAGATATTAAGCTAACTTAAATGTTATTTTTTACTTTATAGTATTATCATTTAATTTAATTTATTGTTTTGCTAACTTAATAACCCTCTCAGTTTAATTTTTATTTTTCACAAGATCAAATGACTATGAATTATTTTTTGGCAAGATGCTTTCAATTATCACTACAATAAATTATCCTTTCCATTGTGAAAGTATTGCAATCAGGTGTAAAAGCTACAGGTGGAGTATAAATTCCACCAAAGTTGCCCAAGACTTACATCTAGCCCCAAGACAACCACATAAAACAAACCACTTGAACAAGAAAAATATTGCACGAGGGGCAACAAACCAAAACATGTTTGCAAGGTATTTGAACCTTAGCAAGGTATGAAAAACCCCTTCTTTACTATAGAACAAGGACCTATTAAACGCAAAATATCATAGAGTTAGAATTGTGTTTTATCCTATTGTAGACTGAGATGACCTTGTCAAAAAATTTAGACTCTTCCACAAAAAAAATGGCTCATTCCCCGATGTTTCAAAGTCACTTTCATTCCAATCTCACCTTCCCCAATGACCATGTCCATGAGTCTTCCCTTTTCAAAATTCTTCCAAATAAAAAAAAGATTAGTCTTGCTCTTTAAACCAAAGATTATCAGAGAGTGTGGAAATTATCAAGGTACTTGGTTGCAGTTCCAAAAAGGGAAATTTTATTTATAAAATACGTTTTATTATTGTTTTTTAATTATTTAATCTTTTGTTTAGTTTGAATAATGAAAACTATAAAAATCTAGAAAGGAAAAGTCATTGTCTTAGTTTGAGCCCAATCCCAAAGTAGGGATTCCAAATCAACCATAATCCAATGCCTAGCTAGATTGATCCCACACACCATGCAACCAAGCCAAGTGCCGAGCACTCATCCAAATGTCAAGAGACTTCATACATGAGACCACGAGAAAAGTCTTCTCCAAAACAAGTCAAATCCAAGTATTGAATCTACAGCTAGTGCTATACTAAGTGTCAAGTCGAGCAAAACTATCAAGCCATGACTCTAAAACATGTATCTATGTTGCCCGCTTCCTCGCAAGCAAACAAGGGCATGTAATGACAATATAAAATTGAGAGCATAATATTTGTTGTTGTTGAAGACTTCTGGAGAGCATACTATTTGCACAAATTTTGACAACTATCCCAAGGTGTCATAGTGGCAGGAAACATTTCATGACCTGTTAGAGAATGGTATCTTCAACAGTGATGGTAAGACATGACTGGTGCAAAGGAATATTACAGTGTTGAAAGTTAACCACAAGGACTCTAAGAAATGCCATGGCTCGACAAGAAACCTAGTCCATTAAGGATTGATTATAGCCTATCTTGGCATAGGCCAAAGAACTACAAAGAGTTGTTGATTTGCAAAATCTTTTGCTCAGGCTTACATTTGATAATATCTTGGTTTGGCATTTGGCAAGGATCCAGAGACAATGATAGAAACTTTATCTAATTAAATCTCCAACTTAAAAGGAGTGGATATGACATGGTTACATAGAGATGTTAAAATTGGCAACTAGGGCCAAATTCCACCTTGGGGCAGCTCATTTGATGGAGATGATGATTGCATTAAATTCTTCTTTTTGAGGACCAAAATTGATATAAAGATCATCCAATTTGGACAAGCAGAAGTGTGTTTTTGAATTTATGCCCACACGTGCAAATTGTTCAGGTCAACCACATCATTATGTAGGCTCATGAAGCCCAATGGACATGACACTTCACCCTCAACAACTTGTATAAATACAAGTACCCTCTCACCTCATTTGGCATCATCATCACACACATTTCTTCTCTCTCCTTCTCTCATTGGTTCGTATAGCTATTGGGCAGATCTTTTCTCTCTCACACGTGTGGCAAAAGGACGAATTTTTTGGGCAAATTGCAGGGCCAAATTTGCAAGAATTTGACCAGCATTGATTGAGCACTTTGACTGCGATTTTTGTGGGAAAATATCGTTTTTGGCAGACCATACAATTTAGCACAAGAACCAAGAATTTTCGGGCACTTTGACCACAGGGCTGACTGTAGGGTTGACCACAAACCTAACTACAAAGTTGACCACAAGGTTGATCAAGTTTGACCCCAGTTTTCAAGACTGTTTTGGACTGACTTTGACCACCTTATCAGGCCGAGTTTGACTAGGTATGACCAACCTCCAAAAAGGAATATTTGTTGTTGTGTTGACCATCTTTGACTTTCTGGTTAGGGCTGAATTTCACTGTAGTTGACTATAGATTTGTCAAGGTAGTTTTGACTGTGATTTGGCAAGTCAAATTTTGACTTTTGTACTCTCTCTCTCTTTGTTGGTCATTTGATATAATAATAAAAAGATTTGATCAAAGGGTTTTCCCCACATTGGGGTTTTCCCTGGCACCTGCCAAATCTCGTGTCCTCTTGTCTTTTGCATTTTATTTTATGTTCTATCTAATAATTATTCTCAATGTGATTTATGGTTTATGTGATTGTTATTGAAAACTAAATTGGAAATTGGAAATTGGGCTGCTAAAAGGACATTGAAGTAATTGTGCTAAGCATTGAACATACCATTGTTAACTAAAATTTATTGTTGGAAATACTAGGGTGAATCAGTTTTTCTTTTCAATTGTTATTTTTACCAGTCAGATCACTTATAATTAGAACACAAAATGAACAATAAGAATAAATACTTGTATTAATCAGGAATAACGAGGACTTCAATCCTCTTCTTTACCCTAAATCAAGTACAATATAGTGTAGGGCTCCAACCCTAGATGATGACACCAATCTCCAATCCACCAGGCTCCTGTTGGTCAAAGTTATCATTGATGTCAATATGGCATTATTGATGGCAAATATTCTTGTGATACATGAATAACCCTTGTTGCCCTAACCTCATGCAAACCCTAGGAGAAAACCCTAAGCATGAGATGATGCATTTGTAGATGCCAATGATGTCCTTGTTCTTGTTGAAGAAGCCCTAAACCTTTATACCTTGATTCATGATGATGACACCTTGATCTAATTTGTAGGAGTGTCATAAAGAAAAATGTGAATCAATGAAGCCCTAAAATCCCTAACATGAATGTATGAAGCCCTAAATGCATTAATAAAGACATTGCACTAATAAAATGAATCTATAATTATGATGTCCTTGCTTTATTAAAGCAAACCCTATACCCTAATCCTAATGGTTCATAATTTAATGAAACCCTTGTTGTTTGATAATTTCCCAATCTATTAATTCCTAAATTATTGTACCATTACTCCATAAAAATTCCTAGAACCCTAATCTTACGACCAAGAAAAAGCTAAACCTATACTAAACCCTTCACAAGTCGGTTCTATTACACACATGATCATCATTTAATTAAAATAAAAAATTATGACAGTCATACAAGTCGACTTCTTCATGTCACCTTATTCACTCAATGGACGTGTCTCTTCATAGGGACAAACAAGTATAAATACAAAGCTACGCTCAACCATTTTCATCCAACAATTTCGGTGATGATTTCAGAGAAATTGAGGTATGCAATTCGGTGAAGAAGCACAAAGATAAGAAGAGGCCGAGGAGGACTTTTAAGATCATTGTTTGGGTTATTTTTTGTTAAGGTCATCATTAAAGTCGAATATGTGGAGATAGTTGTGAACAGTCAGCTCGGTCACCATTTGAAAAGGCACAGACTTCTGTTTCAGATTTCGGACCAGTGAAATATAGTCTCAGACATGTGGAACCAAGGAACCAACCCTCGGATCTCTATTTTAGATTGCAAACTTTGGTCATGTGGCATCTTCATTACAGTCGCCACAAGCTCAGTGTTGTGGAGGAGGGCAAGTTGAGGCTCGAATCTGTGATGACAAACCTGTGGGTAGTATTTGAAGTGACTTGGAGAAGGCTCTGACCTGAGGTCAAATGGTGGACAAACCTGAAGTTTGTGTATCTTGGCAGCTCAAACCAAGTAAACAGTGTTTGGGCTCGGACCTGTAGGAGAGTATACACTCGTTGAAGGCTTGACTGTTGAAAGCTTGGACAAATTCAAATCTGTGTGACAGCCATCTCTTGAAATTATTTGAACCTCGGATTTGTGGTGACAATTGTGATAACTTCTATCTAAATACTGTCAGCTTTGCACTCGGTATAGTGACCAGACTATAGGAGCTCGGATTTATGCCTTCAGAACAGTAATTACATAACTCGGACCTCCAGCAATCCTGTGACTAGCCTCGCATCTGTGTTGGACAGACCTTAGGTTCATCAGTTGAAGACTCATATCACTAGTTAAAGGTTGTCATCTAGAAGTTGGTCGGACTTGTGCAATGACCTGGTATGTGGATAGCCCTGTGGAGGTAGCTTGATCTACGAACAATCACCTGAAGTAAAGCTCAGATTGCTGACTTGTGTGTGGGTAAACTACCTGTGGAAAACCGGAGTGACATTTTAGTGAGTGCAGTTTTTGGACAATCCTCTTTCAATCTTATATTCCACCTTGGACCTAAAGCTTGTGTGCATGTGTGTGTGGAGCAGTCTAAGAAAAGTGTGAAGTTTTGGTATGGCTTGAATATTTGAAGACCTGTGAAAAGAAAGGAGCCATTGAGCATTGGGATATTGTACCTATTGTTGTAGTGATTGCAATCTTGTATTAAAGCATAATTGAAGGACACTTCAAATTTTGATAACCTGTTGAAAAACACTCTAAGAGTAGTGTGCAAGCATACTGGAGAAGACTTTGTAGATTTGTCTTGCAGATATCTTGCAAAATACCTATTGCGCAGTTGTTGGAGAAGTCCCTAACTATAGCAGCCTTAAAGACTATTTTGGAACCTTGTAGATCTTGAAGAGCAGTTGGAATTGATCTTGAGCATATCTTGAAGAGTCATCTAGAAGCTTATTGAAGACATCTTGTTGAGAAGATCCTGGAGATTCTTGGAGACCTTGATGCATGATTGAAGCCATCATGAGGTAACCTTGGAGATTTAGTTTGGGTACCATGAAGAGTTGTCGAGACACCTTCATGAAAAGACCAAGTTGTCACTGATGAGCTGACTGCCTTAGAGATCGTTTAAGGGCAGTGTTGGAGGTGAAGATATTGTCAAGGTTGGTTGCAAAAGATATTGGGAGCCTTGAAGAAACATAAACTTATCTTAACGAATTGAAATTGTGGGTTGGAGCCCTAGATTGGAGTCCTCAAGAAAACCATGTTGGAGCCTATACCAGAGATAGGGTTGGAGCCCTAGAGGTTAATGCCTCATAGTGACAAGGTTGGAGGCTTGGAAGATAGGGTTGGAGCCCTAGAGGTCAGAGCCTCGCAAAGTCCAAGTCCGTGCTTGGAAAAGTACAGGTTGGTACCTGGTAGGATTGAAGATTGGTGTCTTCATCTAGGGTTGGAGCCTTACACGTTATTGTTTTAGATTTATTGTAAAGAAGAGGATTGAAGTGCTCATTATATCTGACTAATAAAAGTATTTATTCTTATTGTTCATTTTGTGTTCTAATTATAAGTGATCTAACTAGTAAAAATAACAATTGAAAAGAAAAATTGATTCACCGCACTCCCCCCGCTCTCAATGTTTCCAACAGCTCCAACATGTACTTTTCCAAGCACCAACTTGGACTTCACGAGGCTCCAACCCTATCTTTCAAACCTCCAACCTTGTCACTATGAGGCACCAACTTCTAGGGCTCCAACCCTATCTTCCAAGGCTCCAGCCTTGTCACTATGAGGCACCAACCTTTAGGGCTCCAACCCTATCTCTAGTACAGGCTCCAATCTGGTCTTCGTAAGGACTCCTATCCTCTAGGGCTCCAACCCTGTGCTTCAATTATTCAAGATAAGTTTAGTGATTCTTCACGACTCCCAATATCTTCTACAACGAGCCTTGTTAATATCTTCACCTTCAGCACTGCCCTCAAGTAATCTCCAAGGCACTTAGCTCATCAATGACAACTTTGTCTTCTCATGAGGGTGTCTCTACAGCTCTTCATGGTACCCAAACAAAATCTTCAAGGTCACCTCATGATGACTTCAGCAATGCATTATGTTCTCCCCTAATGCCTGCAAGTCAGCTTCTAAAAAGGTCTCGAGGTATCTTCAATAATGTCTCAAGGTGTCTTCAATAAATTGCTCAAGTTCTGCGCCAGGTCTTCCAAAAACTCCAAGATATCTTCAACAACTTTCTTCAAGTTACTTTTGCTTCAAGGATCTTCAAGTTGCTCAAAGGTGTCTACAATATTGCTCCAAAATGTATTAATGGCGCTTCAAGGAGACTTCAAGAATACTGCTCAAGAGGGGCCAAGATATAGGCTCCAAAGATGTCTTCAAAAGGCTTCTTCAAGTCAACCCAAATCTTCACTGTTCAAGCCTTCAATTTATTGACAAGGCCACAGGTCCTTTACACCTCTCAGATAGAATAATGCTCAAAGGTTGCTCTCAACTCGTCACATCAATTCTTCGATAAGCTGCTTTAAGAATGCCCTCAAAACTATGCTTTCCAAGATTGACTCCAATAGTGCTTTTCAAGGCTGCCCAAACACTTCTACAAACACAAGCTTGTACACTGCCACCTTCAAACAATTCTAACTTGATGGCAGGCTTCCAAGTATGATAACAGTCTCTTATGCTTCAGATTCTGGACTTGTAGTAATTCAAGATCAACAACCATTTATAGAGATAACTTGTAAGCCTTGTTGAACATCTGTGTCAACGACCCATAGCAGTACACCCCTTTTTTTCCCAAAATGGATCCATCATGTACTAGTGTCTGTGCCATTCAGACTTCATCATCAGCCGATAGTTTTAAGAATATGTCAGCTCATTCTGCATATGTAAAATATAAGTAATCTCAGTATGACCATGTCTGTATGTAACAGCCTAGGTAAACCTATGGTTTTGGTGACGATCTCCATTCTAGGAAGTTTTTTGTCTCACTTATTCATCTATGTGCCTAGACACAAATGATCGGCAGAGTTTCTCCCTCCACCCAAAGCTAGAGTGGATTTTGTCGCTAAGATCTTAGGCGAGTGCTAATGGTTTAGATCGAGTCTATGTAAAAGTGATTTGAGAATAATCCTAGCTAATTGGCTAAATTATTTTATTACAAATCACTTGGTCTACTGGATTATATTTTGTGTCGCAAAAATATGTATTTTTTTAGGGTCTAACGAACAAGTTTTCACCCTTCATGTATTAAAATGTAAAATCTTGATGTAAAAAAATTTAGTGCATGGTCCCTCATAATTAGACACCATGGCTAAGTATTAGAGAGTTGGAAAAATAATTAATCCCCTCATCAGTCAATTAATTAAATTTTCGGCCAAATTAAATTAAAAATCTTAAGCCAGAAATTTAATTAATTTTATGTCCTAATTAAATTTAAATTCTCCAAAGGCCAAATTCGTGGGTCTTAAAAAAAAAAAGAAAATTAAAGGTCCCTGGCGAAGGGAATATTGAAAATTTTAAGAAATATTGGACCCTTGGACCTTCTTAGTTAAGTAAAAGTCAATTTTTTGAGGTAATTAACTCAAAATTATTATTTTTGAGTTAATTAAAAAGGAATTATATGAAAAATTCGAAATTCCTCAAAAAATATACAATTTCGACGGACGAGATTAAAAGATAATCAAATCTTTTTCAACGATCGAGATTACTTTGACAGGGATCAAACAAACTAGTTGTTGGAGAATTTATCTATAAATTAGTGGTCAGTGTCAGTCTATTTTGGATCCGATCTTTGAATCGTGTACTAAGCTCTCAAGCTCTCTTGTATATTTTCTGGAATTAATGCAAAAGTCTCTGGGGTTTCAACTTGTTGTGGTGTTCCTCTTCATGAATCTATGGTAACATCGTTTTAATTTCTACAAATATCATTTGAAAATCGCAAATCAATAACTCTCTTAGAATAATCTGAATACAGGTATCTTATTCAATTTGTTGGATCTAGGGTAAAAAATTAAAATTTTAATTTTGATTGAATTAGCAAGTATCTCTATTTTTTCATAATTTTATTGTTATTCTATTTCTCTACTTGGTTTGATAGTTGATGTAGTGTTTGCAAAAAATCTCTAAGGTTTTCATTGAGCATTTGTGGATAGTCCTCGATTGGACCAACCAACTCTCAGCATACATTTTCTGAAGAGCCTACCTCATACTAACTTCAAAATTTATCTAAAGATTATTTTTTTATGTATGAAGCTTTTGGGATAGTATCTCTCTAAAAAAACAAAATCTCTTAAATATCACGTGGAAAATTTGATAGATCTGGCTAGTAAGAGCTTTAGATCTTCATATCTGGGAGCAGAGTTGGACTCATACTCCTCAGATCTAACAGATCCGCAACTCTTGTACATAGATTTGTATATATTGTATAGATCTGAGGTTTGTGTAAATATTTTTTTTTTAATTTCTAACTTGGGATTGGGATTTTTATTTTTCAGATTTTGTATATGTATTGGGTTTCTAGGTTTTTGTCTGTTGTTTGTGCAGGTGTGGATCTAATTTTTTGCAGGAAACTTCTGCCAAGGTCATCAATCAGAAAAGCTATAGATCTAGTTTTTCTCATAGAAATTTTTGGGTTTATTCAAGATGAAATCTTGAAGTAATTTGGAATGAAAATTTTTCAAATTTTGGGCAACATAATTTTTGAAAAAAAAAAGGATTGCGATTTTTTTTAAACTCTTCTCTGCTTGCGTTCTTCCTCGTCTGCTCTCTTCACTACCCCATGGCCTTTTCTTCCTTCCCTGCTCGAGCCTCTTTCTTGCTCTTGCAACTCCATTCTGTTGTTGCATCCCTGCAAACCTTCGTCTTCGCATCCTCGTCCCCCTCAACTTCATCTCCGTCCTGCCCCGCTCCAATCCCTTGCTCCCTCATCCTTTGACCTCCACGTACCCACATTGCTCCCTTCGCTCTCGCGCATCCCTCTGTCCTTGTTTGCTGCTCGAAAAACCATCATTCCTACTTTGCTGCCATCTCCGCAACAGCTCCTCTTTGCTCTTCCCTTCTTTCCCTACGAGCTCTCCTTCCTTCCCTGCCTTACAACACCGCCATCCTCTCGTCTCCCGCTCCATCACCCTCCACTGTCGCTTGTTCACCTATCTTTCCTGTGCTTCCCTCAAAAACCCTATTCTCATCCCTTCCTGTGCTTTCCTTAAAAACCCTATTTACATTTCAAATTTTATTTCTGATAAGGTTCGATTTTTTTTTTTTTTGGTTTGGGCAAAAGATCAAAAATCCCTATTAACTTTCAATATTTTAAATGTAGCCCTTTCACCCATCTAAATATCAAATCTTTATTGTATTTTAATTTTAACATTTAGAATTCATTAAAATATAAAATCAATAATTTTAACTAACTTTTAAAAATTAAAAACAAAAAAACAAATATTTAAACTTGTAATTTTAAATATTAACATTAGTCAATTTTTTTAATTCTTTTAATTATTTTTTGTGTGACATGTAAAATTTGGAAAATCAAATTTTTAAAGTTTACTTTTGACATTGGGGTTTGGGCCATTTGAATATTAAAATCTTCAGGTTTGGGGAAAAATTTAATTGTAGAAGGATTCTTATAGCCAAAGTAATTTAAATTTTTTGAACATCTCTAAAGTCTGACTATAAGACTAAAAAATATTTCTTTCTTGATATGAAAGAATGGAAAATTTAAAAAGTTTCTAGAATTATTTGAAGAGGGGTTTTGACATAATTGTCGTATGGATTTCATTGTTATCCTGGACATTAAATCGTTGAAATTTAAATGCTTAGGTAAAAATTTTGTGATTAGTGATTTTAATGCTTGATAATTATTGAGATCGACTATTGATTAAAAAGAAAATTAACACTAAGCATTGTTTTATTTACTTGAATTATTTAATATTTAATGAATTTTAAGTTTGGTAAATTTTTCAAGTAATTGTGATCGGTATTCTTATTGAGCATTCTATCGTGGAACTGTGATAATTGTATATCTTTCAATTGGGTATCTTGAGCATTTGTTAAATCGGGATTCTTTATAAAAGTACTTAGGGTTTAAATCGGAATAAATTATAATCTAAGTGCTATGGGTCTTTCACACTGTGTTTCACTAAAAACCACCACCTAATTTTCCTTGCATTCTGCATTTTAAGATAGTCTTACATAATTAAAATTTACTTCCAAGCATAAGCTTGGTCGATAGAAAGATAGGTACCCATCCATCTTTGTTTGATAAGCCTAGCTTTAATAGTACTTAAAACGATGACCTTGCAGTCGTCAGAGCCACAGCACTCTGCAGCGCCAGAGGTACCACGTACGTTGGATTTTAAGGAGGGGTATCGTTAATCACACTTTAGTGTATTTCGCCTTATCTTCACTCTGCCACTTACTACAAAATCAAGCTCAATATAGAAAGGATTGAAGGGTCTAAACTTCGAATATGCATTTAATTAAAATTAACCAAGATTCCTGCATTTCACACTAATCTTACGATATGCATTACATATAAGATAGTTATTTATCCAAGCAGCAGTTGCTCATCAATTACTTGGTCCTAAATTTCTTAGAAAGATAGTTGAAACCATAAGGCACTGGTATCAATCGTCTAAATCTAATCAAATACTTTAAATCTTGCTAGATCTGATACAAGTATTTGGTCGCTTAACTGTGTCTCCCGAACTAGTTGGTTCCTAAGATCTCTTTCATTCCATTTTCGTCGGGTCTACCCCCCTTAGTCTATTGTAGGGAGACAACTTAAACGGAGAGATTGGGGATCAGAGTGACAGCACCCGATCTGAGCCGTTGTCGTGGTGCCTAGACATTTTGTGCGACCACAAACCCAAAACGCAGTTCTGGAATGTTTCAGAGGTGCCACAAGTATCTTCAAATGCTAACAGATCAAGCTTCTTACAAAACTGCAATTCTAATACTTCCACAAGTTCAAGGCCTTTTTAATAGTCATCTGACCTTCCAAAACTTCACAAAACTGTCTACCAACCTAGCTACAATCTTTCACAGATCTGAGTTATTGAGGCTAAGTCCACAGTCCAAGCTTGAAGAGGGTGAGGTTTGTGACTCCTTTACCACATATCTGAGCTTGATGAGGGTGACATCTATGACTCCTTTACCACATATCCAAACTTGAAGAGGGTGAAGTCTATGACTCACCACAAATTCGAGCCTAGTCACAACAATTCCACAGGTAAATAGACAGAGTCTTCTGTTGGAGATCCGAGCTTATACACTTCATTGTTCTTGCAGATCTGTCTATGTGTTGATTATTGTGGCTTAAGCACCAAATTTTGTAGCACAGGTCTTCAAAGCAACATGTCCGAGGTCTTTTAAGATATTTCAAACACAGATTTTATCCACACAGCTAAGCCTTTAACTCCTCCTCAGCCTCCTTAGTTCGAGATGTAAACTTCACTTCTTTTTTGTCTTGTATCTCTATGATTTTCCACCGAACTACTGAACTCAAATTTTGCCCTTATCCGAAACACTAGGTTCATATATATAGACGTTTGAACCTATGAACAGTCATGTCTTTTTAGGTGAGCCGACATGACCATGGGGCAACTGACCTATATATTTTTACTGTGGTTTTGTAGCATGGTTTTGATAAATAGCAGACATCCTTAACATGATTTTTTAACTCAAGGTTGACTGTCATATTGCAAGGGAATGCAACTCCTTGTATTATGAATACATTTTTAAACAATCATTGCCCATAATAGCTATAACACATTTCATCTAGATTCCCACTTATGGTTACTTTGATTTCTTCTTCATGTTAGGGTTTATTATGATAGGATATAGGGTAATAGAATTAGGGTTAATATTGTTAGGATATTATCATCAACAAGGGCTTGTATATTGAGGACTCCATTTATGCATAGAAGGTTTTAGGGTCAACATTTTAAATACATCTAGAACAAATTGGCACCTAGGGATTTTCATTATACATCAATCTTCATGTTTAGGGCATCATGGGCATCTTTAGGGGTTTATCATATGAATAACCCATGTTAGGCCATATACTTAGAGTTTCATTAATGTACTTGGCATGTGTATCTAGAGTTTTATTATTGGATCATGCTTAAACAATCTAGGGCTTGTCTTCATGAATTTGGGGCTAGGGCTTTTCTCCTAGTGTTGCATGAGGATAGGGCAACATCACAAAAGGTAATGCATCACAAGAATATTTGCCATCTCCAACAATGCCATATTGACATCAATGATAACTTTGACCAACAGTTACATAGTATCAGATCCCAGTTGAAGACAAAGCCCAAACAAGAGACAGAAAAGCAATCACTAAGGGAGATTTGTTAAACAAGATCATTGGACTAGCCTTAATAGCTACTACGTCTTACTTCAAATTTGAGGATAAGCTCAATGACAAATCTGACTATCATGTATGCAAGATGACTTTGGACTTGACTTTGGAAGAGCATGATGCAATGAACTATGTGTAGGGAAGAGTGGTGGAGCCTCATTCAAATGCACTTCTTGTTGCAAAGACGAATTATAAAAAAGGTGAGGTCAAAGCTAAGAGAATTATCGTAGACTCCATTCAAAAGCATTTGGTTGCCTATATTTTTGATTTGGGAACATCTAAGGAGATGTATGATAAGTTGATTGGGATATTGAAAGTAAACAATGCAAATCAAATCCTCGTTCTCAAGAACAAGTTAAAGGACATCAAGATGGACAAAGGGGAGTCTATCCAATCCTACTTAATGAGAATAACACAAATCAAGAATGATCTATTATCTATTGGACAAGTTATCACTGACAAAGAGCTCACCCTCATTGCACTTGGAGGCCTTTCAAGGGCATGGGATGTATTTAACATCACCATTCTCAATAATGACAAGATTCCTAGTTTCGATGAGTTATTAGCTAGATGCACTCATGAGGAGACAAGGATGATGGAGAGAGAAGCCCTCAAATGGAAATGAACCTACTGCTTTCTCCACTCAAGCAAAGAAGAAAAATAATGTTTGTCCAAGAAAACAGGGTCAACGGTTTAAGCAGGGATTCAAAGAAGGAAAGGAAAGGAAGGTGCTACAATTGTAACAAGTACTATGCTAGAGAGTGTCCTCACAAGAAGGACACTCCAAGAGATGACGACAACAACAACAATTACAAAGGGATTGGGATGTTCAAAGTAAACAATGCAAATCAAATCCTTGTTCTCAAGAACAAGTTGAAAGACATCAAGATGGACAAAGGGGAGTCTATCCAATCCTACTTCATGAGAATAACACAAATCAAGAATGATCTACTATCTCTTGGAGAAGTTATTACTGACAAGGAACTCACCCTCATTGCACTTGGAGGCCTTTCAAGAGCATGGGATGTATTTAACACCACCATTCTCAACAATGACAGGATTCCTAGTTTCAATGAATTATTAGCTAGATGCACTCAAGAGGAGACAAGGATGATGGAGTGAGACAAGCCCTCAAATGGAAATGAACCTACTGCTTTCTCCACTCATGCAAAGAAGAAAAATAATGCTTGTCCAAGAAAACAGGGTCAAGGATTCAAGCAAAGATTCAAAGAAGGAAGGAAAGGAAGGTGCTACAATTGTAACAGGTTCAGTCACTATGCTAGAGAGTGTCCTCACAAGAAGGATTCTCCAAGAGATGGTGACAACCACAACAACAATTACAAAAGCAATGTCAATCAAAGAAACAATAGGTTCAACAATAAAGGAAAGAGGAATGCTCCCACTGCTCGATATGGAAATGGTCGACCTCTCAAAACGACGAGAAATTCCAAGTATGAGGAAAGTAATGTTGTAGAAAACAAAAGGAGTTTTATCTTATTTCCGCTCTAGCTACTACCTCTCCTCCAGATACTTTAGATCATTGGTTGATTGATAGTGAAGCCTCAAGGCACTTCTTTGGGTACAAGAAGGCCCTCTCAAATTTGGTGGAAAAGAAGACTAATTTGGAGATCATACTAGGAGATAATGACACCTATCCCGTGAAAGGGATAGGTACTATCACTCTTCCGTGAAAGGGATAGGTACTGTCACTCTTCACTTGAATCAATGTAAAACCATTCATCTTCAAGAAGTATTGTATATACCCGATTTGGGCTATGGAAGATAAAGGCTTCAAGGTAGCATTCATTGATGGAAAGGTACGTATTTGGCAAAGAAACCCTAAAGATGCATTTACACTTGGATTTAGGGTTGAAGGTCTCTATCAAGGTGGAGGAATTCCTTCAGGAGTCTTGAGATTTGCTCAACTTCATTACAAAGCCTTACCTAGGGTAAGGAAGATGGTCACAGGCATGCTCGAGTTCAACATGAATCATGAAGGAGTTTGTCAGGGCTGTGCAGCTGGGAAACTTATAAGGGGCCATTCCCTTCAAGTGAAAGCCAAACAACCAATATTCTTCAATTGGTCCATTCTAACCTATCTAGAATGTTGCCCGTAGCATCATTGGAACGATACTTATATTATGCAATTTTTGTGGATGACTTCTCTCAATAAACATGGATCTATTTCTTGAAGAAGAAGGATGAAGTGTTCAAATGGTTTCGTTCTTTCAAACCATTGGTGGAAAATCAAACAAGGAAGAAGATAAAAATATTGAGGACCGACAATGGCACCGAATATGAATCAAATGAATTCAATGACTTTTGCAAAGAGGCTGGCATTAAGAAGGAGACAACCATTCCATACACTTCTAAGCAAAATGAAGTTGCTAAAAGAAAGAATCGAATGTTGATTTTTAATGTACCTTGGACAAGTGATTTCCCATGGGTTAGTCTCTACCTAGGGAAAGTGTTCAAAATAATTCTTTTCGTAAGTGTGACTTTATAAAGTGAAAGTGACTTTATAAGTGGTAAAATCAATGTTAAATTATAAAGTGTAAAGTGACTTTAGACATAAAGTACAATGTGGGTACTTTATTTAATGGGTGAGTTAAAAAATATAAAGTGAGAATTAAATGCACATTTATTCTCATCCCTTGATCTAAATGAATCTGAGCCATTAGATCTTAAGGTTGCCCAAAAGTCATTTAGGGAAACAAAAAGGGGAAAAGAAAAGAGAGACTGCATTCATTCTTCATGAGCAGATTGGAGAAAGGAGGTTGAGGGCTGGAGAAAAGTTCTGAAAGAGAAATTTGTTGCAGCAAGCTGAAGGGTGATTTCTGAGCAAACTTGGGCACGGAAATCAAGGCATAGAAGAAAACATAAGGTACAATACAAACATCATTTAATGTTGTGAACTGCATGCAATTTGAGAGAACTTTTTGAAAAAAAATAGATAAATAAATACATATAGTCCGTACAGCAGTACGAAAATCAGTAGTTCGTACAGAATCTGTACAGTGCATATTTTAAGCTTCAAGTGGGCATGGAAATCGAGGCAAAGTGGGCACGGTTTTCAAGGAGTTTCGGGCTAAAGAAATAAGTTGTATTTTGTTGTTTTGTTTTGCTGCAAATGTATTTTTCCTGAACTTGAAAGATAAATAAATTTGAAGAGCTCTCTAACAAGTTTTCCTCAAAGAAGATTGAAGGGGTTTTGCCTGGGTCTAAGTTGACCAAAATCTGTGTATTTTTATGTGTTGCTGGTATGTTTATGTCCATATTTATTTTCAACATGTGTTGACAGTCCCATGTGTTTTAATCTGAAAATTTCATTTCCAGAATTGTATATGTTGAATGTATGTTTATGGGAAAGGGCATTTAACTGAATTGGAGTGATAAGGTGAAATTAAAACCAAGTTAGAATTGCCGAAAACTTTTTAGTCATCAAATTTCAACATGGTATCAGAGCTACAAGCTGAAAATTGCAGCTTGAACAGCAAACAGTAGTTTGGGACAGTAAACAATGGTTTGGACAACAAACTGAATTTTGGAACAGCAAACTGATATTTCACACAAGCTTAATTTTTGGGACAGCAAGGTGTGTTGGAAAGTTCATTTCTCCATTTTCTTGGTTTTTTAAATTTTGGACAGCAGTCATGTCCATGTTCTTAAGGATAGAGGATAGACTAGATGGGATATCCAACTATGTCGTTTGGAAGGACAAAATTCAGACAGTGTTTGAGGAGGCAGCAGTTTGGGACATAGTGTGGCAAGAGGTTGTACCTCCTACTGCTGCATATGAACTTGCTGAATTCACAAAAGATAATGCAAATGCAAAAAGGATTTTGATGGACAGTATGAAGGATTATGTGGTTCCTCATGTGAGAGGAAACACATGCATATCAGATGTGGACAGCTCTAACCACTCTCTATCAGAGTACCAATGACAGCAGGAAGATGGTACTCAAAGAACAATTGAAGAACATTGGGATGACAAAGGCTGAAAGTATAGTTCATTATCTTGGCAGGGTCAAACAGGTACATGATGATTTGATTGCCATTGGTGAGGCAGTTGAACCCACAAAGTTAGTCAAGATAGTTGTAGCGGGACTTCCTAAGTCTTGGGAGGTCTTTGGAGATGTTGTTATCTCTAGGGAGAATCTTCCCAATTGGGACAGATTTTGGGATGATTGTGTGCAGCATGAGATACGAAATACTGGCAATGGTGGGGTGAAGATAGCAGATGAGGAGGACGTAGCCTTGACAGCCAAGGGGAAGAACAAAGGGAACGCTAAAAAAGGGACCTCATCAGATGGAAAGGAGAAGAAGAAGAAGAAAGATACGGATATGTCCAAAGTCTAATGTTGGGCATGTCAGAAGGTGGGGCACTATGCTGCTACATGTCTTGAGAGGAAAAACAAGGGGAAGAAGGGCACTGCAGCTTCAACAAAGGTGGAGCAGTTTGACAGGAGAGTTGTTGGTGTGGGGATTGTGACCTTTGAGAGAGAGTCTTTGCCTCCTTTGAAGGTCATGGATGTTTTGTATGTTCCAGGGATGAAAAAGAACTTGATTTTAGTGTCTGCTATGGAGGAGAAGGGGTTTGACGTCACTTTCTCAAGAGGGCTTGATGCATCCCAGGGGAGCTTCCATCATTACAGCGAAAGTGATTGAAGTCCGCTTTGGGAAACTATATAGGTTCGATTTTCAGTCGGCAGGAGCATTAGTGAGTAGCACATCTGGTAGCACTCACACTAGTACCACCAGCAGTAGAGACTTGTGCAAGTTATGGCACCAGAGGATGGCGCATATGCATCATGGAGCTTTGAAGCTCCGAGGGAGATCACTACTAGAGTTCCTGATTTCAATGTCGAGTATTATGAGGTCTGCAGAGAGTGTGCTTTGGGCAAGTACACCAAGTTACCATTCCCAGCGAGCGACAGCAGATCTACAGGTATACTAGACTTGACTCATACTAATGTTAGTGGTCGTATATCTCATGTGTCTTTGGGTCGTTATGAGTATTATGTTATATTCATTGATGACTACTCTAGGAGGACTTGGATATATTTCCTGAAGACCAAGGGTGAGGTATTCAGTCGCTTTAAAGAGTTTAAAGCTCTTGTGGAAAAGCAAACGGGTAGGAATATTCGAATCTTGAGGTCAGACAATGGTGGTGATTACACCGATGGTGGGTTTTCTGACTTCTGTGCACAGGAGGAAATTAGGAGAGAGTTCATGATTCCTTACAACCCCCAGCATAATGGGGTGTTTGAAAGGAAGAACAGAGCTATTGTTGGGGTTGCTAGAGCAATGATTCATGATCAAGGGTTGCCTTTGTTTTTGTGGGTTGAGGGCTGCAATACTGTTGTTTATTTTCAGAACAGGAGTCCTCACAGAGGATTGGGGAATATGACTCCAGGGGAGGCTTTCACTAGAGAGAAGCCTCGTGTGTGACATCTTCGTATCTTTGTATGTCTCACATATTCTTATATCCCCAAGGAGCAAAGGACGAAGCTGGAACCCATGGCATAGAAGGGTATCTTTATGGGTTACAGCGAGACTACGAAGGCCTATCTGATCTTCATTCCTTCTAAACAAAGAGTGGTGATTGGGAGGAATGTGAAGTTCGAGGAGGAGAGGGCCTATAGGAGATCACGGAAGTATGATGAGAGAGAGTCACAGAGTTCTCCTCAGCAAGGAGGCCAGGTACAGGGAGCAAGACCTCAAGGTTCTGGATTAACTGGTACAGGAGGTACTTCAGTGTCAGTGACATCTGGGGCACCAGTGGCGAGTTCACCGAGCACTTCTTTAGGGAGTCCACTGGTACAAAGTTCACATGGTACTTCAGCTGACAAAAGCACAGGTGCCAGTACAGGTTCTTCGAGGACAGGTGCTGGTACAGGTACACGAGAGCCAGTTGGCAGACCTTCAAGTTAACCAGACTAGGGGGCAAACGATGAGGTTCCCTATGGGGAAGCTTCTTCAGGGAAGAGGAGGCCCAAGTGGCTTCAAGACACCTTGAAGGAAGCGAAGTTCGTTGGTCCTCCGAAGAGGGTAAACAGGGAGAGTGTGCCACTTGAGCGATTTTGCAGTTATGTAGCCTAGGCTACCAGCATTGTTGACTCTGAGCCTACTAGCTATGAGGAGGTTGCCAATAAGGAGGTATGGAGAGGGTCTACGATGGAGGAGTATGCCTCTATCATTAAGAACAATGTATGGGAGGTGGTGCCTAGGCCTGAGGGCAAGTCAGTTGTGACTTCCAAGTGGCTCTATAAGATCAAGCATGCTACGGATGGCAGCATTGAGAAGTTCAAGGCGAGGTTTGTGGCTAGAGGGTTCTCACAGACAGAGGGAGTTGACTATGATGAGACCTTCGCTCCCGTAGATCACTTCTATCTGGTCCCTTATTTCTATTGCTGCAGAAATGGGTTGGCAGATCCATCAAATGGATGTGAAGACCGCATTTCTGAACGAAGTTATAGAGGAGGCGTATGTTGAGTAGCCATAAGGCTTCAAGATACTTGGGCAGGAGACTCATGTATGTCGGTTGAGGCGAGCACTCTACGGACTTAAGCAAGCTCTGAGAGCTTGGTATTCGAGGATTGACACTTACTTGCAGCATATGGATTTTACGAAGAGTGATGCAGATCCGAACCTATACTACATTGTTGTAGGGGATGATCTGCTGATCCTTGTGCTATATGTTGATGACTTGTTCATTACTGGGGCAGAGAGACTGATTAGTTGTTGCAAGAAGGATCTTGCTATGGAGTTCGAGATGAAGGACATTGGGTTGATGCATTACTTTTTGGGGCTTGAGGTGTGGCAGGAGGAGGGGCATATCTTTCTGGGGTAGGGGCAATATGTTGTGGATGTGTTGAATAGATTTCACATGGCAGATTGTAGACCCATGTTTACACCTATGATCACCAACTGGAAGAAGCTTCATGCTTCAGATTCTAGTTTGGTGGATCCCACATTGTATAGGCAACTTATTGGGTCCTTTATGCATATGGTCAACACTAGGCCAGATATATGCTTTGTAGGGAACACACTTACTCAGCCAGTTCATGGTTGAGCCCAGAAGGGTGCACTGGGTAGCTGCAAAGCACATTCTTTGCTACGTGCAGGGGGTTGTTGATTATGGTCTGGACTATAGCCAGGGAGATGGAGTGAGGTTGGCAGGTTATACAGATTCAGATTGGGCAAGGTGTGCTTCTTACAGGAAAAGCGCTTCAGGGTGTTGCTTCAGATTGGGCTCAGTAGTTGTGTTGTGGTTCAGTCGAAAGCAAAAGTCAATTGCTTTGAGCTCTTCTGAGGCTGGGTATATGGCCACTAGCCAGGCTACTTGTGAGGCCAATTGGCTTCGCAAGTTGTTGTATGACCTATTTGATCGAAAGTTGAGACTGACAGTTATTCACTGTGATAATCAGAGTTGCATTAAACTCACAGAGAATCCAGTGTTTCATGACACGTCAAAACACATTAACATCGGATATCATTTCATCAAGGACTATGTTCAGAAGGGGGTAATGAAGCTGGAGTATATATCGACAAATGAGCAGGTGGCCGATGTTCTCACGAAGTCCCTGCCAAGAGGCAAGCATGTCCATTTCAAGGACAAAATGGGTGTGGCGAGAAACACTTTCCTCGGTAAGAGTGTTGATTTTTAATGTACCTTGGACAAGTGGGTTCTTATGGGTTAGTCTCTACCTAGGGAAAAGTGTCCAAAATAATTTTTCTCCTAAGTGTTAATTTATAAAGTGAAAGTGACTTTATAAGAGGTAAAGTAAATCTTAAATTATAAAGTGAAAAGTGACTTTAGACATAAATTACAATGTGGGTACTTTATTTAATCGGTGAGTTAAAAAATAGAAAGTGAGAACTAAATGCACATTTATTCTCATCCCTTGATCTAAATGAATGTGAGCCATTAAATCTTACTGGTTACCCAAAAGTCACTTAGGGAAACAAAAGGGGGAAAAGAAAACAGAGATTGCATTCATTCTTCATGAGCAGATTGGAGAAAGGAGGCTGAGGGCTAGAGAAAAATTTTGAAGGAGAAATTTGTTGCAGCGAGTTGAGGGAGTGATTTTTGGGCAAAGTTGCGCAAGGAAATCAAAGCATAGAAGACAACAAAAAGGTACAGTACAAACATCATTTAATGTTGTGAGTTGCATGCAGTTTGATGGAAGTTTTTGAAAAAAAATCGGTATAGTCTGTACAGCGGTATGGAAATCTATATAGACCGTACGAAATCTGTACAGTACAATCTGTATCCATACAGTACATATTTTCAGCTTCAAGTGGGCATGGCAATCGAGGCAAGGTGGGCACGGTTTTCAAGGAGTTTTGGCCTGAAGAGATAAGTTGTATTTTGTTGTTTTGTTTCATCTACAAATTTATTTTTCCTGAACTTGAAAGATAAATAAATTTGAAGAGCTCTCTAACATGTCTTCCCCAGAGAAGATTAAAGGGGTTTTGCCTGGGTTTAAGTTGACCAAAATCTGTGTATTTTTATGTATTGCTGGTCTGTTTATGTCCATATTTATTTTCAGCATGTGTTGACAGTCCCATGTGTTTTAATATGAAATTTCATTTCCAGAATTATATATGTTGAATGTATGTTTATGGGAAAGGGTATTTAACTGAATGGGAGTGATAAGGTGAAATTAAAATTGGGCTGGGATTGCAAGAACCTTTTTAGTCATCAATTTCAACATTGAACAATCGTAGAAGCCACCCATGCCATGCGTCATCATCAAGTTCTACTGAATTTCTTATGGGGAGAAGTTGCCCACACTGTCGTATATGTTCAAAATAGGAGCCCGCATCAAACATTGGATTTCAAGACACCCGAAGAAGTTCACTAGTAAGAAACCTGATGTTATCATTTTAGAATATTTGGTTGTCCTGTGTATTTTCATGTGCCTAAAGAGAAAAGAAACAAGTTAGAAGCATCTAGAAAGAAAGGTATATTTGTGGGCTACAATGAAAATTCAAAGGCATATAGAATCTATGTGCCTAGACAAAGGGATGTGGAAGTTAGCCATGATGTCACCTTCGATGAAGCCACTGCCCTTGGGAAGGCCAGAGATCTCCCCATTCCGAGGAAGGATAATGATGATGTTGCAAAAAAGTAAGATGAACCTCCGACAAATGAGCCTATGCCCGATGGATCCCATTGATCCACCTCCTGGTGATCCCTCTACCTCAAGAAAAAGACCTTTGTGGCTCAAAGATACTCTCGATGATGTTGAAAGACATACTGTTCCAAGATGTGCATTCCCTGAAAGCAAGAAATCGAACAGGTATCAAGGGTACTTAGTTGCTATGAGTACTATTGTTCAATCTAAGCCATGTACATTTGAAGAAGTCGTAAAGCACCAAGTCTAGAAGGATGCAATGAATGAGGAATATGAATCTATCATGAAAATTGACGTATGGGATGTGGTGCCTAGACCAAAGGACAAGCCAGGTGAGATTTTCCTTTGTTGGAAATATTGTCATTGATGGCAAAGGAGCAGAAAGGAGTAACACTAGAATTACCAGTGATAGCAGAGAAGCAGCAAAGGCGTACAGCAGAGTCAGCGAAGGCAGCAGAGGAACTACATTAAAAATTGGATGTGGAACTATGAGCCAACGGCGAAAATGGAACAGTGAAAGTGGTTTCGAAAACCACCAGAGGATTTTCGCACCTCTTTTGGAGGATAAGTGGTTTTAAGTGAGATGGACGCGATACGGTTAGGAAGGCGGCGTGTGGCATACTGAAACCTCCTATTTCGCGTAGGTTCAAAAACATTACCCATCGGGCTAGTTGCACGCGATAATGCGATGACCGTTGGATCATTCTACGATCAACGGCGGAGACTCAACATTCTTTGGCATAAGGAAATTGTGAGTTAAGAGGAGGCATACTGTGGGGCCAATACATTTTGTTGACGTGTTTTGTTTTAAAGCAAAAAGTATATAAAGAGCAGAATGATAAAAGGTGTGGGACCGATGTCGCAGAGGCAGCGAAGGCTAAACCTCGTGCACATCTTATGAGCGCGGTTAACGTTGATCTGGGATCAACGATACCGCGGGGGCACAAACAGCCCGATGGTTAACCCAAGGGGGTGCCTCCGCAGTTGACCCGCCCATCGGGCATTGACCGCAGATCGACGGTTGTTATTCACTGCAGTAGCAAAAGCCCGATGATCATTCAATACCAAGGAGTGCCTCTGCAATGCCATGATCTGGGACCCGCTTTCCTAAAGCCCAAAAGTACAGTCTTGGACCGACGCAATCAACGGATGAGATTAAAGGAGATAGACGGCAGAAATTATGTCGGAATCAAGTGGGACCCAATCGCATATCGAACATCGCAAGCGAATGCGATAGCCGCTGGATGGAGGCAAAGTTGCGATGCGATGTGGCGATGCGAAGGGACACGTGGCGGCACAGCGCAATATCGCACATCGGCGATGCGAAGTTCATCGCAAACCACGAAGTAGCAATGAGATGCGATAAGATGAGAAGATGCGATGCGATGCGAAGTAGCGATGCGAAGTTCATCGCATATCGCAATCGAGGCAGGAGGAATATCGCATATCGCATATCGGGAGATCAGATGGACGCAGGCACATGGAATATTCGAAATCGCCGAAGTGCGATAAAGAGAGCGGACACGATGAAGACCAAAGCCGAAGCCTAAAGATTTTCAAGTCCGGGAATATGGGATTTCCCGTTGTTAAATCGCATCGGAGAACAAAAGAGCATTAGAACATAAAACGTTAAAACCTGTGGGCAAGCGAAATACAATGTGTTGTGATTGGTCATTGTGGTGTGGGACCTTGTAAGCCCTTGTTTCGTATATGTTAAATGCACCATAGTATAATGCTTACACTGTTGATCGTTTTAAATGTATGTATGATGACTAAAGCCCAGATTTGTAATCCGTTGCGGGCATAAAGGAAATAGTATGTGGGCCATACTCTACAAGTCACAAAGGAATGGAATGAACACATAACAGGAACTCGTGCAAGACAGTGGTGCAGCAGCACGGGCAGATGAAAAGGGTGAACACAGCACAAAAGACACAGGTAAAAAAAGAAACAAGGCAGTTATGCAGTAACGTTGGAATATAACGACATAACAGAAAAGACAAAAGGATAGCAAGCAGAAGAGGACGAACGCTCAGCAAAGCTAAGAAACTGAAAGTGTTGAGTAAATGTTTGATTGTAACTGTAAATGTATTATTGAATTTATATTGTTTGTGATGCAAAGGCAAGTCTTCGTAGGCAAAGCAAAACTCCAATTTAATTCTGAAATGAGTAGACAGTGTTGTAACCTCCTGAAATGATGAGCGAGAAAATGAGGTGGTGGAAGGCAAAGAGTCGTGCCTGTTCACTTCATATTCCCTGTAGAATGCAAACAGTCATAAAGCTATCTGTATAAAACATGTAATATCGGTATGCATAGTGAGGTTACATAGTGTAAGAAGAAGAAGGAGCAGAGAGAGGAGTTGTGAAGATTATAAAGCAAATTTGAAGGCTGGAAGGACAGCAGTAAAGAAGGACAAAAACAAAGTTGATATCCAGGTAAATCAGCATATGATTTTATTGTACAGTGAGGAAGTTGGTGCTTCCATATCAAGTTGTAGCTTGATAGAAGTCCAGTTGTAGTTGGCTGAGGTAGGAGCCTCCTGTAGGTTGTAGCCTGCAGAAAATAGATGGGAGTTGGAGCTTCCTTGCAAGTTGTTGCTTGCAGAATTGAGGTAGTAGCCTCCTGTAGGTTGGAGCCTACATAAAATCAGTGGTGAGAGGGAGCTGGAGCTTGCCTTTGCATCACAACAATAATAAGATGTGGTTTTCTCCCTTATGGGTTTCCACTTATATCTGTTGTCTATGTGCATGATGATTATGTGTTTATATTCTGTATTTAATCTGCTTAATACTTGCTGCTCACTTATTAAGATTGTTGTTCCATTGTATATTAGGTTGATCACGAAATAAAGATGTAAATAAGTGTAGAAGAAAGTTTTACAAGACCATGACTGTATTAAACTAATTCACCCCCCCCCCTCCTCAGTTTAACCAAGGGTTCAACATCCTTTCCCAAGGAAAATACATTGTGAAGTTGCTCGAGAGATGTGGGGTGGTGGATTGAAAGTCTGTGTCTACTCCGATGGAACTCAACTTCAAGAAGATATGTGGAAGTGTTGTTGGGCTTGAATTGGCAAATCCTTTTGAATATAGACAACTTGTGGGGGCCCTGATGTTCCTGGTAAACTCACATCCTGACATATGCTTCGCTATGAATACATTGGGACAATTTATGGTTGAGCATCACCACATACATTGGATTCTTGCTAAGAATCTCCTAAGATATCTATGTGGCAGAATCAACTATGGACTGAGATACAATTCCAAGAATTTGAGACTACATGCATATACTGATGTTGATTGGGCTGGCAGTGTAGTGGATCGAAAGAGCACATCAGGATGTTGCTTCTCATTGGGGTCTGCTTCAATTTCATGGATGAGCAGAAAGCATAAATTGGTTGCTTTAAGCATCGTCAAGGCCGAATAAATTGCAGCTAGTATGGCCTGTTGTGAAGTAGTTCGGTTGAGGAATCTCTTCAGTGAGCTATTTGCGCACGTGTTGGATACCACCGTGATCTTCTGCGAAAACCAGAGTGGGATTCGCCTTTCGGAGAATCTTGTGTTCCACAATCGCTCCAAGCACATTGATATCAGGTACCACTTTATCCAAGATATGGTACAACGGGGAGCAATAAAGCTCCAACACATCAGGACTAATGAGCAGGTCGTAGACATCCTCACAAAGCCCTTAGGGAAGGTCAAATTCTTAGCCTTCCGAGAGAGACTCGGAGCCGTGGAAAGACCCTCCCATGAAAGTCCCACTTGAGTTGAACATTGAGCTCTAGGAGCTCCTCAGGGCTTGGAGTACTTCTTCGAGCTATGAGTGACCATAGGGTGAGTGGTTCACCTTCCTTTATTGGTGCGCTATGTACAGGGTGAGTGGTTGACCTTCCCTTGTGATACCCCATGATGGTTAACATGTGTGTAGGGTGAGTGGTTCACCTTCCCCGACGATTGACGACACATGTGTAGGGTGAGTGATTCACCTTCCCCTACGATTGACATATGCATAGGATGAGTGGTTCACCTTCTCCAATGACATATGAGCAAGATGAGTGGTTCACCTTCTCTTGTTGATGCCCTAGCATACATCCTACCCATGTAGTTCAAGACTCATGGGAAGTACCTCTCATCTGGCCAATGAGTTGGGAAAAGTGGATAAGGACCATAGCACTACAAATGGATGCATTGTGTACTGTCGTACTCCATATGTCTAGGATGCATTGTGTACTGTCGTACTCCATATGTCTAGGATGCATGGTGTTCAACATCTTGATCATTTAGGATCAAATCTTATTGGGATTCTACCCCTGGACTAACTTGTGTCAGTGGAGAGTGGCAAAGTGGTGTAACTCATTCTCGATCAATTCTTCTTCATTATTACATCATTGTTCAGCAAAGTTGAAACAAGATTCAGAGATGGTTCATGAGGACAGGACGGCATGATGACAGATGGAGTGGCAGGTGGAATTCTCCCTAGTTGAGAGGGGGTGTTAAAATTGACAACTAGGGTAAAATTCCACCTTGGGACAACTCATTTGATGGAGGTGACGATTACATTAAATTCCTCTTTTTGAGAGGACCAAAATTGATATAAAGATAATCCAATTTGGACAAGCACAAGTGTGTTTTTGAATTTATGCCCACATGTGCAAATTGTTCAGGTCGGCCACATCATCAAGTAGGTTCATGAAGCTCAATGGACATGACTCTTCACCCTCAACGACTTGTATAAATACAAGTGCCCTCTCACCTCATTTGGCATCATCATCACACACATTTCTTATCTCTCCTCCTCTCATTGGTTCGTATAACTATTGGGCAGATCTTCTCTCACACACACATGTGGCAGAAGGACGAATTTTCTAGGTAAATTGCAGTGTTGAATTTCAAGACTGTTACGGGAGTTTGACGAGCGTTGACCGAGCACTTTGACTCATCTTTTAACAGCGATTTTTGTGGGAAAAAATCATTTGAGAATTTATGGTTGCAGTTTTCAAGACTGTTTTGGGCCGACTTTGACCACCTTATCAGGCCGAGTTTGACAGGGTATGACCGAGCTCCAAAAAAGGAAGATTTTTGTTGCGTTGACCATCTTTGACTTTCTGGTTAAGGTTGAATTTGACTGCAATTGGCTATAGATTTGTCAGGGTTGTTTTGACTATGATTTGGCAAGTCAAATTTTGAATTTTGTACTCTCTCTCTGCTGAACATTTGATATAATAATAAGAAGATTTGAGCAAATGATTTTTCCCTGCCTTCTGCCAAATCTAGTGTCCTCTTGTCTTGGCTTGTCTTCAACATTTTATTCTATGTTCTATCTACAATTATCGTCATTGTGATATATGATTTATGTGATTGTTATTGAAAACTAAATTGGAAATTGTCATTGGGCTTCTAAAAGGATATTGAAGTAATTGTGATAAGCATAGAACATACCATTGTTAACTAAAATTTACAAGCAGGTCCAAAGCTTCATCATGTGTTTTAGCTCTTAGATCTAGCTAGTGACATAAGTGAAATGGAGTAGATTGCTAAGAACATGAAATCTGAAGACATAAATTTGGACAATGAGACTCTAATATTGCTTTCCAAACATTATATCCATGTTGGATCTATCAAAAGGAAGAGGGGGTCCTTAAGGAGCTCAAAACAAAAGCATCAAGGACATTGTACTCTTTTGAAGATGCTACTTCCTCTGTTTATAGATCCCAAGTAAAATGGGTTGAAATTATCCCAAGGACCGATGGCCTCAAATCCCCCCCCCCCCTGCAACCATAATAAAAAGCTCAATGAATAACGTAAACCATTTTTTTAAAGAATTAAAATGAAACAACAAGGTATACATGGAAGAAATGGTGCAATGCACGTAAGATATTTTCATCCATCTTGCACATCCTATGGAATTTTCTTCCATGTTTGCACCATGAAAAGAAATCAACCGAAGTTGGATTAGGCCCAAGGCATATAGATTATGAGGGATGAACAATTGTTTGCATTTGGTTGATGGCTGCCACAATGGAGAAGGCCTATCATACTCAAAAGTTTGGTTAATATGAGTACCCTTGTAATGATGGCATGTTATCATTTCATAGGGCTCTAATGCAAAGCATATATTTGGTAGAGATATTTGGCATAAGTCGAGAGTGTTGTGGTTGAGCCATTATAAGACAAGTCCCTTGCTAGGTTTTGAATGGAGTAGAGTGGAGGCTTGGCGAAGACAGGTTTTTCCTTCACAGTAAATGAGAAATGTATCCTACCCTTCAAAAAGAAGGAAAAATTGCTTTAAGTCTAAACTTATGTGATTATAGTCATTGGGACACATTGGATCCATTTCAAATTTCATGTGTGCATCCTCATGTTCACTTGTTACATGGAACAATAGTATTATATTTTTTATAATGAAAATTGGTGGTAAATTACTACAACATCATGAGCTATTGGATAAACTAAGATAGATGGAAAAGCTTACAAAGGATTTAATACATTACAAAAGAATTATATTTTTAGTAAGAAGTGGACAGCTAATGCATTAAGGGAGAGCTCATCTGATCTTCATACTATTTTTGTATTCAGCTTCAAAAGTCCAGGGAGAACTTTACCATTCACAGAGCATATAGACAACAGCTGAAGACTTCAGGGGCAGAGAAACTTTTGGCAGAAGACTAAGTTGTTCAAATGTAGACCTGATTGGCCATTTTATTGTAAAAAAATTCTGAGTCAGCGGGATCCATTATATTCATTTTTCATTCAAAGTAGAGCTTTGTTCTTTGCTCTTTTACTGTTTTAAGCTTCTTTAAATTTCCATCTCTTGTCTTCTACATATGAATGCAATTATTGCAACATTCAGGCCAGGGTCCTTCTATATTCAAGAATTTACAAAGTCATTATGTGTTTCATATATATAAAGTTGATCATTAAAATCATTGAAGAAGCGTTTGTTAGCTGAATTCACATATTGTGATCAACTCCTACATTCGTTTATTGCTGGATTCATTTGTTATGCCTAGTAATTCACCAATTCTCTTCATCACAGGCCAGCACAGGATTCCTTACTCGTTGTTAGTGCCTGAGATTTATGTTTTCTCATTTTCTTCTATCTTACATCATCAAGCTTTATGCTCTTTTCCTTAAGACTCCATGCTGAATGGATAGGACTCCAATATGAGAGAATTGCAGTTTTTTTTATCCCAGTCTGCTGCAATCTCACCTCCAGCCCTTTTATCATGTTCTTTCACTATTTCAAACCTGACATACTAAGCTTAATGTTGTAAACTGATGTTTGGTAACAGCTGGCAGTGAGCTTCTATTTCTCCCTGGGGCCTGAGTGTTACCCCCTCTGGCTCAAGAGCCAGCTTGAGACTAAATCTACATTTGTAGATGCCTTGGCATGGTTCCTAAACAGCTAGGAGAAACAATATATCCCTTCTTTTCTTCATATCTGGCCCCGATATTTCTCTTTTTCCCATTAATAAGTCAAAAGGTTAATTGTTGGGTTGTGGTCTAGCAGCGAGTTCACGCCTATAGGATGACCCGGGTTCAAACCCTGCAACAGACCCGACTAGAAAATCCGTCCGCATCTGAAACCTGGTAAAAATCAGGGCAACTCAACGGCCCGGCAATGCAGCGAAATAACTGTATAGAGACTCTAGTTGGACGTGTTATCGCCCAAATATTCTCATTAAAAATACAACCAGTTCATATACTAAAAGTTTAACTGTATAGAGACTCTATTTGGATGTGTTATCGCCCAAATATTCTCGTTAAAAAAAACAACCAGTTCATATGCTAAAAGTTCATGAACGAAATGAAGAGGCAACAAATACAGTTCATACAGCAGGGCCGGTTCACTAACCTTTGCCACCATTCTCTGGAACGCGATATCTTCGTCATCGATTTTATCTTTTCCTTTACCCCATTTCTTATCTGCAAAAAAAATATTTCAGCATAAATACATCGGATACGTTAAAAATTGGATTAAAGACATATTTATATCTTCAAACAACATATGTTTCCTTCAAATTTGTAGTGCATTTCTCTGCAAATTTTCATCATAAAAACCTATGAATGTCTTGTATTTAATATTTTTACGAACAAACAATTCATAGACCCGTAACACAAATAGTTCCATACAAAAGAGAGGTCTTTACATACCTTTCGGGTCGCTGAGATTTGTATATTCCCGGACCTCCCTGCCTGCCATCGCCACGCTCTGGAAACACAGGAGAAACAGAAACCCTAGTTCCTACAAAACCCAAATTCCTTTGAATTGTATTATTATGAAGATTCCATCCTTGGGCCTGCCATTAACCTCTGTGCTTAATCAAATATCGACCCTGAATTCACAAAAATCGTCTTGAAAATGTCACGCAGAAAAAAGAACCGATCAGGGTATCGATTAAAACGCAAAACTAAATCGAGTTCGACGTTTGCTGATGCCAACGAGCATTCTAGAAGGGAAACTGAAGCGACTACGATATTGTTATTTATTTATACCGAAAGGTTATACAGATGAATTGTGATATTCGACCAAGATGTACGCTTATCAATATAAGCATTTAATACATATATATGTATATGTTTAGATATATACACTTCTCATTCTAGAGAATGAAGGGTATATATCTCATCATACATAATATTAAATGTCATTTATAAATCATACCAAATACTGCCCAATTTAAAGCCTTTTTAAATTGAATGGTACATATTCCCATATACACAACAATAAATATCATATTTATATTTAGTATTATACACAACAATAAATATCATATTTATATTTAGTATTATACTAGCAATTGCATAGAGAAGTGCGAAGGAATGCTAAAGGATCAAGAAGCTAATAATAAAAACACATGGGAAAAAATTGAAGTGTGGGTCGTGTTGAAGTGATGTTAATATTGAACCCTAGGCTTTCCTGCTCCTGTTGTGCAAGATGCAGATGAAAATTCTCATATTTTTTTATCTGAAGACTTTGTTGCAAAATTGTAGTGTTCTACAATCGAAAGCTAGTGTTGTATTGCATTCCCAGTTGCTCAATTCCCCTAAAGAAGATAGACATGATCTAGTCACTCTCCCACTCCTTCCAATCGCTCCCCACCGCAAAGACTCATCACCTTCCACTTCTTCTGTATCCAATTTATCCAGCAGAGAGAGCAACGACAATGACATGTAGACATTATACAGCTATGAGCGTGGCCATTTGATGTTGCAGCTTAGCCTCACTAGTCCCAAGATGAACTTTGCCCCTTCCCCTACCCTAGTGCCTGCGCCACTTCTAGACACACCCTTCTTGGAACACATATACTCCATGTCTTGTGATCCTGTAATAATGACTGACAATTCCCATTCCCACCTGGTCATATGGTACAATCACTCATAAAAGAGGGTCGTTGAATCTCCCTTGGACCTTGGCATCTCGAAACCCCTCGCGAATTTTAGTCTTCACAAGCACCAACCTGGTTTGAAGCTCGAAAACTCCTCTTCCTGGGTAACTTTGTGGGGTTTTTCCAAGAAATTCTCCCCAACTCCTCAAAACAAAGACACCGTGGATTCTCTGCACATAAAGAAAGCAACCATGATAATGTTGCAGGGACAAAGACCCGTGGGGTCGACTGTGTTGGTTGAGTGCATAACATATACCAACTTTCAAACCTCTCCCATGTGTGGCTCAATGCAAGAAATAGAAGAACAAATTGAAGCAGATAATTGTCCTACTCTCATCCTAGATTCCAACAACAGAGTTCATTGGGCTAACTCCACCTACATGCAAATGGTCGAACAACCAGAGTGGAATCCATTGAAAATGATGCAGCAACTTGGCCACCCAGAGATTCACAATGGTGAGACCTAGAGCCTTCCCGAGGCAGACTCGACGACCTGCACCGAAAGGTGCAAGCCTCAAATCTTTCCCCCTTACATCCACGTTTCTCCCACCCTCCCCCTCGACGAACCTCTCGGGGCGAAACTCGTTCGGTGATTCCCAAATCTGAGGATCATGAGTAATCGACCACATATTCACCATGGAGATCGTACCAGCTGGAACACATAATCCACCTGCCATGTTCACATCCTCAGTTGACAAACGGGCTCGTGACAAAAGGGGACCAAGTGGATGGATTTGCAAAGTCTCTTTCACCACCACTTGGAGATACAACAGCTTAGGAATATAATCATCCCTAACGCTTCGCTCACGCTCGACTACTTGGTCCAACTCTGCCTAGGCTTTCTTCTGAGCTTCGAGATTCAAAACCAGCTCCGCCATTGTCCACTCTGTGAGCAAAGTCATCGTGTCGGTACCATGAAAAATCATTTCCCATAGTATTGCAATCATGTCCTCCTCATCAAGTTTATCTTCTCCTTGCATCGAAAACAAAACATCAACAAAATCAAAATTTGCACTACTCTCCTTACGTGGGCTTTGTTGGTGCTCTTGGATAATATTTTTAACAAAACTTTTCACCTGTGGCATAAGCTTGGCACAACGAGCATGGATACGAAGAGGGTCAAGAATTCTCAACCATGGGAGATGATCATCCCAGTTAAAAGCTCCCGGCATTTGAAACCCCTCATCCACCATTGGTCGTAGGTTCTTGACTTCTTCATTTTCAAAAGTCATATCAAACCTCCTTCCAAAAACACTTCCCCTGATATTGTTCAAAGCAGCTCCTTGGAGATGCCCTCTAAGCCTAACAACCCCATTAGATTGATACTCATTTTGGATTTTGACGAGCATTTCAACAGCATTAGCTTGGCATCCAACTTCATATGCAACAATTCTGCAAGGAGAAAAAGATGTGCAGAATAGACTATCCTTAGCAACTTCTAGTAGTTTACATTTGGGGAAAAACCAATGGCTCTCCCAAGCAACAATTATTGTGCAGATTGCTTGAGGGGTTTGTTGGCGAAATGAGGGGATCTTGGCAACTCTCTAGCCACCTCAGGGTTCGAAGTAATAACAGCTGGAGTAGACCCCATTCTAAATGCCATGAGCTTATTGGCACCATGAAGACAAGCCACACAGTCAAGCTTGGAATGAGCAAGACCAAGACGTTGAACCGAGGTGAGCAAGACCAAGACGAAGGTTCACATGTCAAATTTGGATTAGCCCGAGGAGGACGAAACTATGTTGGTTGATTCGCTGCAATGAATAGTGTCTGGACATCAAATTCCCGCGGAGAGAATGCCTTTGGCGTAATTATTCACATAATTTATCTTGAAAAACTACAACCATTATTGCACCAATATTATTAAAAAAACTTTGACTATCATTTAGAAAAACATGAAATTCATCAATCTATTCTACATGAATTTGGAACTCATCGAACCATTTTGCAAGAAATTAGAATAAGACTGGTGTAGTTTTCATCAAGAGGAAAGTGGCGATAACTGCAGGATTTCCAAATTTTTAACACTTAAAAACCTACATTTTTCTTTATGCTTCAAGTGTGCTAGTTTCACATATTTTCTCATCTGTCTAACAAGGTTGTGCAGGTCTGCAAAATAAAGAATAAAACGTCCATCAACACTCAGTTTAATGGATGCGAACAATAACAACATTCATTCTAAAGCACATCAAAGAAAAGGATTAAGAAAGAATACATTGCTAATCTCCAATTCTCGTGTATAGGAAACGAGAATCTCCACAAAATATGGATGTTCTCTCTAGTCTCAGACCTTTCTTCCATCTTGATTATAGAATAAGTGCAATTATCTTGGGGAAGTCCTTCACCCATCCAGGGCACTGAGCATATGATATCATTATGGAACTCAAACATATGATATATTACATCATCCCTGTTAGGTCCCTATATTACTAGTGTAGTCCCTTATTGTTATTAGTGTAGCCCCCTTATTGTTATTGTTGTACCGATGTAACCCCCATATTGTTATTATTGTGCCCTTACATTATTATTGTTAGGTCGGCTAGGATTATATTGTGACCCCATGGACTCCTATATATAGAAAGGAGGTTTTGTCATTTGATCATCCAAGAATTGTTCATTTATGTAATGTAAAGGAGGTTTCACCCTCAAAGTGGATTATTTCTAAGGTGTTGATCTCTCTTTCTTCTATTTTTGGAGTTGGTTTCGTAACATTTTGTATCAAAGCTTTGGATTCTAGGGTTTCGTTGCTTCAAACATGTCATCGTGGAATTTTCGCTATAACTTTTTTTCTAAGAAGTTTCAAATGCTAAAAAAAAAACCCATTCACAAAAGTTCTCAGGAACTTTGTGTAAAAATTTAAGATCTTGGTTTGCAATATTTTTCAGAGATATTATTTGTGGAAGTTAGGGTTTTTGCAGGCTCCTAAATTTCATCTAAAAGATGTGACCTTGGGAAAATCATCATAACTCTCTCTCTGAGCATCAGATTGGAATTCTGTAAAAAGTAGCTGAAATTACATGGAACATAGTTTTATATGTACCAATTTCAAATCCAAAGGAGGAAACAGTGACACGTGGAACGTCGTACAAGTTCTCTCTACTGAACCAGTCCATAGTTAGGTCATCATGGGAGATTGGGTATAACTTTGCCTCGAAGAATCCAAATCAGGTCAGACCTGTGGCATTCGAAAGAAGATTCAGAGGGCTAGTAGAGGATCAAATTTCAGATATTGAAGATCCGAAAGCACAGAGATAGCTCAGTTTCAATATCGAGCTCCTCAAAAGAAAGAAAAAGGTGAGTATTTGTTTTTTCAAATTGCATAAGTCTTGTTTGGAAAATCAGTTTGAAGTGATTCCAAGGGCATATTGAAGCATAGATATCAGTACAAGCTTCTAAAATTCCCCCTGAGAATAATTCAACACGCATTAAGCCCTCAGAAGGCTATATTACGACTCATGAAGAGGAAGAAGTGCAACGTGATATATCAAAATTACAAGAGCAAGTGCATCAAATTTCTCTCACGCAAAGAGAAACAAAAAATGAAATGGAGTTTTCAAGAAAGGCATGGAAGCTAATATGGATGGTTTGAAGAAAGGCGTGGAAGCTAATATGGATGGTTTAAAGAAAGGCATGGAAGCTAAGATGGATGGTTTGAATAATGGCATGGAAGCTAACATGGAAGACATGAAGAATGATCTAAAAGTGTAGAAATTAGTATACACTAAGAATGCATACATCCAGATTCCCCTGATCTCACAATATTTAACTTCTTGCAAAATACAGAATCATTCCACTGTTAATCTTTTGCGGAAAATTAATTGCAAACACGTGTGAAGCATAAATAAAAACAATTGCACATAACACAGTTGTTTAACGGGAAAACCTGAAGCTGAAAACCCCAACTATCATATATTATGTATCATGGAGATCATGTAACAATCTCATACAAAGCTTAGTACATCAAGCTCTCAGTACAATCAATCGTCACACACTAACATAGAAGAAATTTGCAAATCCATGCACCAATCTCTGTCCTCCTGCTAGCCTGCCTCCACTGCGTAATCCCTGCTGAAGAATAGCTCTGAATGAATTCGAATTACCCTTTCCTTGACTGCACAATCCTCATTGGCAACTCCAATGTGTGTTTGATGCAATCAATGCATCACTATAGTCACAACAGATAATCCATCTTGCCCTTTCACCTATCTCTCCACTTGGTCTCCACTGGAACTGACATGCACTGTAGTTAACTGCTGTATTGTTCAGTTGATTAATGAGCTATTATTTGTGAATTAATTAACCAATTAATTCACTCCACTCTCACTAGTGTATCATTCAGTTAGACTAGATACAACTAGCTCAACTGAGTCTAACTCACTTTAACTGAGTTAAACTAAATACAACTCCATGAACTACTCTTCCAACTCTGTCATAACTTTTCCACTTCAGTTCTAACTGAGTCCTCCATGCATGAACCACCAGTAAACCCCAGAAATTGCGTAATTCCTTCAGCCCACTAATTTGCCAAAGCTGTGCACTGAAACTAAGTGCTCCAAGAGAATAAGTTGTTGTTGATTGTCGGATTATTATTAAGAGCTAATAATAATCGACACCTCTATTTTTAGATTAACGATCTATAAATAGACTCCACCCAATATTTTTAAAATAGAATTTCATCTATTTTTCCAACTTGATCAACCATCCACAAATAGCATCCTGTAACTTCTGAAATATGATCACCATGTCTAAAAATAGACTTGCGCCAAAAATAGCCTGCAGGCCCACTTAGTGAAGGCGACTCTTTTCACTAAGCTCATCATCTTGTTGAATCTCAACAAAAAGCAGGCATGGAAGGTTTGAAGGAAGGTTCGAAAAAGTTAATACAAGAAATGATTTCTAATGGCGAAAAGGTAGTACAGGAAACTCATGATGAGAACAAAATAAATGTTAATCGCGATTTCATAAATTCTAATGCTGGATGTAAGACCCACCGTATTCCAAAGATGGATATGAGGAAGTCTGCTGGAAAGGATCTCGTAACATGGATACTACAAATGGAGCAATATTTTGATCTCCATAATGTGTAAAACACATAAAAGGTACACATTACAACTTTACATTTAGAGAAAAATACATTTGTATGGTATCGATGGCTTTGCTCTCTTAAAAAAATTGTCACTTGGTCATTTTTTACGTAGGAAATGATAGCACATGATGAGGATACAAAGAGAAACACCTTCTTTAGCCAATTGATAAATCTCAAACAAAAGGGTACAATGGTGGAGCACATTGAGGACTTCAAAAAATTGAATATAAGGGTAACTAATATTCCAGAGGAACACAGGATTGATGTCTTCATAGGGACTTGTTGTAGCTGCTACAACACCACCCAAAATTTTAGGCATATTCAAAAATTTGGGTCCCTCTCTAATCGCTTATCCCATTAAGGTTTTGACCCAGCCTTCAGTCAGTTAATCTCCCCATGACCTATTCCTACCAAACCCTATAGTTGTGCCCATTCATACGATGCACACCACACCCACTTGTCTTGTTGTCTCGTGACTACACTAGGGTTTGTGGGGTTTGCTTCTGCAAAGAGCATTGAGAGTTCCTCCATGGATTCAATGCTAGGTTGCCCATAGTAGTCATCACCAATCACTGGGGGCACTGAGCTCAGACAGACAAGGCTTCAGTCTGGCTTGCATTATGATGGTCATGCTAGGGTTTGGGAGAAACCCTAATTTCTCAAGAAAGTGATCCCATTCCCATTTTACCTAATTCATAATCCCTTGGGGAACATTCTAATAGGCATTGAATGAAATCATGATAAAATCATCGCATATAATTTGCCCTTGGGTTCATGATTGGTTTCCCTCATCTCAACATGTGCATTAAGGTTTTCAAGGTTTTAGCGAGGCATTACAAGTCCTACGCACTTGCAAGCCCCTTTTCTCTGACATGTGCATTGAAACGAAGTGGAGACATCTTGTGTTGATGATTATGGCAAGACTTAAGTTTCATCAGGGTATGGAAAAGGTTGGCTCTCCTTTGCACCTCTAAAACCCTAAATTATTATTATCAAGAATCTGACCATGCCTTGAATTAACCTTCACTATCTATAACTCTTTTCACATAACGCTTCAAGGCACTTTCTCTAAAATCACATCATCATCGTGGGAAAAAAAAATATATTAAATTCACGATTGGTGGTTCCATTAAATGTCTAAATTTGAATTTGATTTCCAAAGTGAAGCATGAGCTGATCCATCCATGCAATTTATAACAAATTAATGTGGATTATTTTATTGTTCATGCTCCTAGAGTGAATCAATGTTTGTATTTTTATCTATTCATTGATCTTGCATGAAAAGTATCACTTTGGTAAACTAATTTGTTTGTTTCATCTTCTCTGCAGGACACCAAGAAAATGTGGCTTGGATCCACATCCAACGAGGCAACACTTGTACTCGAGGAAAGAAATGCATAGGTCGCAAAGTCGTGAAATCACAAGGTCGCAAAGTCACATAGGTCGCAAAGTTGCAAAATCACATAGGTCTCAAGGTTGCAAAGTCGCAAAGTTGCATAGGTCACAAGGTCGCAAAGTCGCATAGGTCGCAAGGTTTCAAATTTGCAAAGTCGCATAGGTCGTAAGGTTGCAAAGTCGCAAAGTCGCATAGGTTGTAAAATCGCAAAGTTTCATAGGTCGCAAGATTGCAAAGTCACAAAGTTCCATAGGTTGCAAGGTCGCATAGGTCGCATAGGTCACAAAGTTTCATAAGTCGCAAAGTCGCATAGGTTGCAAGGTCACAAATTCACATAGGTCAAAAAGTCGCATAGTCGCATAGGTCGCAAAGTCGCAAGGTTGCAAAGTTGCATAGGTCGCAAAGTCGCAAGGTCGCAAAGTCGCAAGGTCACAAAGTCGCCGGTCGCATAGTCGCATAGGTCGCAAAGTTGCATAGGTCGCAAAGTCGCAAGGTCGCAAAGTCGCAAAGTCGCATAGGTCGAAAGGTCACAAAGTCGCATAGGTTGAAAGGTCGCAAAGTCGCAAAGTCACAGAGGTTGCAAAGTTGCATAGGTCGCAAAGTTGCATAGGTTGCATTGATCAGATAGGTCGCAAAGGTCGCATCCCGCCACTCAATCACTCCTATAAAAGGGGAAAATAATCCAATTTGAGAGAGGCTTCAATGGCAGTAGAAAACATCCTTGTCTCAACCAACCAATATCTCGAAGCTCCAGATACTTTTCCAAAGAAGGATTGGATTACGACACAAAATGATAAAGTATAGCCAAGCATGAGAATCCAATCTCGGGACAAGTTGGACAAGGATGTAAACAAGGTCATATATTCATATAATCATCTCCTTAGTGGATTATATCGATGGTCGAAGTCCATCACACTCCTTCCATCAAGTCACTAGTTGCGCCTAAGGAATGGGAGGAATTACTACAGGAAATGCAAGGATTTCTCAACCCAATCAGACAAGCTTCCAACTCCAATGACTTGCAGGTGACAAGAGAGAGCATCACTCAATATGTGGTTGAGCTGGTCAGGGTTCACACCAAATTTGCTACCTTGTCAAACTAAGTCAGCGCCAAGAAAAACACGTTGATTCCAGATGCCCTCGAGTGCATGCACAGACACGGGGAAGACATGCCTCAACTAGTCACGATAGATACAGACTACAAAGCATGGTAGACCTATCTCAAGGAGCATCAACATATTGACACTCTGGCCTTATCAATCACCAGATCATTAGCATAGGGTTAATGCATGTAGAAATTTGAATAATAGATCACTTATTCACCGAGATTATCCTGATTACACACTATTTGAGCTTCATGCATAATACATAATCTCTTCTACCATTGATCATCAATTTGCGGAATTAGAAGCAGTCACATGCGCACATTAAAACATAATCAAGCACACATATAACTTACGGTATGTAATGGGGAAAGCTTACGGTGAAAACCCCAGCTATCTATATATTATAATGATAGAGAACATGTAACCATACACATAGCACAAACTCCTCACAAGCTCTCAGCACTACATCTCGATTATTACTATTTAGCTCTGAGATATGAACAAGTCACAAGTTCAAATCTCCTCCACCATTAGCACCTCTCTTTGTGAAATCAGATGAATAATGATGAGATCAAGTTAAAGAATCACTTTGGCTTATCTTTGCACAATCCTCATTGTGAGTCTAATCGATGTGTGTACCGTCATTTGACTGTAGTCTGGCCCGATAGTAGACTCACCCTTTCACCTCTAACGGTCTCCTTTGAGCGTCCATTACCTTTGCGTTATTTGATGTATTCTTTAGTTGATTTATGAGTTAATAATTAGTGAATTAATTAATAATTAATTCACACCACTCATCAACTAGTGTATTTATCAGTTAGACTAAATACAACTAGTTCAACTAAGTTAAACCGAACACAACTCCATCAACTGTCTCATCAACTCCACCAAACTCTGCCACATGAGTTCCAACTGAAGTCAACCATGCAATAGCTCAACTAACCCCTAGGAATAGCGTAATTCCTTCTATCAACTGCATGTGCCACATCCAGGCATCAAACTGAAGTGCTCCAAGAGGATAACATAATGTTTATAGTCCAAATATTATTAAGAGCTAATAATATTCGACTGATCTATTTTTAGACTGGCAGTCTAAAAATAGACTCCGCCCAGTATGTCTAAAAATAGAGGTCCATCTATTTTTATCAACTTGACCAACCATCCACAAATAGCATCCTACAACTCATAGACCATGATCCATATGTCTAAAAATAGACTTTGCGCCAAAAATAGCCTGTGGGCCCACTTAGTGAAGGCGACTTCTTTTCACTAAGCTCCATCATCTTGTTGCATTCTCAACAATGCATGATAAATACTATCTCATTTTTTTTTGCACAACATGGTAGCTTAAGGAAAATTGAATCAAAATCTAAGAGAAACGTGAGGGAGTCCCTGGGTCACAATCAACCCTAGGTTGCAATCAATCCTAGGTCATAATCAACCCTAGGTCGCAATCTCCCTTAGGTCACAAATTCCCCTGGGTCGCAACTTCCCCTGGGTCGTAATCTCCCTTAGGTCGCAGTATATCTTAAGTCACAATTTCCCTTAAGTTGCGATCTACCTCAGGTCTCAATCTCCCTTAGCTCGCAACTTCCCTTGGGTCGCAATATCCCTTAGGTCGCAACCTCCCCCAAGTCACAATCTCCCTTAAGTCGTAATCTCTCTTAGGTCACAATATCTCTTACGTTGCAACCTCCCCTAAGTCGCAATCTCCCTTAAGTCGCAATCTCCCTTAAGTCGCAATCTCTCTTGGGTCGCAATCTCCCTTAGGTCGCAACTTCCCCTGGGTCGCAATCTCCCCTAAGTTGCAATCTCTCTTAAGTTGCAATCTCCCTCAAGTCGCAATCTCCCTTAGGTCGCATCTTCCACTGGGTCATAATCTCCCTTAGGTCACAACTTCCCCTAGGTCGCAATCTCCCTTACATGGAAACTTCCCCTCAGCCGCAAGTAAGCCCAAGATTCATGGAAGACCAAAGGTCACGGGAAACCCAAGAGTCACCTCAGCCTATATGTACATCTTATAGCGATTTTGTAAAGGACTTTTGAGTTGGGACTTTTGACAGAGACGCATTGCTTTTTATTGAATGTATGCCTCTCGATGAACACAAAGAAGTGCTATTGGATCTCACAATTGAAACCGATGAAAGTCTCCTGTGTGGTTATGCTATGAATATGGTCTCTTCGAATGAATGAATGCTTCCCTCAAATATTGGTGCACATTTCTACTCATGTATTCCCTTGTGTTATGAGCTTCCTTGCAACACGTGGATGGTACGTGATATTCTAACTTAAAGATATGTTGATGAACTGCATTGTCGATATTTTCTTTAAATATTTATTGGGATGTGCATAGATGATAAATGAAACACTTAGCCATTGTTAATTGTTTCTCATTTGTTAAGTGAATCTTGTTATAAGTATGATCTTGGTAAAGTTTTGCTAACAATGCTTTTCATAAGTTTCATGCTTTAAATTCTGTTTTTCTATTCATGGTATTATGTTTCACAGGACATTCGTCAATCACTGACTTGTATTTGTTCAACAACCGTGCATTCTCCATCTCAGCGAGTCCCCTCTCTGTCCGAAAAAACATCTTCACCAATTTAATGGCAACTGGGCCTACATACTAGATGGGATCCCCAAACCAAATGGTGTAGAGTATAATTGGGATTCTGCACCAGGGAGATCCCCTTATTATTGGGGAGACATTTTCAACCGTCAACAGGACTTTAAAGTATAACATCCAACAAGAGGTTCACCTTTGGGACCCTGATTCATTGGGGAAGGCATTCAGGTTGGCAAGAAAAATTGAAAGTAAAATTATGGCAACAATGAAGCCTACCACTCACATCTATAAAGATGGAAGTGTTGCTACTCCTAGAATTCCACAACCTATAAGGTTGACACCACAAAAATTGGAAGAAAAAAGAGAAAAAGGGCTTTGCTATAGTTGTGATAGCAAATACACTAAAGGTCATAGTGTGTTGAGAATAAATTATTTTACATAGATTGTGAAGAGGAGGAAGAAAATTAACAAGAAACTTCAAAAGAAGAGGATATACAGCAAGAACCAACCCTAGAGAAAGAAGAAATGAATCCGACCATATCCTGTAATGCATTGGAAGGAATTAACACTCCTCAAACTCTCTAGATAGAAGGAAATATCAAGAAGAAAAAGGTAATAGTGTTGATCGACTCGGGTAGTACCCATAATTTTATTCATTGTAAGGTAGCCAAGGAATTGAATTGCTTCCTATAACTAGTACTAGAATGTCAAGTGATGGTTGCAAATGGAGGAACTATAAATTGCTCTGGAAAATGCCATAATATCAAGCTAACCATGGGGAATATGTATTCAATAGTCCAATGCTTTCCATTGTAATGAGAGGTGTTGATGTTGTACTAGAAGTACAATGGTTACAATCTTTGGGGAAGGTAGATTTTAATTTTCAAGAACTTTTCTTGAAATGTTTTTCGGAAGGAAAGGAAGTTAAATTATGAGGTATCACAAGGAAGCGAGGAAAGACAATAAGCTCTAGTGGCATGAAAAATATTATGAAGAAAGAGCAACGAGGCGTAATTGCACAGTTATGCTCACTAGAAGTTCCAACATCAAAATCATCTATTTCTCCAAATCTCCAAAAAGTCTTGGATAATCATTTCAAGGTGTTTGAAACTCCCAAAGGACTCCCACCTATTCGTGATCATGATCAAGCTATTCATTTGATTCCAGGAAGTGTTCCTCCAAACATCATGCCTTATAGATATCCTTATGTCTAAAAGAGTGAAATTGAACATATGATTACATGAATGTTAGAGGCTAGTATAATTCAATCGAGTCAAAGTTCTTTCTCTGCTCCAGTAGTATTGGTGCACAAGAAGGATGGATCATGGTGCATGTGTCCGGATTACAGGGAGATCAATAAGCTCACTATTAAAGATAAATTTCCCATTTCTGTGATTGATGAATTATTGGATGAATTACATGGAGTAATTTGTTTTACCAAGTTGGATCTTCATTCAGGATATCATCAAATTAGAATGAAGACTGAAGATATTCCGAAAACAACATTTCAAACTCATAAGGGTCATTATGAATTTTTTTTCATGCCTTTTGGCCTTACCAATGCACCTTCTACATTTCAAGGGTTGATGAATTCCATTTTCAAACCCTTCCTTAGAAAAATTGTGCTAGTATTTTTTGATGACATACTAATCTACGACGGAGTCTTGGAAGGATCATGTTCAACATGTTGACGGTGTTTCAAACAATGGAAAATAAATTATATGCAAAAACCTTTGAATGTTTATTTTGGAGTACAAGAGGTGGAAAATCTGGGTCATATTGTGTCTCACGAGGGTGTTAAGGTAGACCATAACAAAATTAAAGCCATTAAGGAATGGAAAGTCCCCATGACCATAAAGCGTTGCAAGGATTTCTCAGGTTAACAGGGTATTATCGCAAGTTTGTTAAGAATTATAGGAGAATAGCAGCACCTCTAACAACATTATTGAAGAAATATGCATTTTCATGGACTCCTGAAGCAACTAAGGCCTTTGAACATCTTAACGAGGAAATGCGCCTAGCACTGGTCTTAGCTATGCCAAACTTCACAAAAAAATTTATTGTGGAATGTGATGCCTTGGGAAATGGAATTGGTGTTGTTTTAATGCAAGAAGGAAGACCCATTTCTTTTGAAAGTCGTCCAATCAAAGGAAAGTATTTACAGAAAGCTATTTATGAGAAGGAAATGTTGGCAATACTACATGCACTAAAGAAATGGCGACCTTACCTAATGGGAAGGCACTTCAAGGTAAAAATTGATCATGATAGTCTTAAACACTTTTTGGAATAAAGAATATCTTCAGAAGAGCAACAAAAATGGGTCACAAAGATGTTGGGTTATGACTTTGAAATCATCTACAAAAAAGAGAAGCTAAATGTTGTTGCAGATGCACTCTTAAGAAAGGATGAAGAGGTGGAATCATTGCTTTGTGTCATTTATATTATCCAACCATATTGGATAATCGAGGCAAGGGATGAATGGAAGAAGGACGAATAAGTGTGGATAATCATTCAAAAGTTGCAACAATATCCTACTACATCTGATTCATTTAGTTGGAAAAATGATCCGGATTTATGTAGGAACGCAGCATAATAAACATATAACCATAAATACAAATATGCAGCGGAAAAATCACTTCATTTCATTAATATCAAAGAACTGAAATTTGCTTACAGACATAATGGAAATAAACTAGCTAGGGCGCTGATCGCTATATCTGAAAAGAGATGTGGTAGTTACAGGCCTCTGAAATGAGTTACAATGAGGCTCGAGGGCCTATTTGTTATTTAGAAACAATGGAAAATCCTAAACATCCAAAACCCTAACCCTAGGAGATGAAGCGCCAAAAGTGTGGGCCCCGTTTGGGTAAATTGGTGTTTCAACTTCCCGGGGACGTAACTTTGGCATACGATCTCGGTTTAACGCGAACCATACCTCGTTAGAAAGATATATCCAAGGCCTACAAATTTTGAGTGAGAAACATCATTCCATGGAATCATCAGTCCATGGACTCATGTTGCTCCCGGTTTTGCCAAAAAAACGTCTTTTAGGGCATCAAAACGACTCCGGAAGTTCGGGCCTTGTACTAAAAATAGTAAGTTGTGCGCAAAGGCAAAAAGTGAAAGAGACGATGGTGGCAATGGTGGAGCCCCAAGTGGAATAGGAGGGTGACCACCAATATCCACCTGGATCATTCCTCCCCCCTTAGGAAGCAATGGTCCCCATTGCGTTAAGTTCCTCCATGAGATGAGGAAATTTCTGCTGAACTTGGTCCCCGGTGAACCACTTTCCTTGGTGCAGGAGTTGGCCAGCTTTGACAACCCGATATAGTTGGATCTTCTGCTGGCGAGTGTTCTTGATTTGCATGTCCATGATACAATCTGTGGTGGCCTGTTCCATGCAGTCTAGATTTAACTCTGTTGGTGTGAGTTGTTCTGCAATTTCCGAGGTGTCCAGTAGAGGTGGGAAGTAAGGACGAAGGCGATCCACATTGAAGACTGGGTGCAGACCAAGGAATGGTGGAATACTGAGCTCGAATGCATTGTTCCCTATAGCTTTGGTGATGGTGTACGGCCCGTATCGGAGCGGGCGAAGCTTGTGGTGGGGTCCAGTGAGGCGCTCCTTCTGCAAATGTAGCCATACTTTGTCACCCACCTGGAAGTTGTGTGGCACCCGGTGTTGATCATGGCGTTGCTTGTACTTAGCATTGGCTCTATCCAATATGTCATGAACCTATTGGCGGATGTGTTGAATGCGCTCGATGAAGCTATTTTCTTTGTCGACTTCAGACTGGACATGAGCCGAATCGGCCTGAGTAGCCGCAAATGGCATGGCTACGTCAATGGGACATAGTGGCTGGAATCCCAAGCCCACCTGAAAGGGGCTATGGCCGATTGAACTGTGGAGAGCCCGATTATAACTATGTTGTACATAGGGGAGGCTCTCGTCCCATGTGCGTGGATGCTTGGAATTGTACATGCGCAGAATGTGTACAATCATTCTGTTGACGACCTCTGTCTGGCCATCTGTTTGGGGATGGAAAGCTGTGGACTTGGTGAGCTTTGTGTCCAACATTGACCAGAGGCTGGACCAAAATGTGCTGAGGAACCTACTATCTCGATCTGATATGATAGACTGTGGGATCCCAAAGTACACCCACACTCGTTCAAAGAAGAGTTTAGCAGTGGCTTCTGCTGTGATATTCTTCTTACAGGCCGCCATGATGGCCATCTTCGAGAATCTGTCAACGACCACGAAAACAAAGTCATTTCCATTCTTAGTAGAAGGCAGGCCCGACATGTAATCCATGGAGATGGATTCCCACGGTCGACTAGGGGTAGGTAGTGGAGTATATAGGCCTTGCTTCTTGATGGTCGGTTTGGCAATGGCACAAGCAGTGCAGGATCTGATGTGCTTCTCGACATCCATTCGAAGGTTCGGCCAATAGAAATACTTCTGTAGTATTGCTACTGTTTTCTCGACCCCGAAATGCCCAGCGACTCGACTGTAGTGTGCTTCCCATATCATCTTGGTACGCTCGCTTGAAGGAACACAAAGGTGTCCCAGGTGACATAAAAGTGCATCTTGGAGGTGAAAATTTGGAACTTGCGTGCCCCCCAAGAGTGCCTTGTAAGTGTGGCCGAATTCTGGGTCACTCTCATAGAGAAGCGGCCAATCAGAAGTCTCGTGCCCACAAGAGTTGAGAACGGTGGTGAGCGCCACGATCGGTGGTCGGCTGAGGCAGTCTGCAACATTATTGGTGCTACCCTTCTTGTACTTGATGTTCAAATGAAACTGTTGTAGATATGTGGACCACTTATGATGGCGATCATTCTGCAACTTCCCTTGTGTCTATATGAACTGCAGGGGCCGGTGGTCTGTGTGGATGATTATTTCCTTCCCCAAAATGTAATGCTTCCATTGTCGACAGGCTTGCACAATGGAATACATTTCTTTGTCATAGGTGGGATACTTGCGAACTGTCTCAGACAATGTCTCACTGTGATATGGCACTGGATGTCCTTGTTGAGTAAGAACTGCCCCAATAGCATAGTCAGAGGCATCTGTCTCGATCTCAAATGGTTATTGCAAGTCTGGTAATGTGAGCACTGAGGCAGAACAGAGGCGATTTTTCAATTCTGTGAATGCCTTCTGTTGAGGTTCTGACCAAAAGAATTTTGCTCTCGCTCCTCCCTTGGTGACTTGACGCAAGGGCCAAGTGATATGAGAGAATCCCAACATGAATCTACGGTAGAAATTAGCAAGACCTAGAAAGCTGCGAAGCTCTGTTATAGTGGTTGGGGCTGGCCAATCCTGAATGACTTGGATCTTGGCTGGATCCACATGCACCCCCCTTTCATCAATAATGTATCCCAGATATTGAACCTGGGTCATGCCAAAAGTGCACTTCTCCAAATTGGCGCACAACTTGTGTTGCCGCAGTGTTTGGAGGACTTGTCGGATGTGGTGAAGGTGCTCTTCCCAAGTCTGGCTGAAGATCAGAATGTCATCCAAGTACACCACTACAAATGAGTTGGTGAATGGCCGCAATATGTCGTCCATCATCCTCATGAAGGTGGCGGGAGCATTCGTCAACCCGAAAGGCATGACCAGCCATTTGAAAAGGCCTTCCTTGGCTTTGAAGGCAATCTTCCACACATCGGAGGGTTCAATTGGTACCTGGTGATACCCAGACTTCAGGTCGATCTTGCTGAAATATTTTGCACCTTTGAGTTGGTCCAGAAGGTCATCAATTCGTGGGATTGGGTACCTATTCCGGATAGTGATCTTGTTCAGCGCCCGATAGTCAATACATAGTCTCCACGTCCCATCCTTCTTCTGTACCAACACGATCGGGCTCCCACAGGGCGATGAACTTGGTCTGATGTGACCTTTCTGCAACAGCTCCTGAATCTGCCTCTTAATTTCATCATTTTCCAGAACAGAGCGTCGATAGATCGGTCCATTGGGTAGTGGCGCACCTGGGGTCAGATCAATCGGGTGCTTGACCTGGCAGTGCAGAGGAACCCCTGTGGGTGAGGTGAAGATGTCCTCGTACTCCTCCATGACCTTATCCATTTGTTGTTGTCGTGCAGAGGGGCCCTGTCTGGAGGTCGTGGCCACAGTCTTCTTCTTGCCCTGGGGGCGGATCATCAGGAAAACGAATTTCCTGGTTTGGGAAATGAGCTTACTACATTGTTTTGCGGTAACCAAAGAGATAGTCGTAGGAGGTGGTACCTCTGGTATCCTGTACAACTTATTTCCCAAAGTAATAATAACAGCACGAGGTCGAGACTCATACACAACATGACACTTCCACAAGTATGGTTGTCCTAATAATACATCAGAAACATCAATAGGAGCAACGTCACATAATACCTCATCCGTGAAGGGCTTGATGCTATAGGGAAGGCGGCACTGCTGGCTGACGTGGAGATCTCGTCCTTGGTGAAGCCACTCGATGGTGTATGGATGTGGGTGAGCTGTGGTTGGCAAGCCCAACCGCTTCACGGCATCTGCTGAAATGAGGTTCTTTTGGCTCCCATTGTCGACAATGAACTGTACTGGGGAGCCCTTTACCCACATCTGGGAGTGGAAGAGACGTTCCTCCTCCTCTGGATCTTCCGGTTCCTCCTTCTGGATCTTCGTAGTAGCAACAGTGGCATTGGGCTCCGCATCAATAATCTGTTTCCCTTTTTCATTCCCCTTGTCAGGTTTTGATTCAGAGTTGGAGCATGCATCTGACTTAGAAGCCCTCATCTCGACCACTAGTGACTGATTGGCCCGACACTCACTTGTGTTGTGAGTGGAGCTCTTATGAAACTCACACCACTTTCATGTGTCCTTCTTTGGCTTTGCGGTGTTGTTCTTTGCTTGTGGCTTCGACAAGTTGTCTTGGCTCTGTCCTTTGTTCTACAGTTTGGGAGCACCTTTCCCTTGCTTTTGATTCGTAGATTCAATGTCTCGCTTCTTCTGTTTGAATTTCTGCTCAATCTTGCCAGCATACCGGTATGTCGTACCAAGCGAGGAGATGTCGAGGAACTACATTTTCTCCTGAATGTATCTATGCAGACAATTGCGATACTTTAGCACCAGATGTTTCTCTGAATCTTTGATACCCAACTTTGTGCACAGGGTATGGAATAGATTCGTCAGCTCATGCACATCTTGATCCCTTTGTTGTCGCAGCGTGGTCCATTGTATGTACTTGTCCTCATAGCTCCCCACGGGATAGTATTGTTCCTTGATGGTGTCTCGGAAAGAATTCCAAGTTGGTACGGCCGTGAACAGAGAGGGTTCTGTCTGGTCCTTGTTCTCACAATAGGTTTCCCACCAATCCTTGACATGGGGGGTAGCTTTGAGGAGTGCAAAAATAATATTCTCCTAGTCGGAAAAGTCATGAACCGAGAAATATCCTTCTAATAGATTCAACCATCTATCTACGGCATCTGCATCTATTTAACCCTCAAATATGGGAATGTCAAAATTTACTTGTACCTTAAAAGGAGTCGCACCTCTAGAGTGGCTGCTGGATGCAGATGTGCCACTGGTGGGCAGCCGTTGAAGGATCTGGGCAAAGTTATCCATCATCGCATTCCTTTGTTTTTCAAGGGCCTCCTCGAGCAATATTTTGATAGGATCTCCTGCTCCCTCATATTTCTTTTCATCCCCCATGGGCGTCCGTCGGGGTTTGCGAGGCTGATCTTGCAAAGGTTCCACCAGATCGAGCCCTAACTCCTTATACCCCGACCTCGTTGGGGACATGCAAAGAAGGATCGAGAAAAAGCAGACTGCTCTAATACCACTGATCCTGATTTATGTAGGAACGTAGTAGAATAAACATATAACCATAAATACAAAGATGGAGTGGAAAAATCACTTCATTTCATTAATATCAAATAAATGAAATTTGCTTACAGACAGAATGGAAATAAACTAGGTAGGGCACTGGTAGCTATCTCTGAGAAGAGATGTGGCGGCTACAGGCCTGTGAACTGAGTTACAATGAGGCTTGAGGGCCTATTTATTATTTAGAAACAATGGAAAACCCTAAACATCCAAAACCCTAACCCTAGGAGATGAAGCGCCAAAACTATGGGCCCCGTTTGGGTAAATTGGTGTTTCAACTTCCTAGGGACGTAACTTTGGCATACAATCTTTGCTTGACGCGAACCATACCTCGTTAGAAAGATCTATCCGAGGACTACAAATTTTGAGTGAGAAACATTATGGACTAATGTTGCTCCTAGTTTTCCCAAAAAACGTCGTTTAAGGCCTCAAAACGGCTGCGGAAGTTCAGGACCCGAAAAACTGCTAAAAATAGTAAGTTGTGCCGAAACTGAAAAACTAAAAGAGACAATGGTGGGGCCCCAAGTGGAATAGGCAGGTGACCACCAATATCCACCTGGATCAAAAAATGATTCCTTATGGTACAAATATCGCTTATATCTTTGTAATAATTCCTAACTAAAACAAAAGATTCTTTTAGAATTGCACACTTCTCCCTTAGGAGGACACTCAGAATTTTTAAAAACTTACCACAGGGTGAAGAAATAATTCTTTTGGGATGGCCTTAAATCTGATATTCAAAATTTTGTGGCAGAATGTTTAGTTTTCCAGCAAAATAAAGTTGAGACAATTAAGACCCCTGGTCTTCTACAACATTTATCCATTCCAAGTCAACGTTGGGAGGAGATTTCAATGGATTTTATCATAGGTTTACCTAAGTCCGAAGGAAAGAGTGTCATCATGGTGGTAGTGATAGACTTACCAAGTATGCACACTTTTATGCATTATCTCATCCATTTAAATCAAGTATAGTTGCTACTGCATTTATGGAAACAATTCAAAAGCTACATGGAAACCCAAAGATTATTGTGAGCGACAGAGATCCCATTTTTACTCGAAATTTTTGGACAGAATTATTTTCTTGTTAGGGTATTCATCTAGCTCATATCTCATCTTATCATCCTTAATCCGATGGAGAAACTGATATAGTGAAAAAATTGGAAGGATATCTTCGTTGTTTTGTATTTGATAAACAAACACAATGGGTCATGTGGTTACCTTTGGCTAAAAGGTGGTATAACACTTCCTTCCATACTGGCAAAAATGACCACATTTATGGCACTTTATGGATCTCATATTTAAGATAAAATTCTAAGGTTCAAGCAGTGGAACATCACATTGAGCATCAACAAAAAGTTCTCCAACTCTTAAAGGATAACCTAAATTTTGGCACAAAATCAAATGAAACAACAGGTAGATCAACATCGTAGCGAGAGAAGTTTTGAGGTAGGAGACTGGGTATTTTTACAGCTACAACCATACAAACAAATTTTCCTCAAGCAAGCTAAGAAGGATAATAAAGTATCTCCAAAGTACTATGGTCCTTACAGGGTGTTGCAAAAGATTGGTACTATGGAATACAAATTGGAGCTCCTTGATTCTTCTCGAGTGCACCCATTTTTCCATGTTTCATGCTTAAAGAAGGTTATAGGTGACAAACTTCCAGTTCAAACAATATTTCCAGAACTTGATGATGAAGGAAAAATCATATTGGAACCTGAAGCAGTCACGAAAACAAGAACTCGATAGCTACGAAATCGATCAATTTCAGAGTATCTCATCAAGTGGAAGAAATTACCCACTGAAGATTCTACATGGGAGGATGAGAATTTTATACATAAGCATCCAGAGCTACTCAAGCGTTGACGACAACACTTTTTTGAAGGAGAGGGGCATGTTAGATCCCTATATTACTAGTGTAGTCCCTTTTTGTTATTAGTGTAGCCCCCTTATTGTTATTGTTGTATCCCTATAACCCCCATATTGTTATTATTGTGCCCTTACATTATTATTGTTAGGTCGGCTATGATTATATTTTGACCCCATGGACTCCTATATATAGAAAGGAGGTTTTGTCATTTGATCCTCCAATAATTTTTCATTTATTTAATGTAAATGAGGTTTCCCCCTCGAAGTGGCTTATTTCTAAGGTGTTGATCTCTCTTTTCTTCTATTTTTGGAGTTGGTTTCATAACAATCCCATTTATGGACATGAAGTGTGTTCTAAGAGAATTTTTGTGAAATCTCTTGCCAAGTCCTTCTAATGTAACCCAAACATCATCTTGTGGATGATAAGCCCTGACACTGAATTGGATGACATGATTCTGGTTATGCTCAGAGTAACTAGTGACTAACATGTTTTTCAAAACAATTGTTGTGGATATTTCCACCAGTGGCACATAAAATTGTATAATAGTGGATACCAAGAAGAGGATATGATGTCAAATTCTATTCCCTTTGTAGGACCTCGTATGAGTATTTTGTTACCAAAAACAACAATTCCTGTTACATACCAAGAATTGAGAGCATCTGTTAAGATTTGAGAATGGGGGATGAGCATCCATATCTCAGTGGACGACTTGTACACTTCAGTCCAAGGATTGTTTTGTGGACTAGTACTAAACCCTCCAAACACATAAAATTTTCCTCCAATTGTGGTGGAAAGAGCCCCATGCCTGGGAAAAATGGTGGGAGTTACATGAAACCAATTATATGTGATAGGGTCAAATGTTTTCACAGCATTGGATATTGATCCCTTTCTCTTGCCACCAATGACATAGAGATTTTTATCCAAGACTACTGTGGATGAATTCACCAAGGCATTGATAGGATGACAATGGACAACCACATAGTTCTAGTTTTTCATGTTAAAAACTTAGAAGGATTGGCCCTACCAAAAGTTTCCATAAAAACTTGCACAAACCCATTAAGAGGAATCATCATACATTTGTCATATAGTCAAGCTTGCGGTGAGCGAGACCAAGACAGAGGTTCACTTGTCAAATTTGGATAAGCCCGAGGAGGAAGACAACCAAGCTCACCGATTCGATGCAATGAATAATGTCTGGACATCAAAATCCCCCAGAGAGAATGCCTTTGGAATAATTAACCTAGCGTATATATGTATATGGTATTAAAGGTTGTCATAGATATAAATGTTATAGATGGTGTTGTTTGAGCATTAACTAAAGTGTATATGCTTTGGTATTAAAGGTGTTGCTATAGGGTGCATATATTTGATATAGATATAAATGTTAGAGATGACATTATTTGAGCATTAACTAAAGTGTGGATGTTATGGATTGGGTGATACACACACACACACACACACATAAATACTGTTAAATGATTTATTGTGGGGTGTATATTGTTTGTTGTAAATATACACACTAGAGTTGATGTTATCTAAGCATTAGCTAAAGCATCTAGTAGCATCAAAATATCATGCTTCTTGAGATAAAGTCTTAAAGTTTAAGTGCAAGGCCCTGTGTAACTAAGAGGGGGTCAATGTCACTTCACCAACCCTTTTCTCAGCTATGGCGAGTCATCCTCCAACTCAAGGAGGGTTCTTTTTTAAATGGAATTGCTAGTGTTTTCAGGGATTTGAAGACAACTTTAAGGTTTGATTCAAAGGATCAAGAAAGGTCTTCTAACATAGAGAATAAAAAAACTACAAGGTGATTCCAAAGATGAAACCCCAACAAAACAATTTAAATGATTTTAAAAGAAAAAGGAAATAGGTGATGGAGGATAGAAGATCAATGCCTTAGCTTGCCAATATATTTTTGGGGCATCCAGGTCAACCAATAATATACTTGAACAAAATGGAGTAGATTTGGGTTTAGAGGCTAGAGAAAACCCACTAATGTACCCTAGAAATTTTATCTAGGCATCATCAATCTTCAAGGATAGGATAAGGGAATGATCTCCACTTTATTCATCTCAAAAGATCTCAACGGAGGGCTTGTCCAAGAGGGACAATGAGATAAAAATATAAAAAACACTCTAGTGAATATTTAATAACCATTATCAATGAACATAACCAATATGAAGAAAGATTATTGATCGATATGAGATATATATGTAAATGTGTTTGAGGTTGTATAAATTGCAAGTGTTAAAATTCATTTTTATGAGCTTTTATGTTAAATTACTATACACGTAAAGCATGAATTTAAACTCTGAAATAGCAGAAAACAACAGAAAAATACACTATAAAAATAACCACAACACAACAAGTGATGAAGGAGTTCACCCCTCTTGGGCTATGTCTCCTGGTCCAGCTTCCAATGAGAGGCCCTCTTTTATTATTCTCATAAAATGGTGATTACATACATTTACAGTACTCAAATGGCTTCAATGCCTACTCCAACAACTTTAGAGCTATCAAAAACACTTGTCTGGCCTCTTTCTACTCTCAAATTGGTCAAAAACTGAAGAGGTTATGAGTTCCCCTAGCTTTGCTACTAGTCGCTCTATAAATTCCCAAAAATTCGGAATCGTCCTACATTTTTCGCCCTGAATTCCGCTAACAGAGCACCACTTTGGCGGAATTCATGGGACAATTAAAATGCATAATGCGATCTTAAAACTGAATTTTAAACCGTAATATATGGTGGTCGAATTATTTTTTTAATTAAAAAATCTAGGTGGTCTATGCTTTTGTCGCGCCCACGGTTCTGGGTCGAGGGTCATATGGTAAAGTTTGTTTGGGGGTCAGGGCCAAGCCGTGGCCCCCTACCCCATAACTCCGCTGCATAACATTTAAATATGGTTTGTGGGCTACAGTTTAATAAGAACCATGGTAGCCCGGTCGGTTAAGGTGTTGCATTGTTTGTTGTGAGGTTCAGTGTTTGAATCCTCCAGAGGTTAATTCGAACTTCCACCAAATTTTTGGTGGCCCCTTTGTTGCCATTTGGAGGCCTCCGGTTGGGCCACGTGGCAGCATGTGGTTGGCCACCATCCAACCAATGAAATTTGTCCACACCAACACCATTCAGGGCCTGCCACGTGTTAGGAAGTGTTAGGACAAAAAAGAAGAAGTTGATTTCGACCAATCAGAAGAGGCCATGCGGCAGCCTGACACTGGCCCAAAATTTTCCTAGTTAGTTGTCCTTTTTGCAAAATTTACCTGTTTGGGAAAATGAACATAACTCGTTTCCAGGAGCATATGGTGTCAGTTTTCCACAAAATGAGTTGTGCTAGATTTAGAACGATGAGATATACACGGTCGTTCAGGTTCCACACCATTCCAACAAATTTCATTTTTTGGCATATTTTTTAGCACCTGATCAACTACTTAATCAAATCAGCATGCATCCATTCAAGTTCTACCAATAACCACTGAGAAAAGAGAATTATCCACACCAATAAAAACTCCTTAAGAGGTCTCTCAACTTATCCATTTATAGGGGCTCTGTGGTCCCCGTGGTTTCACATCACTTTGAGTCAAACATCATAGGTTTACGAACACAGTTAGGACATATCTCTGCAGTGTGGAACTAGGGTAATCCTTTTCTCTAGCAATCACTTTCTCAATCCAGTCATTTCGGAGAGCCCTCCCATGAATGTTGTGTCAAGAACAACAATAATTGTAAGAACAGTGTCAGAGTTTTCATATTACTGAAGTATAAAGGTTGATGAAGTTGACTACATCACAGATGTTGATCAGTGGTTGTCATTGATGTCAACCTAAGCAGCACCAGGGGCTACCCCGATCTTGCATGGGAATTTTGATCTACCAAATTATTATATTCTAGGTCAAGAATATTTTTATGGTTTCTACTTCTCGATATGTTTCTGTTGATATATGGCACTCCATGTAATTATTCACAGTTTGAGAGATGTTCGTGTTTGAAGTTTATAACCCCAGTTAGTGGGCTAAAACCCAATGGGGTTGTGGCATGGGTCATTGAAAAGTCAATAATTAATAATTTTTAAGCTCTTAAAATCCCTTCCACATTCACCTGTTGAAGTCCCTCTCAACCTAATCATTTATATAAATTTTGATCCTCATCTCCTCCTCTTGTAGGGATTTGGCTACTTGGAAGAGGTCATCGTGGCATTTGAGCTATAAATTTTTTTCTACGAAGGTTAAGAAGCTGAAATTTTTATGAGGCAAAGTTGAAAGCTTGAGGAAGCTCGTGTAAAAATTTCAGATCAAGGTGCACAATATTTTCGTAGATATGATCTGTGGAAGTCAGTGTTTTTGCAGGATCCTGAACTTCATCTCAAAGAAGTGACCTTGGGAAAATCGTCATAACTATCTCTCTGAGTATCTGAATGGAATTCTGTAAGAAGTGGCAGATAGTTGATGGACTTTAGTTTTTGTTGTATCAATTTCAGAGTTGAATGAAGAAACAATGACACGTGGCACACCATACAAGTTTTCTCTACTGAACTAATCCATAATTAGAGAATTGTGAGAGATTGGACATAACTCTCACTTGAAGAATCCAAATTGGGTCAGACCTATGGAATTAGAAAGAAGACTCAGAGGACTACTACAAGACCGAAAATCATATATTAGGGATCTAAAATAATAGAGATACACCATATTCAATATCGAGCTCCTATAAGGCAAGAAAAAGCTAGATCATGTGTTGTCAAGGGTTGCAAAGGACCAAATTTTCTAGGGCAGCAAAGCAAAGCAAGGTGCGACAAAGGGTAGCATGAAAAGAGCAGCAATCAAGGTGCAGAACAACAGCAAGAATTTCACCACATGAAGTCTTCAAGTGGGCAGCACTGCATACAGTCATTGTAAATGCATCATTGTAAAAATTGTACTAGTGTCTATCTGCCAAGAGTTGAAGAGGGAGTGTCGGGAGGTCTAGGATCATCATTAGGTGGTTGTGACATAGTTGGGGTTATGGTCTACTGTGTCTTCTTCTTCTACATGATTCTATATCATTGTAAATTGGACCATTTTCCTTAGTACGGGAGTCCATTCTTGTTTTATTCTTCTATAGGGTGGTAGGGTGGTGGTAGGGTGAGTTGTAGCTCATTGAGTGTTGGGGCCTCCGTTCATTTGACTACTGAAGAATCTCGGGCATTGGAGCATCCATCCAGTGGGAGCTGGAGAAGAATGATTTTCTAGATTCTAGGAATTTGGAGCTTTATTTTCAATTGGAGTTGAATATTAAAGAATTATTAGAAAAACATTCATGTGGTTTTTGTCTCGGAGTGGGTTTCCACCTTAAAAAATGTGTGCATTTATGTTCCTTTTGTTTACTGTTATCATTGTAAAAACATTGATAATAATTGAAGATTAACTAATGCTATGAAAGAATATTGATTCACCCTCCCTCTTAGTATTTCCAACAATCGGTATCGGAGCTTGGTTCCTTCAATAGCAGTTTTACAGTTGGAAGGAGGTCATGGAGCATACCAAGAATGGTGTACCTCTATTCAATGAAAATAATTATGCACTCTAGAAATGAAGAATGGAGGTCTATCTCTTGGCTCAAGTTTACGAAGTATGGGACACTATTCAAAATGGCTTTACACCAACCACAGATGAACAAGGTAAGAAGAATTTGGTAAATGATGCAAAAGCAAAGAATATTATTATCGGTGGACTTATTGAATATGCTTATCATAAGGTGTTGGGTTGTAAAACCGCCAAAAATATATGGGACAAGCTTGAGAATATATATGCAGGTGATTCAAATGTCAAAGAAGCAAAGCTTCAAATCTATAGAGCAAAATTTGAGCAACTCAGAATGAAATAAGATGGCAACATTGCTGTTTACTTCCAATACGTTGATGAAATAACCAACACTTTGGAAGGATTGGGAGAGCCAGTTGACGAGAATACTATTATACGAAAGATTCTTAGAATGTTACCAAGGAGATTCAACCCAAAGGTATCGGTTTTAGAATACAGTGCAAATATGGACAAACTCAGCAAAGAGGAATTACATGGAGTTCTCATAGCATATGAAATGAGACTTGATGAAGAAGAGGGTACTTCACATCTAGAAATTGTGTTCGTTGCATCTAAGAAAACCAATAAGGACAAACAACCTTCAATTGAAAATACATGCACCTGCAAGTGTGAAGAAAAGGGAGATGATGAAGAAGGTCTTTCAGATGAAGAATATGCTTACTTTACGAGAAAACTAAAAATTGGTAAGGGAAAATTAAAAGGTAAACTTCCATTGATATGTTTCGGCTGTGGTGAGGTTGGGCATTTCGCAGCAAAATGTCCGAACATAAGTGATGAAAACTCAAAAGGAAAGAAAGGCTTTAAGAAATTCAACAAGCAAGGCAAAAAGAAATGATCCAAAAGGAACTTTCTCTCTAAAGAAGATAGCTCATCATCCGATGAAGATAGTGACAGTGAAGAAGAAGCCAATTAGAGAGTATTGTTTATGGCCAAGCACAATAAACAAGAGGTATCAAACAACGAAGAAGAAGGGTTGACCATAGTAGAATTTTCTAAGGAGGCATTTAGGCTTATAAAATAGCTCAAGGCTGAGAAGATTCATTCCAATACTCTTGAAGAATAAGTTCAATGTCTCAAAGTTGAAGTTGAAGAACACAAATGTATTGAAGGGTCACTTCAAAAGAAGTTGGAAGAAAGCAACTAAGAAAGGGAAGCATTAGAAGCCAAAGTAGTCTCGTTGTGTAAGGAAGTGAAGAAGGGAAAAACTATCCAAAACTATGTCAACATCTCAACGGAATTGGAAGAACTCATCAACAATCAACAATCTTACAACGACAGAACTGGCCTCAGTTACAAAGAAGAAGAAGTAGGACCTTCTACAACAAAATAAAATGAACCTATGAGATCTGACATGCATGTAGACTTCATTGGACAAGATTCATAAGAACATCCTTGGAAGACGATTCCTTGATAAAGATTTCCATCCAGGTACCAACATATTTTTCATGGCTATTGTTATTCATGTGGAAAATTTAGTCATAAAGCTGTAGAATGTCACACGTACCCTAGGAACCAATAAAATTCAAGAAGATCCTTCAAATATGAACCACCCAGGGCTCAACGAAACATTAATAGATTTGAACATTTACGAAATAATATGGAATGGTACAAATTTCAGAACTTTGGACACATAGCTAGAGACCGCAGACTTGAAAATCCTCCAAAAGAATCTTCGAATCCACAGAACGAACGAACATGGAAGAAGAAGAAGACTGATAATTATGCTCTCGCTCTCAAGGCTCAAAACAACAAAGATGTGTGGTATGTTGATAGCGGTTGCTCAACGCATATGACTAGGGATAGAAAGAAATTTGTATCTCTGAAAGAGAAGAAGGATGGAACTGTATCCTTTGGAAATGATGGATCTTAAAATGTTATAGGATCAGTTACCGTCACTCTCAGGAGCAAATATGTTCTAGCCAAAAATGTTCTATTGGTTGAAAACATGAATCAAAATCTGCTTAGAGTTGGAAAAATGTTTGATCAAGGACACATAATGCTATTCATGTCCACAAAATGTCAAATCAGGAAAGGTAGGTTTGGTAAAATTATGGCTACTGCAAGTCGAGCTCCAAACGACATATATGTTATGGGTGAAGCAACTAAAGCATGTCTACTAGCTAAAGAAGATGAAAGCTAGTTATGGCACAAATGAATGGGTCACATAAACTTTAACAATCTTGTCAAGATAAGCAAAAAGGAAGCAGTACGAGAAATGCCGAAAATATCAATACCTTCCAACACACTATGTGAAACCATTCGTCACGGCAAGCAGACAAAAGTCCAATTTAAAACAAAAGAACACTTTGCATCACATCCATTGGAATTGATACATATGATCTACATGGTCTCGTGAGAACAAAAGGCTTAGATGGAGAATTGTATTTCATGTTAATGATAGATGACTATACCAGGATGACAACCGTGAGTTTCCTAAAGAAAAAATCTGAAGCATTTGAGTGCTTTAAGATCTACAACGAGTTGGTAAAAAATGAAACTGATTTGAAAATAAAGTGCCTAAGATCAGATAATGGCGGAGAATTCACTTCCAAATTATTTTAGCAATACTGTGACGAAAATGGAATAAAAAGATAGTTTTCAACAGCACGAACACCTCAGCAAAATGGAGTTACTAAAAGAAAGAACATAACCATATAGGAAATGAGTAGAACAATGTTGAAGATCTCAAAATTGGATGAAAAATTACGGGTTCAAGCAATTGATACGACAACCTTCATTATCAATTGAAGTCTTCTAAAAAATAATTGCAACAAGACCCCATATGAATTATGGAAAGGAAAACCAGCTAATGTAAAACATTTCAGAATCTTCGAAAGCAAATGTTATACCAAAGGAGAAGATCAAAATTTGGGTAAGTTTGACTCACGTGTTGATGAAGGAATCTTTGTTGGTTACTCACGCAAAAGAAATGTTAAACACACACATGGTGTAGGAGAAACTAAACACACACAAAGGGAAAGATAAGCATTAGTTTCCTTTCTATTACTCATAGATGTACATTTATATTACATTAACGTGACTCTTGGATTCATCTTCCAAGGTCACTTGGACTCCTTTGTGACTGTTCGCCTTCCACGCCCACCCATAGAGGATTAGGTGTTCAACATTCCCCTCCTTAATATGAAGGGTTTTGTCTGAGTCCAAGAAGAGAGTTGTACTACAAATTTGCAAAGTATGCATGGAAGAACTTAGGTTGAGTCAGCTCTCTAAAATGTTGGCATAAAGAGGTGGTTAAAGGATGACCACCAACACTAGAACACAATGCTTATTGCAGTTCCCAGAACTCTTCCAAAACTGACAAGAAGCTAAGGGCTTCTGCTAGAGGAAGTGTCCCTCATATTTGAAGAGGGAGACTTTCAACCTAAAAGAAGGGAAGTCTACAACCTGTGATGGTTTAAGGATGACCACCAACACTGGAATGCTTAATTCATTTCCTGAAAATCTTCCAAAGCTGACAAGAAGCTGAAGTCTTCTGCTAGAGGAAGTGTTCTAAAAGAGGAAGAATATCAATCTCACATAGATGGTTTAAGGCTGTCCACCAACCAAAGGCATGCTCATGGTCATCCGTGTCTCTGGCTACAACTCAAAATCTGGAATGACGAATTGTGGCTTATGCTCGCTTGAACTGCTATGTCTCAGGCTACAACTCTAAATCTGGAATGAGAGATTATGGCTTAGGCTCGCTTGAACTGCTGTGTCTCTGGCTACAACTCTGAATATGGAATGAAAGATTATGGCTCAGGCTTACTTGATGTGGATTTGAAGCTTGTAGATAACCACCATTTCCCCCCCCTGTCAAGTACAAGGTGAGATGATGGCGAAAACTCAACTGCAAGTTTGTTCAATATTCTAGAACAAGTTCTGACATGTGACTTAAACATCTTCTTGGCTGCTGATGTCCATTGCCAAGAAGCGATCCATCCAAGATGAATATTTTTTCTTGCAGAGGCTTGTTTCTGAAACATCTGTGTGAAGAATGGGTGTGGCGACCGCAGTGCTTGCATGGATGAATATCAAAACAATGATCTTTCATATGGCCAACTCGATCACAGTGTTGACATTTTTCAATCTATTGTTGTTGTTGCTGTGGAAGAGGAGCATGATCTGGAACAACTGAAGGTGAACTGCCATAAAGAAATCTGGCACTCTGAAATTTGATGGGTTTGGAGTAGTCTGGAATATGAAAGGAAAACTTCTTGTCATATCCAAGACCAGTTATGTGCTTGTTATGGACAAGCTCTTCCCAAGGTCTGATGATGGGCTTGGGAAGTGCAGAATGAGCTGCTGCTTCTGCATGTAAATCTGTTATTGTACAAGGAATTGAACGTGAATCGACCTCAACTTTATATTCTTGCTACTGATGGGAGTCCCTCTCAATTTTATGAACAGAAATAGGTTCAAAATGATGACTCGTTTGTTGAAGTTCATCTTGCTGGAACTGAGACTCCAACTGTAAAAACTCAATCTTGTGTTGTGCATCTTGCAAGCAAGTTTGAATATTAAAAAGAGCGTTCTTGCTCATTTTTACCATATCATGAACAATGGAATGAATGAGGTTATGCAACAACTCTAATGCATCATTGATTTTAGCCATTTTTCTCAACAACCCAGGCTCAAGAAATAAAGGGTGTCGGCTTCAACCGATAATGCGCTCGTTTACAATGTGGTTCAACTTACTTTCAAAAAAATACAAATGACTTCAGAGACCCTTTTTTGAACTTCCAATTATGGAACTCCCAAAGAACAAACTCTGATACTCAAATTATGGAGGACCTCAAGGCATAGACTTGGTCGTCTTACCAGCAAGCAACAGTGACTCACATCATAGAAGTATTCAACAATTTCTCAACTTGATCCTGCCTCTAGAATTTGTGGGAACTCATCAATTTTCCTATTCCACTAGAGAAATTAAATATAGGGAACAATCAAGTTGCAATTTTTTTAATTTATTTTTTAATAACTGAATATAAATTTTCACGCCTTGAATGTAAACAATGTTGGTTGAAATGATGAATTTGGGGCACATCAAATACCTATTTATGACTGGCTGAGGGAGGTTATGAACAATACCTTGGTTAAGGAGACTTCTGTAATAATCATCAACCATTAATTGTTATAATATCCAATTGACAGGTCAATATATGCAAACCAAAACCTTTGCCTCTTATACAGGCAAGCAATTTCACCTGCACTTTTCACGAAGAACAAACAATTGATCTGCCCTTGATGTCTAGAATATATATAACACCTTCAATTTCTGGAGCTATTATTATAATGCACAATACCAGATCTCTACAGAAGCTTGAGTAGAACTGTCAATCTCCAAATGTAACCAGCTTCCTGATTCCACTAATCCAAACTCATTGTTATATTACCATCAGTGAGTGTCACTGCTAAGTTGCACCTTCCAAGCTCTTAAGACATAAAACAATAAAGCGTTTCCAGTCTCAAAATCTATCCCATCTATAGTCCGTACTTCTAATGAAAATAAATGCTTGCATATACATCCATGTTCAAAACGAAGTCAATTGAAACGAACTACAATGCAAGATATATCATCTTTTTAGTTCGGAGATTATATGGGAGGTGAAGGGACTGACAGAGGTGGTAGGACAGATAGAGGGAAGGCGAGCCAGCGGGAGGTGTGGGAGAGGGAGGGATGGATGAAGCGGGAGTCGAAGGGACAGATGGGGCTGGAGGAGGGAGGATGGAGCAGGAGTATGGAGGAACGGATGGCAGGGCAGACGGGGTAGCATGGAGGTAAAACGGAGCAAGAGTGGTAGCGCGGAGGGAGAGATGCTGCGTAGGGCACAACCAAGGGAGATATGTCGCGTAGGACACAACCAAGGGAGAGATGTCGCGTAGGGCACAACCAAGGGAGAGATGCCACGTAGGGAAAGATTGAACCCTCGAGTTCAAAACAGTGACGACTGCGACTTATCAGAACAGAGAGCAACCAAGAAAGGAGTCCAGCAGATGCAAGACCCACGAAGCACATAATTCCATTTCGTCTGGTTAATGTTGATGATGAAGAAGAACGTTGCCGAAATCATATTCTTTGAGTAATGTTGAATCGCAGGTGTTGAGAGGAGAGTTAATATGTATGGAGGTCAACTAGATATAGTGGGTAGCGGTTGTGGAGGTCGAGGCAGTGTGGATTTAACATTTCTAGAGTTGAAAATTGAGGGCCGAGTGCAACCTTTGGGAGTTTTTAGAGATAGATATCCAGATTCCTCCAATTTCCAGATACTAATGGCGTTATTTTCTCAGGACAGTGGTATGAATGCAACCTTGCCAAAAGTGAGTGCACAGTAACAGTGTGCAGTATGGTAGAAGAAACCAAGGTGCGTAGTTCAACAATCAAGAAAGAGAGAATCCAGAAGAGTAACCATCAAAGACAGAGCATAGAATATAGCTAGAATTTAGCTAATTGGAGTATAGCTATAATTTAGCTAATTGGAGCAGGGCCAACAATCGCCCACTCTGATACCATACTAAACACACACATGGTGTAGGAGAAACTAAACACGCACAAAGGGAAAGATAAGCATTAGTTTATTACATAAATGTGACTCTTGGATTCATCTTCCAAGGTCACTTGGACTCCTTTGTGACTGTTCGCCTTCCACACCTACCCATAGAGGGTTAGGTGTTCAACAAGAATGGCTTATAAATGCTATATTCTAAGACGAAAATAGATAGTGGAGAGCATAAATGTTACATTTGACGAAGATGGTGTTCTAACGAATAATGATGAGGATCTAGAATCTTTGAATCTTGAGACAGAGGCTGAAAAAGATACAGCAAAAATTCTAGAACAAGAAGCAACTATCAACCATGAAGAAGTAAATAACGATCATCAATATATACCGAAACAACAATAAGAATCTCCTCCAAAGAGAACAAAAGAATGGATTCAAAAGAACCATCCATAAAATTAAATCATTAGTGACATAAATGAAGGTTGATAGCTTCGTTCATCACAATAAGCTCACATTGCTTTTCTAGCAACCTTTGAGCCTAGTAGTTTTAAGGAAGCCAACCAAAATGAACATTCAGTAGCAGCTATGAATGAAGAATTGGATCAAATCGAAAAGAATAACACCTGGGAATTAGTTCCACGACCAAAAGATAAAAATTTCATTGGGACTAAATGGGTGTTCAGGAACAAATTGAATGAAGATGGAGAGGTTACCATAAACAAAGCAATATTGATTTGCAAAGGCTATGCACAAGTGGAACAAATTGATTTCAACGAAACATTTGCACCAGTTGCCAGAATGGAAGCCATCCAAATGTTTCTTGCTTATGCATGTTCAAGAAAAATCAAAGTCTACCAAATGGATGTCAAGTCAGCATTTTCGAATGGCAAATTAGAAGAAGAAGTTTACATCGAACGACCTGAAGGTTTTCTACTAGAAGACTATGTTGCAGGTTAAAGAAGGTTCTATATAGTGTCAAGTAGGCTCCCAGAGCATGGTATGATCGTCTTGATGGATATCTATGTCAACAAGGGTTTAAGAAAGGTACTGTTGATAGCAATCTTTAGGTACAAATTGATAAAGATAATTTAACAATCGTTGAGCTACATGTGGATGATATAATATTTGGTAGCAATGATGATAGACTAAGTAAGAAATTTTCTACAAATATGCAAAGTGAGTTCGAGATGTCTGTACTTGGTGAGCTTACATACTTCTTAAGGCTTCAAATATCTCAGCAAGAGAAAGGAATATTTATATGCTAAGCCAAGTACATCAAGGAAATGCTTAAGAAATTCAAAATGGAAGATTGCAAACCTATCCTTACTCTGATGGTAATAGGTTGCAAATTTAGCATAGACGACTCATCTAAGGATGTGGATCAGAGGTTGTACAGATCTATGATTGGTAGTCTTCTATATGTAACAGCCTCCTGACCAGATGTTATGCAAGTAGTCGGACAAGTGGCAAGATTCCAAGCAGCACCAAAAGAATCACATATTATTGTTGTCAAAATAATTCTTCGATATCTAAAGGGCATATAATAATATGGCTTGTAGTATCCCAAGGGTAACAATCTCATTATTCAAGCCTTTACAGATGTAGATTGGGTAGTAAGCATTGATGATCATAAGAGTTCTAGTGGAACAACATTCTATCTAGGTGGTTGTCTCGTATCATGGTTGAGAAAAAAGCAAACATCAATCTCCTTATCTACAACGGAATCAGAATAAATTGCAGCGGCAACATGTTGTACTCAAGTCCTTTGGATGAAACAAAATTTGCAAGGTCTTCAAGTATAATTTAGTGAGCCTATTCCCATATTCTGTGACAACACCAGTGCCACCAGCATCTCCAATAATCTTGTCATGCATTAAAAAACAAAACACATTCCAATCAAATATCATTTTGTTAGAGAACAAGTCACTTAAAATAATATCAAACTTGAGTATGTTGGTACAAAAGCACAAATTGCTGATATCTTCACTAAACCTTTACCTCGTGAAACATTTGAATATATTTTCCAGAAGCTTGGGATTTTCCCAAGTTCTCATTAGATTTTCCTTATTCATAATATAAAGGGGGAGTGGGAGTGTGTGCAGGTCTGCAGGATGGTTGTGTGTCAGGGAGAGTGGAAGTGTGTACAGGTCCACAAGATGGCTTGGTTGTGTGTCAGGAGGAGTTACCCTTTTCAATTGATGTCAAAGGGGGAGAGAATGTTGTAGGAAGAGGTGTCATGATCGCAGGGGGAGTACTTGTGTTGCCATCAATGCCAAAGGGGGAGATTGTTGATCAGTGGTTGTCATTGATGTCAACCCAAGCAGCACCAAGGGCTACCCCGATCTTGCATGGGAATTTTTACCTACCAAATTACTATATTCTGGGTCAAGAATATTCTTTTATGGTTTCTACTTGTTGATATGTTTCCGTTGATATATGACACGCCATGTAATTCTTCACGGTTTGTGAGATATTCATGTTTTAAGTTTGTAACCCCAGTTAGTGGGCTAAAACCCCATGAGATTGTGCAATGGGTCATTGAAAAGTCAATAATTAATAATTTTAAGCTCCTAAAATCCCTCCCACGTTAACTTGCTGCAGTCCCTCTAAACCTAAGCATTTATATAAATTGTGATCCTCATCTCCTCCTCTTGTAGGGATTTGTCTACCTAAAACATGTCATCATGGAATTTGCGCTATAATTTTTTTTCTACGAAGGTTCAAAAGCTGAAATTTTTATGAAGCGAGGCCGAAATCCCGAGGAAGCTCTTGTAAATATTTCAGATCAAGGTGAGCAATATTTTCGAAGATATGATATGTGGAAGTCAGTGTTTTTGTAGGCTCCTAAAATTCATCTCAAAGAAGTGGTGGATATTGCATGGACTGTAGCTTTCGCTGTATCAATTTTAGAGCCAAATGAAGAAACAATGACACGTAGCACACCATACAAGTTTGCTCTATTGAACGAGTCCATAATTAGGGCATTGTGAGAGATTGGGCATAACTCTCACTTGAAGAATCCAAATTGGGTCAAACCTATGGTATTGGAAATAAGACTCAGAGGACTACTGCAAGACCGAAAATCACATATTGGGGATCTAAAATAATAGAGATACACCAGATTCAATATCGAGCTCCTAAAAGGCAAGAGAAAGCTAGATCATGTGTTGTCAAGGGTTGCAAAGGACCAGACTTTCTAGGGCAGCAAAGAAAATCAAGGTGCAGCAGAGGATAGCATGACAAGAGCAACAATCAAGGTGCAGAACAACAACAAGAAGTTCACCACATGAAGTCTTCAAGTGGGCAGCACTGCATATAGTCATTGTAAAGGTATCACTATACTAAGTCATTGTAAAATTTTTATAAGTGTCTATATGCCAAGAGTTGAAGAGGTAGTGTCGGGAGGTCTAAGATCATCATTAGGTGGTTGTTTCATAGTTGGGGTTATGGTCTAGTGTTTCTTCTTCTTCTACATCATTCTATATCATTGTAAAGCGGACCATTTTCCCTGGTACGGGAGTCCATTCTTGTTTTTTCTTCTATAGGGTGGTAGGGTGGTGCTAGGGTGAGTTGTAGCTCATTGAGTGTTGTGGCATCCGTTCAGTTGACTACTGAAGAATCTCGGGCGTTGGAGCATCCATCCAATGGGATCTGGAGAATAATGTTTTTCTAGATTCCAATAATTTGGAGCTTTATTTTCAATTGGAGTTGAAAATTAAAGAATTATTAAAAAAGCATTTAGGTGGTTTTTGTCTCGGAGTGGGTTTCCACCTTAAAAACTATGTGCATTTGTGTTCCTTTTGTTTACTGCTATCATTTTACAAACACTGATAATAATTGAAGATTAACTAATGCTCTAAAAGGAATATTGATTCACCCCCCCTTGCAATATTTCCAACAATAGACTTGTTAGAGGGAATCTCGATTTGCATGGTAACGCCAGCTCAGCATGTTGAATAACCTAGCAAGGCCACATATGGATCCTCGATGTATAGGGTTTCACCATCTACTATTGTTTATGCGATCCTTTCTTGTCTCTCTCAAAATTTGGACTTTAAGGCAGTGGTAAACCAAAACTAGGCGGAATTAGGGTTTTCAGGTAGTCTGACAAAGGAAGAAGAATGACACTCAAGCTCAGGTATGGGGATCTCTTCGGCCGACCTCGCCCTTGACAATCTGCACTTTGCAAAAGGTTGTTTCACACCTCTATCTTACGAAGGGTTTCCATGCGGTGAGGGTTACAATTCCATCGAGCCCTATATTATCTCGGAACCCATATTCCCCTGCGGTGATGGAACCCTAGATCCCCATGCCCTAGGTATTGGGTCTTTCTCGGAGGTTGGGATCATTCTGTTATCTCTCCAATAATTCTTAATAGTTGTGAGATTTTTTATTTGAGTTTAAACAATATTAGAGGTAACCACAAACCTACTTTTAAGCCTTACGATCTAGCCTTCCTAATGCTCAGAGAGGGCTCTCTCTATATGATTTATCTTTGTTGATTGTATTTGATTTTAGGCTAGTTATGTAGGGTAAATTGGTTTTGGATTTTTATTTGGTTTGGTGGTGAAATCACTTACTCAGATGGATAGATGTAGGTCTGTATTCCATTGGGCTAATGGAGTCAATGTGTCAAGCAGTCAGATCAGGATCGAGTTCTAAAGGGAAATGTTTACAGGGAAATATAGCCGAGTTACTTCAGATCTTCAAGGCTGATGATGAAAATGGTTTTGATCTGGATCAGAGAGCAACTAAGGGTTCTCAAATCCGGATAATGAGTGAAATGGTAGGGGTCAATCGAAACCAGGGAGCAAATAATGGTTCCCTAATCTAGATATTAGTGGAAAACATATAAATGATAATTAGTCAAAACAGAGTGCTTTTAACATATTTTGGAATAACAATTCTTGATTTATCATTTAGATTTAGAACAAAAATCAAGTATTGATGAAAAACATAAGAAATTGACAAGGAAACAAGTGAAAATACTTCAGTGTAGTTGATCCGGATTTATGCAGGAACACAACATAATAAACACATAACCATAAATACAGAGATGCAGCGGAAATAACACTTCATTTCATTAATATCAAAGAACTGAAATTTGCTTACAGACAATGGAAATAAAACTAGCTAGGGTACTGGTAGCTATCTCTGAGAAGAGATGTGGTGGCTACCGACCTCTGAACTGCTTTACAATGAGGCGCGAGGGCCTATTTATTATTGAGAAACAATGGAGAACCCTAAACATCCCAAAAACCTAACCCTAGGAGATGAAGCGCCAAAACTATGGGCCCCGTTTGGGTAAATTGGTGTTTCAACTTCCCAGGGACGTAACTTTAGCATACTATCTCCGTTTGACGCACATGATACATCATTAGAAAGCTCTATCCGAGGACTACAACTTTCGGGATGCTTTGATACCCAAAAAACGTCATTTCGGGCCTCAAAACGGCTCCGGAAGTTCAGGACCCGAAAAACTGCTAAAAATAGTAAGTTATGCCGAAACTGAAAAACTGAAAGAGACAATGGTGGGGGGCCAAGTGGAATAGGTGGGTGGCCACCGATATCCACTTGGATCATTCCTCCCCCTTAGGAAGCAATGGTCCCCATTGCGTTAAGTTCCTCCATGAGATGAGGAAATTTCTGCTGAACTTGGTCCCTGGTGAACCACTTTCCTTGGTGCAGGAGTTGGCCAGCTTTGACAACCCGATACGGTTGGATCTGCTGTTGACGAGTGTTCTTGATTTGCATGTCCATGATACAATCTGTGGTGGCCTGTTCCATGCAGTCTGGGTTTAACTCTGTTGGTGTGAGTTGTTCTGCAATGTCCGAGGTGTCCAGTAGAGGTGGAAAGTAAGGACGAAGGCGATCCACATTGAAGACTGGGTGCAGACCAGGGAATGGTGGAATACTAAGCTCGAAGGCATTGTTACCTACAGCCTTGGTGATGGTGTACGGCCCGTATCGGAGCGGGCGAAGCTTGCGGTGAGGTCCAGTGAGGCGCTCCTTCTGCAAATGCAACCATACTTTGTCGCCCACCTGGAAGTTGTGTGGCACCCGGTGTTGATCATGGCGCTGCTTGTACTTCGCATTGGCTTTGTCCAATATATCATGAACCTGTTGGCGGATGTGTTGAATGCGCTCGATGAAGCTACTTGCTTTGTCAACTTCAGACTGGACATGAGCTGAATCGGCCTGAGCAGCTACAAACGGCATGGCTATGTCAATGGGACATAGTGGCTGGAATCCCAAGCCCACCTGAAAGGGGCTATGGCCAATTGAACTGTGGAGAGCCCGGTTATAACTGTTTTGTACATAGGGGAGGCTCTCGTCCCATGTGCGTGGATGCTTTGAGTTGTACATGCGCAGAATGTGTACAATCATTCTGTTGACGACCTCTGTCTGGCCATCTGTTTGGGGAGACTCTGATCTGGTTATCATGCAGGTTAAGAATAAATTTACATGTAAAAATCAAAGGTTAAGGAATTATCGAAATGCTGTGTGGGATGTTATGGAACACTTTGATGCCATTCACCTTGAAGCTATCCCAAGAGAAAAGAATGCCTTAGCGGATGAGATCGCTGTGGCCACTTCTACTTTACAATTATCTGATGAATTAATTAAGGAAAAGATACAAATGGAAATTATTTTCAGACCTTCAGTCCCAGATAATTCAAAGCATTGGCAAGTTTTTAATGATGAAAAGCAGGCCATTCGTTTTCTTAATAATTTGGATGAGTTTGAAAATTTTCGGATCAGTTCTAAGGAGGATGGATCTGAGGATCACGATGATATTATAAATCCTACTCCTGGGAATATTGTTGCTTTAGAGCAACACGTTGATTGACATGATGCCACAAAGCTGAAAGAGGAGAATAAAATGGATCCGGGTGATTCATTGAAGTAAATCTTGGTACTTCTAAGGACCCTAAGATTGTCAAAATTGGTAAAGGTACTAATGAAGAAGAAAGGAAAAAGTTGACCAACGTACTTCAGGAATATAGGGATGTTTTAGCATTTTCATATGATGAGTTAAAAGGATATAGGGAAGATGTCATGCAACATATTATCCCTTTGAAAGATGAGAATGCTAAACCTTTTCGTCAAAAGCTTAGGCAAATAAACCGTAAGTTAGCCCCTTTGGTTCAGAAAGAGCTTTAAAAAATGCTCGCACCTGGAATCATTGCTCAAACTAGACATTCAACATGGTGTTCCAACCTGGGGATTGTTAGGAAGAAGAATGGTACCATTAGACTTTGTGTCGATTTTAGAAACCTTAATCTAGCATGTAAAAAGGATAATTACCCTTTGCCCAACATGGAGACTATGTTGCAAAGAGTAACAGGTTCAGGAATGATGTCATTGCTAGATGGTTTTTCTGGATACAATCAAGTTTGGGTTAAAAAAAAAGATCGTCACAAAACTACATTCACCACACCATGGGGTACTTTCGAATACATTAGAATGCCTTTTGCGTTGACTAATGCTGGGGCTACTTTTCAAAGGGCTATGGATTATGCTTTTAAGGATTTGATTGGAAAAATTATTGAAATTTATCAGGATGATCTTACTATTTTTTCAAAAGATGGTATTACTCACATAGGTCATCTTAAGCAGGTCTTTGATAGATGTAGAGAATTCGGGATTTCCTTGAATCCGACTAAGTCTGTTTTTGGAGTAACTGAAGGGAAATTACTTGGTCACATCATCTCCAAAGACGAGATCAAGATTGATCCTGAAAGAGTTGAGGCAATCCAAAAGATTCCTCTACGTCATAATCTTAAATCCCTTCAGTCTTTTCTATGAAAAACTAATTTTCTTAGAAGATTTATTCCAAATTACGCAAAAATAGCTAAGCCCATTCAAAGTCTTCTGAAAAAAGATGTAAAATTTTTGTGGAAAGAAGATGGTAAAAAGGCTTTTCAAGGGATTAAGGGTGTTATTGCTCAAGCCCCTGTTTTGGCGAGTCCTTATTATTCAAAGGATTTTATGATTTTCTCTTTCGCTTCTGAAGATACTATTGCTGGTGTCTTGTTACAAAAGAATAAGGAAGGTCACGAACAACCTATTGCTTTCATGAGTAGAGCGCTTCAAAATTCTGAATTAATTTATTCTACTATGGAAAGACAAGCCTATGCTTTGGTAAAGTCTCTTAAGCATTTTAGGACTTATGTGGGTTATTCTAAAATCATTGCTTTCGTCCCGCATTCCGCGATTAAAGATATCTTAACTCAAACTGATTTCTTAGGGACTTGTGCTAGATGGGTTACTAAAATTCAAGAGTATGATTTAGAGATTAAGCCCACCAAGTTAGTCAAAGGTCAAGGCTTGGCTGAAATGATGACCGAGGGTAATAAGAAAGCACTTGGTTTGATCTGTCTTAATGATGCATCTTCGCTTGAGTTGCAAAGGTTAGGAGAGCATGATTGGTACAAGGAAATTATTTATTATTTGTTAAATCTTACATGTCCTAACCATTTAGTTGCTCATAGAAGAAGGGCTCTTAGATTAAAAGCCACTAAGTATTAGCTCATGAAGGATGGCCTTGGATGGAGAAATCCCGAGGGGATAATACTTAGGTGTGTTGATGAGATTGAGTCTAAAAAGTTGACTTATGAATTTCATTTAGGATTTTGTGGTGGTCATTATGCTGCTAGAACTACTGCCCACAAAATTCTGAAAGGTGGTTACTTTTGGCCTTCGATTTTTTCAGA